>CAHIKZ030001672.1:387500-490000 GCA_903632075.3 Acanthosepion pharaonis | reverse complement strand
GTCAAAAGAGAAAATGGTGCCAAATAAGAAAGGGAGCCAAAAGAGAAGGGGCACAAAAAAGAGCCCTAAAACCACATGCTTTTTTCTTCTGAAGGTATTATGTCATATAGTGACCAGAGCATATTCACGATAAAACCTAACAGACCAGTTTCAAACTGCCGAAAACTATTTATTTCATTTTATGATTAAGTATTTTCCTAGTCATGTAGTGAACTTAAACCAAGAAAATCTTAGTCTTTTTAATGACCAAAACTGTATTATTTTATATGCGTTCAAAAACGCTCCTGAACGTCCGGTCTTATCTACATTTTTTCCTTTGCCGCTGTTTTCAAAGTATCAATAAAATGTGTCTCTTATTAAAATATTAAATATTAATACTATTAAAATATTAAATCTGCTGAAGTCACAAGTTCATGAATTTTCGATTAAATTTATATTTCAGTCATAAACAGGTAGATATTTGAACTATACGAATTTATTGTATTACTACAGTACCATACAGCAAGTCTTCTTCTTGTATGTATCGTGTCTCTTTAGAACGTGTTTGATTATGACTCTTTACAACTTCGTTTCCTTTGCAGCTCTTAGCCAGGCTGATCTTTTTGCTATTCTCTCCTAATCCGTTTTGTCACCTATTTACACACAATCTGCTTAAATAGTTTATGTGCTACATTCATTTGCTCCTCTTTCTGTCAATCTGCCTTGCTAAACCCTATTTCCTCGGTATGTACCCTAGAAACTTCAACTATTTTTTTTCAGATTTTAAGTATAAATATCCTTTTTGTTTCTGTTTAGGACACTTGGATTTATATTTCGGATTTAAATAATCCACAAAGGGTGATAATCCGTCAAAAACAAATTGATCAATTAAGAAAATTCCATGTTAGAATTCAGTTAGAGGAAACGTGTATATTATAGCTGATCAGTCATGTGACATTTTTCTTGAAGAGGCGCATCCGCGGTCATATCACGTTGATACATCAGTTCCCTTACAATTACCGAAGTTATAAGCAACGTCGAGCCAAAACAAAAAGACTGTTTAAAAATGGGTGACCACATGGGAATACCAGGTGCTGTAAGATTGGATGTGTGGATGGTGCAATGGATAACGACTCGTAATTCGTGATCGGTGTGCCGAGTTCAAATTCCAGTCGTGTTCGTTATTTTCAATTACGGTATGAAACCGCCTATTCTCCTCCCAGGTATGGTTTAATTAGTAGGACTTGTATTACTAAATCATTATTATCTAAAAAAAAAACAAAAAAACAAAAAAACTCTTACAATCTAAAAATATTTTCTGGCTTTAAATAATCCAAAAAAAAAATGATAAGTTGTAAAAATAAATCAATCAAAGCTGAAGAGGTAATCATTGAACCCGTAGCATCAGTTGGGATTATTATCGTCTAAGTAAATGTTTGAATTAAAAACACCGATATCCAAGGTAGGTATTTATCTTCTTGTTGAGGACATTTGCATTATACCCGTATCTTAAACTTAAACCTTCAGTAACTACTGATATGAAATGCTATATGGAAAATTAGCCTTCGAGATGACTCGTTACGTTTACTATTCGGCGTGTTCTCTGGATTAAAAATTAAAACTTTGTCATATAACGCTTCGCCATTTCTATAACGAAAATACAAACTTAATACTACCGAAAGGCAATAAAATAATACGTCGATTATGATAAATATAGAAAAGGAAAACCATTCTTTCCATATGAGTAATATAAATGAAAAAGAATATAAAAAGGAAAAAGGAATTTTTAAATTGTTTAGTAATGGTTGACGATGCATCAGCGTATAAAAATTCAAGATATTACTGGTAATACTGATATGTAATAACAACAAAAATATGGAAAATGAAACCCAATGATCACGGAAAAAATGAAGATATATAACTCAATTTGATCAGTTGTTAATATTAAAAGTATCCGTAGCTCAATCGGTAGAACATCTATAGAAACACACTCTTCATAACATTATCATTCTGAATTTTCTTCCATAGCCTTTTTCCATATTTGGACATCACCGCATCAGTGGAGGTGTAAAATCATTATTTTCCGTCCGCGAGATGTACAAATGTTCATACTACCTGGTTATGAGGTGTCAGTGGTCCACCTTCGCTCACTTCTCTGGCTTTGAGCTGGACTTAATTGTCAGAGGTTATTTAAGACGAATGACATGGGAACATTTTATAGACAATAGAATCTTGTCCCCCTCAACCGCTGCCGGCTATGACAACCTTTAGAATGTATTAATATATATATATATATATATATATATATATATAAACATTACATACATGTTTTAAAAACTCTCAAAAATTAACGTTAGTTTAACGTTTGATAAACTGACAAACTAGAAAGCAAACAAATTATAAAAGGATTGTAAATAAATAAGCAAACCAAAATATAAAAAAACTGTAAGGAAGTCATTATTTGTAGTGATTTACTAAGTGTGGCTTAGATGTGACACAAGGCCGAATGTTCGGATCGAATTAGTCGTAATTACACTTGTAATTGATTTAGTGAGACAAGCTTGTTAACAGCACGTGGAAGTGCCCAAGTCATTATTTATAACACAATAAAAATAATCTCTACTAGCTTTTTGACAGCACTAACACCTAAAGTATCTATTGATAAAAAATAAAAGAAAAGGCAAAGTTGATAATTTTAACTTTAGGTAAGCAAAAGCAAAGACAAATAAATAGTAATACAGAAAGTAGAAATAATAATAATAATAATAATAATATTAATAATAATAATAACAACAATAATAATAATAATATTAATAATGATAAACAATACTTAAGTGGCATCCGTCAGTCTCGAGAGACCATGAAAAGTTGATGGAGGTACAATGGCTGTACAGGCCCACAGGCGAGTGACAGTTTCGATTGCAAGAAATGCTTGTTAAGACGCTTCCCCCGATATTTTCTTATTGTTTTCTTTCCGTCAAGAACTCTTTTCGCCGGTGGCAAGCCTCCGTTTTTTCACTCCTCGCTTCAGTGTTCGATGTAAATCGCGTCACAAGCGTTGAGTGATCGCTGGCGACATCTTCCCACCTCTCGATGTACATGTCCATCAGCCTCATGTCATTTTTACAGATGTCCTTGAGGATGAAGTCGCCCTCGTGCCCTCTTGGTTAGTGGTTAGTTTCTCGCACAGACGTACCTTTTGGAATCCTCCAATCACTAGACTATTGCTTCCCGTGTTTTCCCTTCGCGGTGAAGCGACTCTGGAGTGTCCTCTTCAGGGCGCAGGCCGGCGGGGCAGGGTTTTATGAAAGAACAGCAGCTGCCTCACGTCTCCTCTCATGCCATCGATGTTGTCCAAGGTCAATATATATATATATATATATATATATATATATATACAAATAAATAAATGTAAATAAATAAATAAATATAATGATCATAATATGTAAATAAATGAACGGCGGCAAATTCTGTCTGTCGGTCCTTGTGTCTGAAACCCCTTTTAACTCAGTCCACAATTACTCGATATAGAAATATTTCTTTTTGGGAATCCTTATGATCCTGGGATTGAAGATCTGCCCTTCATCTGGTGCTTGAACATCAAGCTTTGGGATTTGTGTCCGAATGAAGAGGGAACAGTTAAAAATTCTAATTTTAATATAACTAATAATAAATTAGAGATTTTAAATGTTTTTAATTTAAATTGAGTTTAAGTTAACACAAAAACTTTGTGAATTCCAAAAACTTCGTTTAAATTTAAGGTTTAAATATCTCCAAAATTTTGTGAATTAAGAAAATCAATTTTATTTCTTCAAAATGCCAAGGAATTAAAGTTAAAGTGATGTAAGGTTTAAAGGAGTATGTGATGTGAAGAATTAAGATTTCGACCGGAATTTGAATTTCGACCCAAATCGGTCTTTTAACTGGAATTTGACTTATAACTCGAATCCGAGTTAAAGTTTTGAAGTTCTATGAGGTGAATTGAGGAATTCAAAGTTATTTCTTCAAAATTATCATTCCTGTATTTTTTGGGTTTTTTTTTTAAGCTGGACCTTTTAGTTTGGGGCTGGACGTTCAATTAGCCCTGCGCAGTAGATTCCTTAAATATCCGCACGGGGTGCGGCTTTTAAGCTAATGTATGATGATATAATAGAAATAATAATAATTATATTACTTTTAAGCAATATTTATGTTTGTTATGTTGAGTTTTGCGTCATCTCTTCTTGAGTTTAGAACGCCATATTATTCATATGTGCCGTGTACCGTCAAGACATAAGCGATCATGGTTCTCCACAACTTCCTTCTCTTGTAGCTCTTAATAAACTTTGTCTTTTTGTTATTTCTCCCAAACTCTCTTCCACCATCCATTCAGTCAAGCTCACTAAATATGTTATGCGTTGTTTTCCTCTGTCCCTCTTGCCCTCTATCCGTCCCGTGAGTATCACATTTTCCAAGCACTCTTTCCTTATTATATGCCCCAGAAACGTCAACTGTCTCTTCCTTATTGTTGTGTTAGGATCCACCTAATTTGCATAGTGGAGTACCGACCATATAAATATGGTTGGTACCGGGAAGAGAGGAAGGAATCAAGAGATTCAACCAGAGACTCTGTCCGACTGCGACTTAGTCAACACATTCTCCAGGAACGGTCTTACCAGGAATATACAAAAGACTATATGTAAATATTGTGTACACTTTCTTGTTTCAATACATTTTGTTCTAAGTACATTTTGTGTTGCATTATTATTCCATGCATTAGTCAAGTTTCAACAATTATTTTGTAATTTTAGTTTCTGCTTTCAATCAAAACTCATCTGCGTATTATTATGTTGTTTTATCCTTCTGTATATCCAAAAAAATTCTGTTGAAATTAAGTTTCCTCTTCATCTTTGAAAAAATTACCTCTCCTGTCACTTCATAACAGGTTGGGTGAGATATCACATATTTGCCTTTGATATATATTTTTTTATATTCCTCTTTTGTTCCCTATATAGCGAGAGTTTTCTGTTTCTACTCAGTTCTTGAGGTTCTTCATTATTATCCAATCTTCCTGAATTTATTTAACGTTGCCATCCCTCTTTTAAAAACACAACTCTCCTACGGTAATGTTTGATTTTGAATCTCCAAGTTGTATTTTATTTGAGAGTCTATATTTTTTGAACAATCGTCATTCTGTCTTCATATATTGATATTTAATATATTCTATATATTTATATATATATATATTCTGTAAAAGTGTTAGTAGCTTTCTTTCTCTCTGAATGTACCAACATATATATATATATATATATATATATAAATTCAAAACTTTACATTACTTATTAAAAGAACTATTGTTCAAAATATTTATCACAAATTCATTTTAACGAACAAAATGTAGTAGAAGGCCGGGTCTACAGTGGGAATCTCACGTATATATAGGAGTAAAGAACAGGAATAATCCAATTCGCTCAACACTAACCATATTTCGAACCAATATATCGATTTTTGAAGAAATTTAACGAATCATTTCGGTCACTTTGTTCTTCAGGCTTCTTCTTTGAGCATAATCCTTAGAATTCGCATCGTGAGTTTTTTCAATACCTTCAGATGTATGGAGAACTAATCAGAGGGAAATTAACATCGAGATTTCTTCTCTCTTGACATCCATCCTCATTCAGAAAATAACAGTCTAAAAATTATCGTCTTCTTCCTCTTTTATTTGAACATTAAATACCTAGAAAATTAAGCCGGAGCGTGAAAGATAGAAACGTAAAATAAAAATTTTAAGGAAAATAAATCCGTTAATGTTTTAATTTGAATTCTTTTATCTGTTTACATTTTTTTTTATATTTTTATTTTATTTAATCATTTTTTTAATTCTAAATAAACCTGAAAACCAGCTGTTGATATAAAAGGAATAAGCACTATTGTCGGGACCTTTAAAGGATTTTAAAACATTTTATTGGAAAAATCTATATTCTTCCTTTGAAAAATATTTCGGTTTATTTCTTGTATTTCTTTTTTTCAGAATAAATTAAATTAAAAATAAAACCCTTTCAAAAATCCGTAAACTTTTTTTTATTGGTAAAAATTTATTTTCCAGGAAAATATTCTCCATTCTCAGTCCGATCCTGTTCCCAAGAAGAACGTTGTCTGAACAAGGGCAATATAAGAAAGAATTTCTGCAATCGAAAGTCAAGAACTCAGAAACACAGAATCATTATGGCTGGGTCCACTTCGCGTTGATCTAACCTCAAAAAATAAAGCTTATATTTTTGACCTCTAATCGAATCTGGCGCAGTTATTGACTAGGGCTTTAGGATATTGCAATTTTAATTTATATTTTGCTGAAATTATTTCATTTTCCTTATATACCAATTTCTTTTTCATTGTTCTGCTGTTTGGGCGTTTATAGAAATTCAGAACAGCTTCCTTTTTTAACCACTTGAGTGAAGAGGAAGTTGGTGAAAAGTATATATATAATGTGAGACATATATATATAAGGACAAAATAAGGAAAAAGGATAACATTTCAAGAGATAGAACGTAGATATTAACATCATTTGAAAATATCTCCTCAAAACGTTAGAATCTCTTTTATTTAGTCGTCCATCAGTCACAGTGTTGACGTCGAAAAATAAAAATCCATTCAACCTGCTTTTAAACAGATGTACGTGGAACTCCCAAAACTTTCGGAAATTCTATATCACTAAAGAACTGGAAATATTAAAACAGGGCCCTATATACATTTTGTTGTTCGAACAAAATAAGCCAAATTATTTTTCATTAAACAATGTTTATTTTATTATTCTGTAAAAAAAATTTCGCCATAAATGTTTATATTAATAAGTTTAGTATCTCTATATTTCACGAGATGAGGTCATTAGTACATCATTTACATTGTTCGGACTATTTTCCTCATCTTTATTCCCTCGGTTTTACAACAATTCAAACCTTTCGGTTTGTCTGTATTTCTGTGATCAGATGTTATGTACACTATTTACATTATTCGAATGTCCTCATCTTTATTGCCATATTTATTACAACGTTTCCCCTTCAAAACTGTGCAGCTTATAATCTTATGTACATTATTTACATTATTCAGAATATTGTCCCTTGGATTTATTGCCAGATTTATTAAGAACGTTTGGGGCCCTTCAGTAAACACAGAATAATTCTGAGATGACGTATTATGTACACTTATTTACATTATTCCTTTATTTTCTTTCTTTATTGCCATATATTTATTATTTTTTCGGCCCTTCAGTATTGTTTCTAAATTCTTCCAGATCAGATATTATGTGACCTATTTACATTTATTTACCTATTTATAATATTATGTATCATCCATTACAACGTTTCAATTGGTATCTTAATGTTTATGAAAAAAGATATTATATGAAACGTATTTAGATTATTCGGACAATTGTCCTTTCATCTTTATTGTATAAATTGTTCTCTTTTCGGCCCTTTTGATCTTCATTTTTTTTTTTCTGAGATCATTTTTATGTAAAAACCAGGCTTTATTATTCGGACTATTATCCCCATCTTTTCACCATTTTATTATTGAATTTCATACCATATTCTTTATTTCTGAGATGAGGTATTATGTACATTATTTATTTTATTCAGTTATTTTCCTCATCTTTGTCGCCAATTTAATAAACGTTTTTCTTTTAAAATTGTCTAAATTTTTTGATGAGAAAAATGAACATGTTTTTACATTATTCGGACTATCTTTGTTGGAAATTTTTATTTTTTAAATTTCGCCTGTCTAAATCCCCCTTGAGCTGTTCAAATGCCATCATGAACCATTTTCAAAATTATAAAACCACCAAATTCTAGTTCCTCGTCCATGTTTAATGGATTCGCTTTTTATATAATTCAGTGGGTGACGGATGCCACCGATGGCGATCTTATTGAATTCCAATTTTGACACCATTTGTCACTGGAATTGAAACGCCTTTATCCACTGTGCCATTCCAAGACATTTGTTGAGAAAAAAAAAAATTTTATGATAACTCTGATGTCTTCAACAACTATTTTCACCAAAGTGCTCATTTTGCATGTTTTTTTGATAATGAAAAATGGTGAAGGGTTTTTTGCCATTTTGAAAATTCTAAATAGATAAAAAAAAAAAGTGTCGTGGTGGCAAATAGATAATCACAGGATGTCACAAAAGGGCATTTATGGATGTTATTTTGATAATGGAGAATGGTAAAATTTTTAAAGCCTTTGACAAATTCCAGATCCGATAGCTAACCTCCGGGACAGAATAGATAAACATTTAACTGTGTCACGGGAATGCCATTTGGGGCCTCCACAGAGTTCTAAAGAGATAAAAATTTAATAAGAATGTCCTGACCACACACAGAGAAAAAAAAACCCAACCCTAAATAGGTTAAGTTTTTGTCGATGGAAAGATATCGTTGAGACAAAAGGTGTCTGTTGTGTTTTAAAAATTTGAGTGACAGCGAAACAATTTTATCAGAAAAATGAATGCAAAAGTCGTCCATCGAAAATATTTTATCGGCACCGGACGAAAGTTGGCTGTGTTTTTGATGACCACCCACTTGATAATTGGCGAAAATCTGATTGACGAAGTCCAGATGAAAGTGACTTTGGGATAAGAATTGAGATTATCACACTACGGGTCGTATTGTTCTGTTGGCGGAAGAAGAAGAGAGAAAAGAAAATAAAATAAAAAAAAAAAAAAAAAAAGGAGATAATTTTTTTTTTTTGTTTGAGCAAGATATTTTTTTAAAAACAAAACTAGTCTGGTCACACCCACACTGTTGATCGCCCATTGGATGAATTTTAACGAGAACCAGGCGGAGGTGATCATGTGATGCAGGGGAGAGGCCTGCTACCACCCATTAAGGGGATAGGATGAGATGTTACTGTGAATTTACCGAGTAGGAAAAAAACGCCCTCTGAGGGTATGGTAAGAGACCCATATGAGAAAGAAAGAAGGTGGGGGTAAGAGAAGACTTCCAAAAATGGAAATAATAAATTTTCCCTGACCGAAAACAAAAAAAAGGGGATTGTGGATTTGGAATTATCAAGGAACCTCAAACCCCGACAAACCCAACCCCGGTTTTGGTCGGCGTCCATATAAACAAAGTCGCAGCGAGCAAAAATCAGTTCAAGTTCAGTTTCCAGTTCAGTTTTTCCAGTTCCAGTTCACGCGAGTTTTGAGTTGGGTCCCCTCGCCTCGATTAGCTGACTAAAGATTCACGCAATTCTGAACTCATCTTCAATCCAAGAACAATTTATTTTTGAAGAGCGACTTAGACTCATACCACCAAAACAAGTTTTTACGACTATCGCCTGAAGACACACCAAGAACCAGTTTCTTAAAGAACAGACAACTTAAGATGTTAAAACTCGCCTAACAAAAAACAACGTGTCACGAATCCATATAGCGGGTCGGGAGATAGACGCAGTCCTATGTTCCAGCAACCAGATATAAAATATTGTTATCCTTTTTTTTGATACCTTTGAACTTTTCGAGTTATTATTTTATTTTCTTTTACACATATTTGTGCGATATCACCCTTATTCGAACTCAACTTGCATTACGGCCCAGCGACTGATTGATTTCGTCTGCCTAAGATCAATTCACAACGTGGGTAGGTTAGACTAGAAATCAAAGCAGTTACTTCGGTAACCAGACGTTGGAAGCGAGCTGGGAACGACGAGGCTAATACCGAATCTAACCAGATTCCCGTCCGAATCACCAAAAGGTTAGAACGTCACATTTGGGTGCCGCGACCAATACCAAGCCAGTTGGTCGTCACAGGACGGGATAGCACGACTGAAGCAGACAGGCGGACGTCACGTTTGGAGCGGCGACACCCGAACGAACGAGCGGCGGGGGGTCGTCACAGCGGGTACCGACTTTGTTTGGAAGTAAAACGTTAGGTTCAACTGGAGTTTCACTCAGTCGCTTGTCGAATTCTGACCATTTCTGATTTTAAGCGTAAGTTTCTTCGTAGTTTCTGTTTTTCCTAAGACTTTTTCGTTGCTAATCGGTCTTTTACATAGTGTTCTCAGCATTCACTGTCATTGAGTATTCAAAGAAAAATGAAATTTTCAATACGGTACATAAAAGAAACGCCTCAAACGATTCTGAAATGTCCTCTTCTCAAATACAATATTCTTTAACAATAAATAAAACCTTTTTGTCAAATTATTGAACTTTTACTCTTGTTACGTATAATTGGCGATATTTTAAAATGGTATTCAGTTTGGTCACTTGTTTCATTTCTTTTCTTTTTATGGACATGACCTTCAGGGCGTTGGCGATAAATCGGTTTTTCCTTAAATTGTAGTCCTGGGAAAATATTGTCAGTCAAATTACGTAGAGGAAACTGTTCGAAAGCTGTCGATCGTTATGCTAATGGGAAGATAAAATCTCTCAAGGCTTAGTTAGCAACAGCCCCCACCCCTAGCAGCCTGTCCACCTGTGAGGATTTATTCGCCTAAATACAAAAAAAAAGGCAGAATAACTGAAATTCTTAAGTAAAATTAGTGAAAAATAAAAAGTAAAATAATTGTCAACATTTGACTTCTTCTATGTGCCGTCTCCCTTCAGGTCTTGGATGAACATGTCTCTCCACAACTTCCGCTCTTTTGTGACAAGTTTTTCTTTTTGCTATCATTCCTAATCTCTGTTCTGCTAAGCTCATTTGTTAGGTGATGCACTGATTTCCTTTGTCCCTCTTGCATTCAAGACAGGATGCGATGAGTAAATTGTCGCCATTTCATATTTTTAATTTAGCGCATGCGCGGGGTTTGTTCTTAGTTTTGTCTACTGAAGAATATAGTAGGGTCAGTTGGGCACTCTCTGTGAGAAAAAGAGTACCATAATGCAATTCACACCGCCAGAAATATGGAAACGGCATGCTGTACTGCTTGGCATTCACACCAGGATCTCCAATACGAACATTTCAGAGTGTTTGGGTGTCAAGCTGAGGATAGTACAGAGGATTCGGAAAGAGTTGGATGAGTCTAATGGTGATTACGAAGGTGTTTTAAGTGCTCACTAGATAGCTACGTTATGCCTCGATTCATCTTTCCACAGGACCTCACGCTCAGCACGGAGGCCTAAATCAAGTGCTTTGAGGAGGTAGTGTGTTGCTCTGTGTCAAGTTGGATGGAAGTGCTGGAATCACCTTATGCTGAACCACATGCCACACCAGAAAGGAGAGCCCAATCATGGCCGTCAGACAATTTCTGATGACTTTGAACTCCTTACATCTGGTTACAAAACTCCCCAAACTGCAACTCCTTCATTATTATGTGTGTTATGAATTTGAGATACCGAGACAAAAAACTTTGAATTTGAATTGAAGGCAAAGATTAAACAAACATTCACCAATTTCTCCAAAATTAGTCCAGAAGATATTTAGGAAATTCTTACGTCAGTAAATTGGTTGAAACAATTTACTTAAATTTGAAGATATTTTTGTGTAATTTTGAGTAAATATATCTGTTGAAATGAGATGTCAAAATTATTTTCAAATTTTTAATAAAATATAGACGACAATTTATTCATCCTTATATATGGCCTGCATTTGTCAAATTTTTTTCTTTTTTTTTTAAATATCAGGAATCCTACAGATTTCAAAAAATCTATTTCTGATGTTAAAAAAATTTATAATAAGTTTGTTCCATTTATATAGAAAACTGCCAAATTCACATGTTCAGTATAGAATTCTCAGCATCCTTCTGTAGAACCATAAAATTTCCTCAAGCTCTTTCTTCATCTGTGAGAACATGGTCTGCCGTTTAATTCCACATTCAGGAAGAAACATAAAAAATTTCGTTTATTATTCTTTTCATTGTTTTCAATTTAATTTTCCCATTCTTAAATTTTCTTTAGGAAATACATCTTTCGCAGTTCAGTGTTTTTTCTCTCTTGCAGAATAAATCAGACAAATAGTTAAGTGCCAAAAAATTTTTTTTCGATCCATGACTGATTTGGCAGAAATTTTTCTATTATTATAAATTGCCATCTGTTTCTGCTAAGACTGGTTAACCAAGGCCATGATTAAATGTAAAATCAGTCTGTCCAGCTATTCAAACTATAAATGGGGGTGAAGATATGGTTTCGTGCACTGCTTTTATCAAGACTGTATTTGTCATATTTATTAATACCCGAACTGGAATTGTGGACTCAGCTCTCCGAAATTTGATCCTGATGCCGCTATCCACTGCACCACTGTAATGAAAATAAGTCTGATGAAAAGAATGGACATTATATGTACGTCCCTTTCTATTTATGTTTATTTAATAAATTCATATTCTGTCTTTCATTCGGTCAGTTCGTTCGACTGACATGTTCTGCATTACAAAGTTTTTTCCTTCCCAAATATATCAAATTATGAAATTTTTCAGAATAAAATTTTTCACATATTTTAGGAGATACAACAAATCTTTGATGGGAGATTTCTTTCATTATTCTTCTTCTTATTATATTATTTTTATATATTATTATTATTATAAATAACTTCCGATTAATAATATAAATTTGAATAAATAAAAAAAAACGTAATGAAACATTAAAATGAAATTCTACAACGTACCGAACAGACTTGCTACAAAACTGTATTTCAAATAAAATAAGGTTACGATCACTTTCATGACAAAAAATTGCCGGAAGCAACACTATACTTTATTAATCATCCTGTTGTATTTCTTAAGACTTTTATCTACCACATCTTTCCATTCAATGAATCTAATGGAATCTTTTCCACTCAATCCGAGGCTCCATTTACAACTGGAATTATTAACATCCTCATGTGACACATTTTTAGATTTCGATTTCATATATCTTTATATTTTGACAGTTTTTAAGATTTTCAAAGATACATGTGTGTCTAAAATTATAGTGTCATGTCTTTACAAACATACATTTTGTTTTTTCTGATAGATCTCTTTCACGATGTCAGGGTAATTTGCTTTGATTTTTCTGTCGGTGTGCACTGTCAAATCCAATAAAATTGTTACAGGTCCTATCTCTGTAAACGGGTTTGGGTAGTGTTCATACCAATTTCTTCCAGTTTCCTTTCTGTAGAAGTTGCATATCTTCCAGTATAGATATTGGCGCACACTGTCATGCCGTGTTTTATATTTAGTGGCTGCCTGATACAAGATGTTTATTGTTTCTGTATATTTATCACAGAATCTGCATTTTTGGTTTAATACAAATACTAATAATTTCAATATGTGTACTTGGCAATTTCTATTTTGCACGCACTGGTATTGTGCAAGCAACAATAAAACCTTCAGTTTCAGCTTTTACCCTGCACTACGTAGCCATTAATAGATAAGGGGTTTGTAAGGGGTTTTGTCTACATCAGTTTGTTTGGTACGGACAGAATATTGAACGGAAATTCGAAGAAATTTATCTATATCTTTTTTCTTACTCATTGCTATTGCTTTCTATTTTGCAACTTCAGTCGTTGTATTATGCTTACATGTATTTCTTCACCTACTTCAAACTCTATTCCTTTATAACTGAATAAAAATTCGCTTAATATTTCATGTTCTTTGACATAATCATCATCAATCTTCTGTATATTCTAAATATCTTTAAGGCCAATTGTTGTATATTTGTAAAATATATGTATAAAGATGAATCCTCTGCCTCCTTCGAATCTGGGTATATACAGGCGATCAACGTTAGCATTGGGATGATGTATGCGGTATAGATGAAAGCTTTATATTTTTGGCCCCATTCGCTTAATGTCAGAAACGGTCCAGTTAAGGATTTTGAAAATGTATTACACCACAGGGACAACCAAATCATATTTATGGCTAATCCGTAGTTTTTTTTTAAATTCAACTCGATATTTAATACCAGACAAACACGCCTGTTTTAATTTTTCTTACAATCTCCATCATTTGGGTATATTGTAAACCATTTCCCTCGTTAATTTTTAATTTGAGAAAAATTTGTTCCAGTTCCCAAAATCTTTTTCCAAATTTAAATCCATTGAAATGTGTTTTGTAATTCTCCTTTTTTTTAATGTTAAATTTGCATATTTATTTAATCCAAAATCCATATCTATGTCGTCACTTTTACATTTTAAAGTATTGAATACCCTTCAACTCAAAAATTCGTCTTTGTAAATACAATAGATCAGAAGCCATAAAAGCCATACCTGCTGTAGCATCAGCTGTGAATCATCATCATCATCATCGTCATCTTATTCTTGAAACATATTATTGCTTTTCGTGGATAAACAATTTTAATATACAACCTCTTTGAAAAAGAAAGAAATGCATAATTGAATCGGAGAATTACCGCTAAATTTCGCTTTTTATTATTCGACCATTTGTAGACGAAACCTGGGTTATTCTTAAGTAGCACAAAGTCAGGACAATATGCAATTCATATAGGATTGCCAGTTCAGTACACTTGTTCAGCAACATTTAATTTGGCTGTGTATCATCGGTCCACATTTATAGAAACCAGATATTCGCAAATCGGTTTTCAGTGCCAAATCTGTTCTCCTGAGTAAAGCCTATTGATCTCTTGCACTGTTACTTTTAACATTCATCTCAAATTTATAGACGAGTTTCAATGACCAGACAAGTGAATATCGCCATATATGCCAACAGCATCTGTTCTTCCCATTAAAATACAAAGTTTTGTCAATGCTGTTTTCTTTATAATGAATTCCAATTTTTATCCCCGCCCCCCCCATCCAATACCCTGTTTCTTTATTTTGGTCGCTGTAAATCCACGAGACTTCCAGAAATATAGTCCCGTTGGTGTTTTTCTTTCTCTCACGGCAATTCTTATTCTCAACGGATGACTTTAGTTGGAATGGTTCTTGGCTAACAGTTTAGGGTTCTTTATTAATTAGTCAATTAAAGATGAATATTGTTTTTCGAAATTTACTCAAGTATCTTAACTTTGTAGATAAAAATTTAATAAATATTTTAGAGGACATTTAAGTTCGTCAATTGTATTCTTTACAGGGATCTCTACAAAAGACGCGATACTTAAAGTTTTAAATGAATTTTTAAAAATGAAAAATCTTTCTTTGAGTTTTACTTTAGTTTTAATTTCAAGCTAATATATTAAGTTTAATATTTCCAATATTTAATAATATCAAAATGCTTCGCTGTATTTCAAAAAATAATTTAAAATATCTGAAAAGAGTTTTTTTTTCTAAAATAGCTGATTAGCGCCCTATTTTTTTCAAAGTCTTTAAAAATCTTTCGCAACAATTTTTTAGACTTTTTGAAACTTTATTTGAGGAATATTAGCTGATGTAAAGGATAATTAATGTCATTTGAAACAAATATTATTTAAAGTCTGTCTATATTTCTGAGATGAGGTATTATGTACAGTATTTACATTAGTCGGACTATTGTCCTCATCTTTGTCGCCATATTTGTCACAAAGTTCCGGCCTTTTTCAGGTGCTTGGAATTACGAACTGAACCCTTTATTTCGATCACTGGGGTAGACTTTTCTAGTTCCACGTACCATGTTTGATGGATGTCAATTGATTTCTCCTGCTAATTTTCCCCTGAAACTCTCCACTGCCTCTTTGGGTCTGTCCTTGGGTCCTAACCAACGCCTTTATCCACTGTGCCATGTGTCCTTGAGGACATCTGGATATAAACCTAATTCTTCAGGTATTTTTTTACAACCTAATATTGTTTTTTGCTGTTATCATTGCAATTTTTTACCAGAGCCCATATTGCAACTTTTTTTTGTCATTGCTTTTCTCTGGCACTCCTTATTACTGGTTCCCATATTGTATTTATTTCTATGCTTGGTCGGCTCAGAAGATTTTTGTGACCTAGCATATGTGCTGATTCCATAAATTTACGAATTTTCCAATGGTGTTCCCTGTCTATGATCTCAACCTGATCCCACAGGGGCGGTGATCTCCTTCTCTCTCCATATGTGGTCAGCCACGCCTGATTTTTCTACTTCCCCTCGTGTTACAGCTTTCTGGTGTTCTTGAAGCCTTACCTTGAGGGGTGGCCTGTCTCTCTTTATATTCCTTTCCGCAGCTGCACGGGATAGCGTACACACAGTCTTTAGTCATGTTCTCCTCTATGGGGGGGTCTCACTCGAGAGAGATATCTGCGAAGTGTCACGCTTTTGAAGGTTGTCCTGATGTTATATAGACCGCAGATCGTTTGTATTTTCTCTGATAACCCCTTCACATAAGGCAGGCAGGCTGTTTTCTGAGTGTTGTTGTCCTCCTCCTCCTCTTGTACCCGCCTATCCCAGTTTTGGGGGGCTGCTGCCATGTACCCAGGGTAGTTGTTACGTTGTAGGGTACTACTAATACTGACCAATTCCTTGTCTAACATCTCTGGGTCGCCACTTATGACTTTTCCTCGGTGTTGTAAATATTATTTACTTTAAGTTTAAAATATGCATTTTTAACCCGACTGTAGCTGCGTTTTTAACCAGACAATAGCTGTATTGATGTATTGACAATCTGATGTCAAAACTAATGTTGTTCTACAGAGACTTTATCTGTAAAACATAATTTAAGAAAATGACGTGAGCAACTTTTTATATCATTTTTAAGTACACAGTAATCATAAAAATTTAGGAAAATATTCTCCGTAACCTAATGTTTTATTGAATTTTAGAAATGTTGTTATAGTAATCGCTGTTATTTTCAAATAATTTTGTGTTTGGTCGTCCGTACTTACAAAAACCGCCGCGTTTATACACATACAAAAAAATTCAAACTCCTTTTAAAAATATTGGTGCATGACGATTTGTACTAAGCTATTCCATTTATAATTACTAAATATAGTTTTTACTTAATAATAATATCATATAAAAGGCTGGAATTGATACAGAATTTTAAAAGATTTAAAACTTAATACATTTTCTAATTAATATTTAAAAAAAATTAAAGCAATTCTTGTAAAAATTCATTATTCATCGATTATTTTTTTTTCTTGAGACAATAATGTCCTTAATATATTTTATTTATAAAAGCAATTAAAAGCTTTTCTAACTAAATAATGTCATAGTTTTATTGCATATTTTATTTGAGGATTCAGAGTAGATTTTCGGTAAATGGTGTTTCTGTTTGATAAAAACATATTGATGATTTAAATTCTCCAAGGACACCTGCTTTTTAATTAATATAAATATGAAGAGGATGAAATTTCAATTTCTAGAAATTTCATAAAATTAAGTAAGTAAAAAATATTTCAATCAAGATTTTCAAAAAAAAACATTGCAAAATATTTCATTCAATTAACTTCTGAAAATTTCATTAAAATTCGACAATTGTTTGATTTTTGTAAAGATTTCCAAAATAATTTGTTTTTAACGCCAAAAATGAAGCTAAAATTTCCAATACTAATTTTTGGCCCACCCGCTGACGCAAGAAAAACAAGATTTTTAACCAAAATTTCTAATTTTTTAATTAATAAAATAATAAAAAATACTTTGGTTTTACCTCTTAGTAATAACATAGACATTTTGACGATGAAAATTTGTTTTTATCAAGTATGAGGACTTTTTCATCATGCTCTTTTTAGCGAATTTGTAGAGGTACCTATTTATAAGCCTGAAATAAAAATATGTAATGACAGCTCAAAGGTATTTACTGATTGAAATGGCAATGTAAAAATCTTGATTTCTGACAAAACCTTCTTTTAATATTTTAACCATCATAAATATTTTTGCGAATTAATTTCGGCAAAATATACTTTTGTAGTTCAGGAACAAACATTACTTAGAACACAGGTCTCAAACACACGGCCCGCAAGAAACCTTTTTTGTGACGAAAGTTTACTCAAATTTTAATGTTTAATAAATTTGTCACTCCCACCTTCCATACTCTTGCAATAGCAGTAGGGAACTTGACCTACCCACCAAGTAAAAGACGGCCAATCAATTTTAATGTCAGCAGTGTCTGTCGTAGTTCCTCTTCAAGAAAGAAAAGAAAATTCGACCTCCCCACTATCACGTAATCTTCAATGGCTACACGACGGGAGAGTACGAATGTACTTTGAGACAATGCCTCGGTCACTTTTTTTCTAATTTTATAAGGCGAAATAAATTTGACAAATTAGATTAGAAAAGCTGTCACCAACCCTGCCAATTTTGGCCTTCCTCTCATCTATGAATGAGATGCTAACTAATTTTAAGACGAGAAAATGCGCTTCTACCAGTGAGGGCACTCGATGGATTTATTGATGGATTTATTAATGACCTCCCTATTGTTAATAATCTAGCCACGTGCCTGCTTCTGATCCGCAGTACCTCTCCTTCAGAATGTAATGGTCGTTTTGCGTACTTGTGTTTAAGACCCCTGGCTTACAAATTGCCAGTATCACTGCCTGATTCAAAATCAAAAAAAGACAGAAGACAAAGAATTTTCACGCAAGATACCTCTCAAATGGCGCAAGGTAAGCAACAGATTGTTGTGATAGTGTTTTGAGGAATATATGGGAAATCGTGGGGAATTATAGAGGAATTAATTAAAGAACGAATTTACTTTCAACCCCCTTTCACTATTGCCGGGTTTTCTTTTTGGATTTAGGCTCTGTGTAAAACTTTGAACTAATTCGCCTTCATAGATTTTCCTGAATTCTTTTTTGCAAAAAGTAAAAAAAAGGATTTTGTTTGTCTTTATCTATTAACGATACCAAGACGGAAAATATGGAAAGGCAGAAGAGTTTCACTAACTTGAAATAAAAATCAAACTTGAAAGAGGAAAATTATAAGAATTTAAATTGTGCCGTGTCCTTTCAAGAGTTGATAAACCGAAAGAACTATAGTTTAAAAAAAGACTTTTAAATAACTGCTTCACAGAACAAAGCAGTGATTGAAAAACAGACTTTTATCGTTAGCGAGAATTCACTGATTGTCCTTGTTGTTGGAATTGATTCGTTTGAAGTCGCCGGCATATTTTTTTCTGCACGTTCTGATGCGAGGGAAGAAAAGACTAAATAGCCATGTCTTCATTTCGGCCTGGAGACCGTCGCATCTCTACTCATGGAAAGTCGAAATCTGTGGGGTTTTATCAGAATTCTGTTTTCGAAAGGAGACTCGAGAAGATTAGGTTTTTAGTTTTCTGTGATTGGTCAAATATTCCATATGGTTATGTTAATATCTGATCAATAGACAATTTGATTTAAATAGGGTGTGTTGCATTGTGGAATCTTTTTTACTATGTTTTTAATATTGTCTGTTATAGAGTAAAAATAAAGTTTGGGTGTGTTTTAATATGATATATACGTGGAAAATAGCATTTCTTTCCTATAAACGAATCTAAGCATTTTTTTAATGTGAACGAAAGAAGTAAAGAAAAAAATCACAGGATGAAAAATCATAAATTCAGCTTGTGATGAGGAAATCGAAGACATACTAAGTTCAGTTAAAATAGACCATATTTTTAATAAAACAACATTCTCATTTATTTAATATATGTTAATAAAATAAGTCACATCTACTTTATAATAATAAAATAAGTAATATTTTAGCAATCGTACGACTGTTAAAATTTCGTATACTAACATATTACAGTATTATTATAAATTACTTATTATTATTTTATTAGGACGGACTAAATTAAAATATTTCCTATTTTAAATAAAAATATTCTAATCCTCTATAACATTTTTATAACCTAACAAAGCCTATAATATATAACATTATAACATTTCTTTTAATAATGATGTTTCCTCTTCCAAACATTTTTAAATGATGTTAATAATAATAATAATAATAATAATGTTTTGTCTGTCCTTAATCCGATTTACGCATGAACTAAACCATAATAGCTATGGTTACAAACTAAACAAGAAAGTATTCAATCACCTACTCTCAAACTCTTTGCCAAAGACAATAATGAGTTGAAGGGCCCTCTCAATACTGTAAAATGTTTCAATGACGACATCGGTATGGATTTCGGATTAGACAAATGTGCAAAAATAACATTGAAAAAAGGGAGATTACAGAAACACATTCAATGGATTTAGATTTGACCACAAAAGATTAGGGAAGTGGAACAAGGGAGACGCTTATTTAATTAACGAAGGAGATAGAATAACACAACCAAATGAAAGAGAAATGTAAGAAACAATACAAGAAGGCGTGTGCATCTGGTACTGAATATCGAACTGTATTCAAAAATATCAGCCATAAACAATTTTCAAAATTGTCCTGTGGTAAATAGAGATTTCAACATTCTTAAAAACCGTAGCTGCCATTAAGCGAATGGGCGCCAAAACGAAAAAAAAAAATCATCTGCAACCGCATATATCATCCCAAGGCTAATGTTGATCACTTGTATGTGCCCAGATTCGGAGGAGGCAGAGGATTAGTTCAATTACAACTGTCTTACAAAACTACAACGATTTGCCTTCAAAGAAACTACAGAAGATTGGATGATGATCTGTGTCAAAGAACATGAAAGTAGTAAGCAATTTCATACAGTAATAAAAGAAGCCAACACGTTCAAAATGAAGCGTCAAGTAGGTGAAGAAATAAACGTAAAGCATAATACAACGACTGAAGCTGCAAAAAAAATGAAAAAAAAAAAAAAAGCAAATGCAAACAAGATTCAGAAACGATGGCAAGATGAACTACTTCAGGGTCAATAATCTGCCCGTACCAAACAAACTGATGCAGATAAACCCCGTACCCATCAGTGGCTACGTAGGGCAGGGCCAAAACCGATAGTTTTATTCTTGCTGCACAGAACCAATGCTTGCTAACTAGAAAGTACAGAGTACATATGCTGAAAAATTATATTAGTCCAAAATGCAGATTCTGTGATAAATATCCAGAAACAATTGATCATCTTGTATCAGGTTGCGCAGGAAGATATTAACAATTCCAGTTGTAGTTGGAGCCTTCGGATTTATTGGAAAAGATTCCAATAGACTCATTGAAGGAATCCCTTGTAGGAATCTCATGCCTTAAAGATATACAAAGAATTGTTCTCACAAGTACAGCCCACACCTTACGAAGGGCATTATCTATGTAAAATATGTGTGATTTTTTTTAAACTGCTCAGTGAAAAAATGATTATACACTAGAAATCAAAAGAAATAATAATAATAATAATAATAATAATAATAATGAGGCGGAGGATGATAATAATAATAATAATAATAATAAGTTATTCTAATCCTAAATAATGTAGACTTCTGATGTTGATTTGACCTTTCACAGTTTGCTTCCCGCCATGCCATCGTGCATAAATAATAATAAGATTAATATTAGTATTTTTTGCATTTTATTCACAGAAAAAAAATGCCCGATAATTTAATTATTTAATGTCATTTCTGTGAATTTCGAAAATTAAAAACGTGCTTTTTAATCATTTAAAATAAATTTAGACATAATTTTTTAAATAACTTCGAGAATGAGACAATAATTTCATTATTCTCAAATTCAGAGAAGACCATTTGAATCTTCTGTTATTTTCTGAGATTAATCTTTAAACGAAAGTAACAAGACAAAGTAACACTGCGGACATTATATGAAATTCCCGTCTTTATTTTTTAATGTCTTAATATGCATCAAATATAAATTATTTATTAAACGCTACATTCCAACAAGATCAGAATGAGTTATATAGAAATAAAGTGTCGCTGCCGACACTTGAGTTTGAACATAGATCGCTAGGCGATGCTATTAATGAATTAAGCGAATATTATCGAGCAAGTACTATTAGTGTAAGTGTTATTCGAAGGCGTCTGACATCAGTATTGTTCAACGGCGTTACTATAGTTGTATCTGCGATTACAAAGTCTCTACTACAACGAGCATTACAAAAGTGGCAACGAATATTCGTTGGCATCACAAAAGTGGCAACGAATTCGTTGACATCACAAAAGAATGTTTACTCCAAGCGCTTTAGGTTCGATTCAGCTATCAAGTTTCTTTTTATACTAAGCAAGAGCCAATCAAGGCAGAAAGTTACTGAATGATGTGTATGATATGGATGTAATAGTAGGAGATAAGGATTATGTGTGTATGTAGGAAAGATAACGATTGGGCATCAACTTGAAGAGGTCAAGATTATAGAGTTCTGGGAAGTATCCACACGGCAGCATGTTCTACAAAGCAACGGTTCTTGTTATCTGAGTGGAAATTCCTCCTTACACTTGAAAGACAGTGGGAGTGAGGATAGTTTAACTCTGTGGGCGCCGCATGGAAAGTCTTAGCTGCAAAGGTGTGAATTGGTGAAACTAAGAAATGGAACCAGTCTGAATATTTGACATGGAAATAGCGATAGTCTAGCAAAAGAATTGCGACGTTGCGTCTGTGGGAAATGTCTTCCTCCACTTGACCACGTAAACGATTTTGGACTCTGTCAAGGCTGGAAAATGAGGATTGGTCAGATCCAGTCACAATATGGCAGCAAAAGTCCATATTTGGACCAATCTGACTTTTGTAAAGAGTAATGCGTCACAGATAGTTTCTGGATCGGTACAATGTGCCGACTATTTTTCAAGCATTTTTGACAATACAAGTTCCACTTGAGCTCTAGATTGACCCTCAATCCCAAAAGACCTTCGTAACAAGGAGCCTCACGAAAGAGAGAAGCCGTTCATTGTGGCGGGAGAAAACTCCAGGTCGGGTCGGTAATGTATAGGCAGGGTGTCCATAAAGTCTATTTACAATTAAAAAAACATATTACAAAAGGCAATTGATGAGATATCTTAATCAGATTTGTTCTATGTACTCAGTAGTTATCAAAGTTTTTAATGACATCGCTCGCAATTGTGTATTCCAGGTATCCTGTTGATGAAAGAGGCACTGAAGGGACATGACAGATAGAAGAAAAAGAAGATCTCCATATTCATTTCACTTATCTTCTCTCAGCTGCATTTATTGCTTTTGTTAGGATGTGTGGGTGGTGTAACGGAATGAGAAATCGGCGAGCCGAGTTCGAATTCTAGCTGAATTTGTTATATTCGCTTACGCGCAAATACCATTGGGATATGTATGAATCCATCCCCCCTCCAGCTATGGGTCAAATAATAAGACGTGTATATGGAAAAACCATTGTTATTCTCAGAAATTTGTTAATACCATATTCACTTGCAACATAAATTAATTATTTCTACGATCCAAAATCTCTCGGCTTTAAATGATACAAATAGGGTCGCCAAGACATAAAAAACAACTTAATTTTTCCATCTTTCATCATTCAGAAAAATTAGAATTTATTCTTAGACAAATTTATCTCGTTTTTCAACCTCATCTGCAAATAATTATGAATTCCTTTGAAATCAAAGAACGGCCTTGAGAATTGAGTGTGGTCGTCACTCATGCTGAAAATATCTGAAACTGTGGAAATATTTTCTCATAAAACTAAGTTTTAAATCCGACTATATGATATAAAAAAATAGAAATAAGAGTATTCGGTATGCTGATGATAAGGTTGGCTATGTTGAATCTTTTGGAGTAAAGAATTAATTTGATATTTTTAGTTTGTTCAACTGGAATGATGCAATTTTAATAAGGTTCCTTTGAGTGAATTTGTCTTGTAATTTTTGTGCAACTAGTTTTCGGTAAAGTAAATTCTTATCATTGCTATTGTGCGGTGGGGTGTAATGAATCATGGCTGGGAATTGGAAATTGGAGGCCCGAGTTCGAATTCCAGTCAGGTTCTTTATATTCACTTACGCTCAAAAACAATTGGGAAAGGTAAGGATTCATCTCTCTCACTCCATCCAGTTAAATAGCAAGACAGACCTATAGCCTTGGTTGATAACCAGTCTAACGGAGAAAGAAATGGTCGTCTACTGCGGGACAACCTGCCGATACTGTCGTGACTCGAAAGAGACATAATATCCCAAGTGTGTATCACGTATGGAACTTAACCGACTGAATGTTTATAACTGTGAACTTTGTTATTATTACTTAATTTTGAAAGAAATTTGATTTGGCTTTCTGTAATGTAGTTGGGGAAACCGTTATTGACTAGTGTTTGTTTTACGGTGTTGAGTTTTTTAAGAAACAACTGCTGTGTGAAGAATAGAGTTAAGTTCTGGAATGAAGGATCTACTTTTCATTCAACTACTCTTCTGCTCTTCTGCTGCATCCACTCTGTCACCGATTTTCAAGCAACCTCCCACCTAATATTCAATCAATCCTTTCACTTTTAAACGATAATTTCGTTTAGTATTAAATTGTATGTCCGATTTTTAAATTTGGGATACGTAACATCGCCGGTTTATTATAGCAAATAATTACAGTTTGCATGTACACAACAGACGAAATAAATATGAACACCAACTATTACACGCACACATAAACACACACACACAATTTGAACTCCCACTCCGTTCATATCCAAGATGTATTATATATACAACAGCTATCTGTCGATGTGACTGACCAGGGGATGTGCGTACATGAATGCCATCATTCGCTTTGAAATTGACACCCCGGACCTCTTTCTTTCTGTTGACCTCTTTCCGAAGGTGACTGATATGTGGATACAAATTAACTCTTAGGCCCCTTATCAAAATGGTCGCCCCAGCCGTTTCCATAGTATTTAATTTTGTGAATGAACATGCTTACAAAGATGCGTAAATTTCAAGATTGGTTATTCCTAAATTTTCGCTTGAGGATGAAACAGGGCTTGATACCTTAATTCAATTTATTTTTAATAATTATATTGATGATTTTGGCTCTTGTTTTTGAAGCATGAGAACTCTTATGCAGCGAAGGAATCATGTTTTTTAAAAAATAATTATAATTTAAGCTCTACTTCTGTATGGAGCACTGTTTTTTTTTTTTTAAATAAAAAAAATTACTAAAAAACACCGGATTATTTAACTAACGTGTTCTTTCCTATTTTTACATATTCGCATATATATATATATATATATATATATATATATATATATATATATATATATATATATATATATATATATATATATATATATACAAACAAAACTGTGCAAATTGTGTAACACCATAATTATCCATTCCACAAAATGTTTAATATCTAAAAGTTTCTTATTTCCAGGTTTTCAGATAAAACGTTTGGCCATTTTGACATCATTTTTTCGTAAGAATCGGTGAAAAAAACTTTGGATTATTCAGCTAAAAAGAATGCAGGTTAAAATTGTTTTATGTCAGACCCACTGTCTTCCCAACTGAGCAATGGTGAGAGGAAAAAGATCATTCAGGTCTTCAGTAATGATATCAACATTCATACTCTGGTTTCCATCTTCAAAGTCTATTCAAGAACCATCAAAGGAACAGTGATTAAGTTTTTAAAAGAGGGAACAGTAGAGAGGAAAACTGCATCAGGTGATCACAACAGTAAGAGGGATCATCATTTCAACTTAGAGCGAAAGAGATCAATTAGCTCAATTAGAAAAGATCCAACTCAATTCATAAAACGTTTTTCACGTGACAGAGGAGTTTCAAATATGACAGTCCAAAGAGCAGTGTACAAAAGATTTGAAAATCAAATCATACGTGAAAACTGTGAGGCCCTGTTTTTTTAATTCCAGGACAGAAAGTTAGAAAGTTAGGTGAATAAATATAAAGGATAGATAGTATATAAAAGTGGACATTGAGGTTAACATCGAACGGTGACAGTTTCTTTCATGATTGAAAAAATCTTTTCTGTAGCCGCTCGTCTTTGGATTATTTCTTATCATTATATATATATATATATATATATATGTGTGTGTGTGTGTGTGTGTGTGTGTGTGTGTGTTGTGTGTGTGTGTGTAAATAAATTGTTCAATCATGAGACAAACTCTTGCTGCGCGGTTTCGCTTTTATATATATATATATATATATATATATATATATATATATATATATATATATATATTTAAATTTCGTCTTAAGTCAGAGATCCGTTCCTACGGCGCGACATAGCCGGATTTTGACGTAAATCGAAATCCCCTTGTGTCATATTATCATTGGAAGCCGTAATGAAGGGCAAAAATTCTTTTTCCAAGACACAAACAAGAGATAGAGGTTGGAAAAACTTAATGAACAAAACAATGTCAATTTCTAATGAAGCGCCAATAACATAACGACGTATTATATTATGGGATTTAAGCGCCATAACCACAAAAGCCGTACGTCAACGTGACGTAATCCGAGGATCTTCTGTATATATATATATATATATATATATTAAGTATATTTCTAGAAGAATCGAACACTTTTAAACTAACAATCTGTTTCATAACATGTCAACCGGCTAACGATTTAATCTGGTATGACAACATTTATTCTAAGTGTTAACTTCAATATTCTTCGTTTATATTTCTGAAATCGCTGTATCTTGATATTGAGCACTTTATCCCATAAATACAGCACACCTTAAGACTATATATATATATATATATATATATATATATATATATATTTATATACATTTTTACTCTTAAATAAAATTATTCGATTGTTTTTTATTTAAACAACTCTTTCCTAATAACCGACAAAATAAAACACCAGCACATATGATTTGATTATAGTGATGAAGGCTTTGTTAAAAACCAACCACACTTTTGAAGGGCCGAATAGAGATATAATGGTTACTACGTGCCGCAGGGTCCCCAAGATTGTTGTTCTCCTAAACCAGTTGCCATCAAAGGCTATAAGACCCAGTCTGTCTTGCTATTTACCCATAGCTGGAAGGACGAAGTGATATATGATTAATACTTTTCCTAGGTTCGACTGGAATTTGAACTCATTCTCCGATTCCTCAATCCGACCTGGACTCCATCATAAACATCAAATTTTCCCAGAAACTGTAACTAAAAAATTTCTGCTCAGCATAAAAAGCAATTAAACCACATATGGGCCCAGTGGGTGTTGAACAAACACAAATGCGTCTGAACAAGATTCTAAAATAGGAATTGATTAACTGCCATAGTAGACGGGTATCCTTGAATTCAGTAAAACCATATATATATATATATATATATATATATATATATATATATATTAGAGAGAGAGAGAATAAAAAGAGATTTAAATTTGAGGGAAAAAATTCTTATTTTCATTAATGAATAGTCAAAATTAAGTGATTGGTGATATTTTAATCAAAAGAAAAACAATGATATTTTCTTTGGATGGGAAAACCGAAAGAAGCTTTTAGCATTATTTAAACCTTCCGGTGCACAACTTACAAGATTCTTATCTGCAGCCAATCAATTTAATCTCTTCTAAATTTAAACAGCTGCACGTGTCGTAAATTGATCGAGATGAGTAAAAGGCAACATCCACATTCTTTCAACTTCAATTACAAACGTATAATCTCCCTTCAGGGACTTTACTTGTTTAAATTAGATTTAAATGTGAGGTTTTATTTTTATTTCTACTGATATTTTAGAGAAACGTAGTCATACACGTAAGGACCTTGTGCTTAATAATTTTAAATTATTAATTATTTATATATAACAATTTCGCTAGTTACTTCATGTTTGTTTGTTTGGTGTTTAGTGGCATATCAACTCCTTATGTGTCATTTAATATCGTAATTAAATTTTCTTTTTAAAAAATGTGTTGCTGGTAATTTTTTTTTTTACAAAAATGTATTGATGGAATTTTTATTATGAAAATGTATTTTTACTGTAAAATGTATTTCTCTACTTTCATTTCTTTTTACCACAGTTTAGGGGTTAACTATTTACCTATAGTTGGGACCCCAACAGGTGCTACCACCTCACGTCAGGTTGGACCTGGAAACAAAAGCAATTAAGAAATGGTTCGACGCCCTTTAAAACCTCGAATCTCCCGATCACAAGCCTTGCTGCCGGATGTAGTTTATCGTCATACACAGGACGTAGTTACGGATGTCATTATCTAGAAAATATAATATTATATTGTCAGTATGCGCGTATATATTGGATGTGAAGTTATTGTAATAGTTGGCGACTCGGAACGTGTAATCGG
Source organism: Acanthosepion pharaonis (assembly GCA_903632075.3). Lineage (NCBI taxonomy): Eukaryota > Metazoa > Mollusca > Cephalopoda > Sepiida > Sepiidae > Acanthosepion > Acanthosepion pharaonis. Next base: position 462,128 of record CAHIKZ030001672.1, on the reverse strand, counting down.
TGAGTAGAGTTCAAATTCTGGTTGGGTTCGTTGCATTCCCTTTTGCAAAAATACTTTTCAGAAAGGTATAAATCCATGTCTTCCCTCCCTAGCTATAGGTTAAACAGCAGGGCACACAGGACTCTTTTGCCATGGATGGAAATCAAACTAAGAGAAAGACAACTCTATTTTCAAAAGTCAGCCAACTGAAGCGAAGTCACATCCGCTATTCTGTAGGACCAACACTCAAGAGGATATTTCTCCGATCATCCTAAAATCTTAATCTGTTCTAGTCAAAAAACCATTATTTAGCTCACATATCCCCATAAACTGTAAATTATAAAAAGTAAGCCTCTACATCACTTGAGGCTCTTGGGCCTTGTACAGGGTGAATTTCTATGTCTGTAAAATAAAAACACGATAGATTTCAACAAATATAGATAAGCCAACCGGAGAGGAATTATCCAGAATGCTGTTGTTAGGGTTGCCAGATTAGAAAATTAAAAATACGAACATTCAATCAATAAGAATCTTTTTCATTTAAAATTCTTCCTCTTTTCTCTCTCTCAATTGTTTAAAACAAACACACACAAACATATATATACATTTTTAATTGGTATCACCCCATGTTAGGCAGTAAAGCCACTAAGACACAAAAGGTTAGTGAGTGTGGAAGAAATAGAAACAAATAAATTAATAATGATCGGGAAGAGTAAAGAGTGATCATGAGGATAATAGATAGCGATTGACGTTGCATTTAAATTTTTGCAGATTAAAGTGGACTGGACAGCATGGAGCCGGAAAGGAGATTCACAAGTGAGATGTGCGAGAAAAGAAAGTGTTAGCATAGAATTTATGGTTATATTCAGTCAGCTCAACTCTAAATTGATGAAATCTCGACGCCTGTCTAGTACTGAGCTTAAATTCAAAAACTCTATGCACCATCACGAAGAGTTCATCCGAACAATTACCATGAAAGTATTTATAGATAAGGCACAGAGAGGCAACCTTACGACGGTGGGAAAGTGACTGAAGCCGAGCTGACAGATCAGGACCAATAATATTGCTGATTCTTCTTTGGATCTTATCAAGGAGCGCAGAGGCACTGGACCATATGTGGTAGCAATATTCTAAGCATGAATGAATGGTAGCCATAGATATATATGATAGATTCTGGAGAGGAAAATTGTTTCTCACGACACAGTGAATAGACTTTCTTAGCAGCTGACCTAGAAATGGATTCAATATAGTGTTTCGCCTTCATGTTAGTAGAGAACATTAGCCTGAGAAGGTGCAAGGGCTGGAGGTTTGCATCAACCATGTTGATGGAAAGCAGAGAGGGGTTACTCAGATCATTAATGGAGAAAAGTTTACTTTTGGAGGCGTTAAAATTGACAAGCCATCTTTTGCCCCCAAGTAACAACGGACAAGGTCGATTTGGATATCGGCTGTCATTTTGATTTTGTCGGACTGATCAGCCTTACTATCGAGGAAGGAGTAAATAATGGTGTTTCATCAGCGTATATGCTAAGAGCTGATGCCATCGGGAAGGTCATTAATGAAAATTAAAAACATAATAGGTCCAAGGATGTAGCCCTGGGGTGGGGACACACCCGCGTTAGTACGAAAGGATCTAGACGAGTGGTTGTTTAAAATTTGATAGGAAAGAAAAAAAAAAGTTCCCAGTGACACAGTAACTTTTCAGTTTGTGAAGAAGACTTGAATATCAGGCCCTGGCAAAGGCTTTCGAGATGTCCATTTCTAGAGCCCGGACTTCATTGTTTTTGTGTAGAGCATGATAGATTCTTCCTGCAATTATCGTCTGCACATCTGCAGTTGACCTGGAGAAACGAAAGTCATATTTCTTGTCTAAGAAAAAAAAAACCCTACGATGAGAAATGATGAACCAATTCAGCATTGATTAGGGCCTCTAGGAGTTTCCCCAAAAGTGGTAGAAGCTAGTAGGCCGATAGTTGGAAGGATCAGAAGGCTTACCAGAGTTCTTAAAAACTGGAACAACAGATGATGACTTCCGACAAACAGGAAAACTGGAGGCAGCGAGGCATTTATTATACAGTTTAAAGAGAAGAGATAGTTTGGGAGTACATTTCTTAATAACTATTACAAGGATATCATCTCGTTTACATGCTTTATGAGGATCTAGGTTAAAGATGATAGCATAAACTATGAAAGGGGTTATATGCATATCACTCAACAGTGACAGTTTAAACAAAGTTAAATAATTAGGATATGCCAGATGAGTTTCAGAAATTCTGGCAATTTGTTTAAATTTAATTTGCAAAGTATTCAGTTATATCAACAGAGGATGACAAAACCTTAAATTGGCCGAAGAGGGAAAGAATCGAGACCTTACACTTATTTAATGCCCAAAGCCGCCAGTAATCATGAGAGCCAAGATTGTTAGACGCTATGTGGTGTCTCATTCTCTCAGCAAACAGGGACTTTGCTCCTTCAAGGTCTCAAAATTTGTTAAAAGCATAATGAAGAGGCGCCTGTTGTAACGAGAGACTTTCAACGTCATATAATCTAAAAATAATAGTTTCACCTGTCATTTCGAGAAGGAATGAATCCATGCCGTGGACCCAGAAAAAAATAAATCAGTGGCAATTTAATTTCAAAAGGGTGGATCTGGTCCAAGGGGCTTACGAAATGAAATCAATCATTTTGCTGGTAAGGAAATTCCATATTATAAATATAGGTTCTAGCTTAATAGATTTTATTAGAACGAAATATCAATAGCTACCACAGAGTGGTCAGAGTTACCAAGAGGGCAGTGTTGCGAAGTAGAGAGGCTTGTTGCTCGGTTTTTCTAGGGAAACGATTTTGCTAGGAAGTCCACGATTTGATTAAGAGGTTGGGTAATGAAAAAATATAATGGCTGAATAGCGGCAACATGAGTTCCTTTACAATGTTTAAGCCACGTGAGCATTAAACTCAGTGACGACAAAGATGCTCGCATATAGATGGAAGAAAGTATCAGCTATTATGTCTAATATACTGTAGTCCTGTCAGGTGGCATTTAAGCTAGCTCCTGTGGAGGACGCTTGGTTTGGCCATCATCACAATAGGTAGGGAGGAATAGATGCGATAGGCAGCAATAAACTACAGAAAACTCAAAATTGATCGCTGCATTTAAGTATTGCATTAATATTTAAGCTTGTCTTTTAAAAGTTCAACCATAATTCTTCTGCCGACACTTAATTTAAAGACAATTTGATGTATGTAGGTCCTTACTTTCCATACAAACAATTATTTTTATTTAATTATTTTACACAATTGTTGCTATAAAAATTCTGTTTTATAAATCATTAAAAGTAAAAACACCCAAAGAGAAAGAGAAAAACAATGAAACCAACCAGATCTTCTCTGTTTACTAATTAGATATTCCCTTGTTATGGTAACATGGGGGATGTACGTTCATTGGCGTTATGTTACCATGAAAATGTCATATCACTTTACTACAGGTGGGAGATCACTCTGCGAGAATGATCACTATATCCGGTCACGTTGTGTTTTATATTATACTAGCAGTAGAGCCCGGCGTTGCCCGGGGATGTAACAGTAAGAGATAGATCAAGTATCGACTATCATAAAGACTGAAAAATAAAATTGACAAAGATTATTGTTTAAGATTGACGGACACGCATGTCTTAATAAGTTTTTTTTTTTTTTTTTTTTTTTAAAAATTGGTCAAACCCAAACAAAAACATTGTTTTCAATCGTTATGATGAGTCTACTGATTGAATAGAATTTTATTATAAACAATTGTCTTGTAAATGGAATTTTTAAAGCATTCTGAATGTAAAAATAAATAAAAAAGTGTGTGCAAGACAATAAGAAACATTACCTGCCAAAAAAAAAAAAAAGTGAAGTTTTGTTGAAATTGGTTGAAAAATGTTAAAAAAATCCAATCCCATATATAAACGAACACACACACAAACAAACCTGGGTTTTATAAAAAGCATAACTCGATATGAGTTGTCTCCCCTTTCATTCTCGTGATGCCTCTTAATCGTGTTTTCAAATTGATTTCGTGCAAAAACAATTGTGTTTTTTTTCAATTTTTGGTGCTGTTAGAACCACCAAAAGGTAATTTTACGTAGTCCTGTGAAGTTTTGTTGAAATCGGTTGAAAAATGTAGGAAATCCGATCCAATATATAAACGTTACACACACACACACACACACACACACACAAACACACACATTGGAATTTTTTATAATAAGTAAAGATTATATTATATTATATTATATTATAGAACACAATAATTGGTTTGCCAGTTAAACATTTGGCAAAATTACGAATAGCAACGATAGAAATTTAGACACCATTTTTCCTTCTGGTATTAAATCTATTTTTTCTAATTATTATTTTTAATGAAAATATTGTTAAATTCTTAAATTTGGAATCAAAAGCTGTGGTATGTTATGGGATCAAGGACTTGGTTTGCAGATCAAAGAGGCTGCCGTGTTGTGATGAAAAAGCATAGAAGCAAAGAAGATATGTTATTCAATTACGTAATTATTTGAATATAAGCGACATTTTTGATGGTATGGATAGATTTTAGATATATGTATATGTAAACATGTAATACAAACTACGTGCTTTTTGTTTATGAAATGTATGATGCCCCATACCAGCCAATAAAATGAAAATAAAATAGACTTCAATTCTATAACAGAAGGTGGCAAAATAAAAATGATTGAAAATCTTTTGTTTGAAATTTTAAATACATACTATCATTGGATTAAATAGTAGGATATTCTTTTTTGTGTAGCCATGGTTTGGTATCCAGACTAAGAAATATACCTCTGAATATTTAAATTTGTTTGCTGGGCACCCTAAGAAAGTTTGTCATGTTTCGTTCTAATACTGCGACGACAAATCGGTTAAATTTGTCTTGACCTTCTTTGATTTCTTTGAACAACATCGGTGGGGTTTTTAAAAACGAAATCATTACCAAAATTTTTAACCTCATAAAAAAAAGTTCCAAAAAGGCAATTCTGTCCATGTCTCAAATCTTTTTATTGTTCAAGATATTTCTTTTAAATATATATATATATATTTATATATATATATATATATATATATATATATATATATATAACACTAATAATATTTAAGCTAAAATCCTGCCTTCATCACAATTGAATAGGGAGAAGTAGATGCGATAGGCAACAATAAACTTAAAATTGATCGCTATTTTAATCTTTCAATTATTAATATTTCAAAAGCCTTTTAAAAAGTTCAACGATTATTCTTCTAAATCCACTTAATTTAGAAACAATTTGATCTACGTAGGTCCTTAAAATTACAAACAATTATTTTTATTTCATGGGTGACTTTCCCTGGATTTCGCAATTAATTTCGATTATTCCCAAATTTATTTCTAACTTATAAAAAATGTTATCGTACAAAAAAATCGTCGCAAAAAATCACGTAAAAATTCGCCGAAAACAATGGCAGGAATGAAATTCTTTGGAATCCCAAATTTCAGAATTGCTGGTCCGGATCCGGCCTGGAACTTTTTTTTTTAATTTTCTCACGGAGTCGGACTGATTCCAAAATGGTATAATGTGTTGGGCTGCAGCCTCTAAGAGTAAATTTGGAAAAAAAAAAAGTGTGACACATTGACATTAGCATTTATTATATTAGTTATTATTATATTTTCTTGTTTATTTATTTATAATTTATAAAATTTCGTACACCACAAAAGAAATTGTCTGAGATAAATGATTAATAATAAAGTCGTTATTGGGAATGCATAAAATGCAGATTTGAAGAAATAAAATTATTCAATTGCGAAGCTTGGAAAATAAAACTATTTAAAAAGCGAATTTGCAAAAAAAATTCATATTTACTAGTGATGAAATTAGAACAAGAAAAATTAATTTTTAGGAAGAAGAGAATAAGGAATAAAGATATAGTTATTAATAGGATTTGTTTTTTTATGAGAGGAAAAATGTTTGAAAAATGATTTTTAGAGAAAGGAGGCATTGATTAAAAACTGAAAATATTTAAAAAAAATTGGTTTTTTGTGCTGACCTAAAAAAAAAAATAATTCAGTAAAAAATTATATTAATGAATTTCAATGAAAATTTTTTTTTTAATTTTAAAATTAAAAAAAAATAATGGAAAACAATTCAATTAGTGCTTGTAAATTTAATTTGATTTTTCAACAAAAATATTACAACTTTGCAAATTAAAACAAAAAAATGATTTATATTATAATCCTTCAAGCAACAGAATTAATTTTTAAATTTTTATTTGATATTTTTAAAATGATTTTTGATATAAGACAAGAAATATGAAATAATGAATGTAAAAAAATATTCACGCCGGAGGCTATTCACTGAAATCGAGTTTGGGAAAAAAATTTCAGTTGAACTATATATTGTACCGTACATTTTTAGTTGGATAAATTTGTCCGCATTGCGTGGACAAATTGCAATTTGAACTGATTACTTTATTGGGATTTTATGACATATATATATGAATTTCGGAAATAAAATAAATGCTATTATTTTGAGAAACATTCATCAGAATAGTTATAATAATGGAAATATTGGGTTATAACGTATGAAAAAGCAATATTTTTCTGATATGCGGAAGGAATTTTCACCTGTGTTTTGTTCTCTATTTTTCTAAACAAAAAATTAAATAAATTTTCCCAAATTTTTTGAACTTATATAAAATAATCCTTCTGAACGAATGTAGCAAATCTGATAGTTATAAATAAATATATATAATAAATAAATATTGAACTTTTTGTAAATTTGTGATTACATGAAAAAGTTTTTCAATTTGAAAAAAAGCTAAAAAAAAAAGAATTAGAACTTTTTTTATTATTCAACCTTATGTTTGAAAAATTTTTAATGACAATGTTTCTTTTTAACATATAATTTTATATATAAAAATATATATATATATATATTTATATATATATTTTGTTGTGTGTTGTGTGTGTGTTTGTGTGTGTGTGTGTGTTTATTTTTTATTTTGCAAAGTGTTTCAAGAAATAAATTTTTGAAATGAATTTTAAATTTGTGGCGTAAAACGATATCATGTGAATATCAGTGCCATGAAAATAGTAAAGGGATTTTTGAAGATATTTAATTATGTATATATAATTATTTAATGTCTTAAATAAAAATAAAATATGTATCAACTTTAGTAATTTTTATCTCATCCTTATAATTTATTTTATTTATATATTTTCATATATCTTATTTAAATTTTCCTAATAATAAAATATTTTATAATATATAATTATTCAATAAAATTTTTAACAAGGTATATATATATATATTTTATATATATATATATATATATAAAACAATATATATATATATATATATATATATCATATAAATATATCATATGTATATAATTTCTCATGATATTTAGGTATTTATTCTCTTTTTTCATGTCTGATTGAAGAATTACACTAGAGGTAGAAATTTAAAATTCATAGTTCTATCTCATATATATAAATTTTCATTTTTTTATAATGAGGAATGTATTATTTATTCAAAATAAAAACATAATATTTGAAAGTTCAATCAGATGTAACATGAAATAAATAAATATAAATATGAAAATAAAAATTATCAAAGAAATATTTTAAATTTGACCTCCCTTCTCTCTTTTTGAATAAAGTTTTTTTTTTTAAAAATATCGAAAACCATTAAATTCATTCTTCTTAAAATAAAATAAAATTATGAGAATATTGATTGGTGAATCAAATTTTAAAAGATAAAATTCAAAATGGAAAATTTATGAACAATTTCCATGTTTTTCAAAAAAAAACCTTTTTAAAGACATCAAGATGAAAGTTAAATTCCAAGTGGATGTTTATTTTCATTGAAAAAAAAATACTTCAAAATCCCATATTTAAAAGGAATATATATTATTCAGAATACCCAATTTTGGCTGTTTTTTTTTTTTCTTAATTTTGTCTCCACGGAATTGCTAAAAATAGAGCATAGTCTGATGAAAAAACGCCAAAATTTATGAAAACAAAATTTTATCGTCAAAATGCTTATGTTTTTTATGAAGAGGATAGACCAAATTTTTTTTAATTATTTTTTAAAAAATTTTCCATATTTTTAGAATATTCTAAATTTTTTAAAAAAGGAAACCTTGTTTCTTTTTTTTTTACAAAAAAATAACATAGATAAATTTTAGCGCGTTTTTTTGGTATTATACCTATTAATTTGGAAAATTTTGTAAAAATAAAATAAAACTGTCAGATGTTAATGAAAATTTCAGAAAATATTCACAAATGATCGAAATTATTATGAATATGTTTTTTTTTTAAAAGTCATGGCAGAAATATTTTTTTTTTTTTTAACATTGCCATATCTAATTTTATGAAAAACTCAAAAATTCCATACCATCGGTTTTAGTGAATAATAATATTTAAAATTGAAGGCTTTGAAGAATGTAAATCATATTTTTTTTTTTTTTTTTATATTACCTGAAAATCAGCTCTGAATTGTAACATACAAAACTCAATAAAACAAATATATATTTAATATATTCGTTTTTATTTTATTTTTTTATTTGTTCGTATGAATATGGACAATATTTTCTGAAAAGAAAAAATTTTTCAATGAAAAAATTGAATTTTTAATACAATTATTTCTCATTTCTTTAATTTTAAATCATGAATTTTAACACTTTTCATTACACTTTTTTAAAAAATTAAAAATAAATAACAACACCATCAACCTTTTGTACTATCATTCTTAGCTCGTCATTGTCTAAAATGAAAATTTATAATTTGGACCCATCCGATGACACCCACTAATGAAAAATGTAATTATGTTTTGATAAAAAAATTAAATGGTTTGTCATTAAAAAATGAAAAAAACGTGGCTTGAGTTGTAATTTAGATTTAATTATTTATAAAATTTATTATTCTAGTGTTACGTGTTGATAATTGTAAAAAAAAAAAAAAAAACTTTTAACACAACACAGATTAAATCACAAAAATATTTAATTTACTAAAACAGAACATAAAATATATACAGGATAAACAATTGTGGCCTATTACAGAAAACAAAAAGTTACTGGCAAAGTTAAAGGGAAAAGGAAAGGGAATCAAATATCTTTATTTTTAGGGCTAGTGAAGTTTCTAGTGCTTCCCGGTTGGAAATCCACAAAAGTGGTAAATAAATATTAATTTTTAGTTTGGTCAATGAAAATTAGTCAAAATTCTATTTACCAAACATTCCATGAAATTCTCTTTTGGGTTTTTGGTTGGTCGGAAAATTATAGAGATTCTTTCAGCTGGATATAATAGTCCTTGAATCAAAAGCCGGAGTTGATAATGAAAAACATTGACAACCCTTTTCCAAAATTTATTTTTAAGGGCAAACCTTTAAATGTTTAAATTTGCATATTTCTAATTTTTCTCGAATATACTAGAATGATCTAGAATCTTCCAACACATTCTATTTCTAATTTCTCTTTTAAACTATTTCATGAATGAAAAAAAAATAAAAAGTAGAACTCAAAGAATCCTTATTAAAAATGCATCCTCGTAACAATAGATAGTATCAACAAAATTATCAAAAATAAGTTTCAGTAATTAAAATAACAAAATAAAGGAAATTGGAATGCTAATTTTTTGTTTTTATTATCTACTAATTTTTTCTAACTTTCTTTCAAAAAAAAATTTTTTTAAAAAACGTTATTCAAATATGAAACATCTGGTTATAATTGAATTTGAATCTCAAGGTTTTTTCAAGATAAAACCCATTTTAGTTGAATAAATTTATTTAATTTTTATTTCGAACAATTTTTTATTCGAAAAAAGTAAATAAAAAAAAGTCAAAATTTTTAACTTCCAGGATTTTAAATTTACTAATTTTAGTCAAATAAATTTGATTGATTTTAAATTGATTTTTATATTTCATTTTTTAAAATTGAAGTTGTTGAGGCGTTTTGTATAAAAAATTTTTTTACTTTTTTTAAGTAATTTTGAAAACATAAATAATCAACATTTTTAAATAAAATTTCGGACCTAAAGAATGAGTAAAAATTTTTTTTTTTTTTTTGATTTAAAATAATGAAAAAATATTTGGTGTTTATCTTAATAATGATAACTTTATATGCAAAAATTTTTTCATTTGCTTTTTCATGCAATATTTTTTTTAACTGAAGGACTGATACCTATCTTAATAAATGTCTTTCCATTTCATTAATGATTTATAATTTAAATTAATGCAGACAGACGAGTAATTAATTTGAGTTATCGTTCATCTTCAAACAGATATCTCTTCTGAGCCCGACCCTAACAACAACGCAATTGCATTGAGTTGTAAGCGCCATTGATCATTGCGGATTTGAATCAACTCACAACAAAGAAAAGGCGGGGGGGAAGGATTTTAAATATAAAATATTTTTTTTACTTTCGTGTCTTTTCAACTAAAGTTTTATCGGCGTGTTAAAGTTCCTTGTTTGTTAAAGTGAAAAGAAATGTAAGAGGCAAGTGAACCTATGTCGCATTCCTGCCTTTCTATCCTCTTACTGATTTTGTTCATCTAGAGACTTTACTTCAATAATCTTCAAAGAAAACACGAAGCATGTTTTTTTTTATTATCGTAGAGAACGCGACACGTTGGTTGAAAAATGTTAAATATTTTCAAAGCATTAATTTATTAACCGGAAGTAATGCGTAATCCACCGACTCAGAAATTTTTTTTTTTTTTTTTTTTTTTGTCATTTGTTTAACTTTCTTGCTGTTTATTTCCGTCTTCGCTCCACAAAGCAATTTATTCATTTGGGATTTGGTTGCCTTTTATCTCACCATATTTTAAATTTATTTTAAAAATTCAAATTTTCAAAAAGTATCATCTTTATAAAAAATTCGGACTTTATGTTGAAAGAAAATTTTCTTCCAGTGACTGCGTTTCAAAATGCGATGCTTTGAAATCCATACTACGAGTCACTTACTGAACCGATTGTCTTGGAGATTGATGGCATGGTTCCATTAGATTTCTTTCATCTTGTTTTAAGTGTAATAGACCAATTTTCCGGAACGATGCTTGAAAAATCTCGAACTGTCTTTTTTTATTCAAAAGCCGGGAATAAATCGGATTTAATGGAGACAGAATTAGTAGATCGGTTTGAAAATTTTAATTTAAAATTTCTTTTCAAGAATTTATTAATTAAACTTCCAAATAACAATTTAGGATGATTATTTTTTCTTTTAAAAGCTGGAGCATGTTTCAGACATTATTTTAAATCGATTGAACGTTTACTGAGTTATGAAATTAAAAATATATTAAACGTGTAATATATATATATATATATATATATATATATATATATATATATATATATATATTGAACAATAAAAATATTAAAAAATTAAAATCTTCAGACACACTGAGTTGTATTTAAAATATTAATATTCCTTCGTTTTATTTCATTTTATTTAATTTTGAGATTCTTCATTAATTTGCAATAACATGGCCAAGGCAAGCTCAGAAAAATATTTTTCTATTTTGCTGGTTTCGGACAGCTAGCCTCATTTAATCATGCGAAATAGTCATTTGTTTTGACAATATATAAAATTAATGTTTTTTATTTTTAATCATCCGTCCAATTTTATCACACAAAATAAAAAGTTTTTATGGATACCCATATTTGAATAGTTGATCCGTTTATTTATTAAACAGTATATTTATTTATTTTCGCCTTCCGATCTGAATTCATTCGAGAATATATTATTAAAGAACAATGAAAAAAGTGCAAACAAAAAATATATATATATATATATATATATATATATATATATATATGATACTTTCTAGCATACCGTAGACCTAAGAACCTAAAATAAATCATAGGTAGTAACCTCATTTCAGGGAAATAAATTCCGTAATAAACCAACAAAAAAACAACAGGATTTTCCCAACCATGTAACAACAAAAAAAGGGAGTTTCTGCAACCATATTAAACACAAATTCATTCACTAGCTCAAAACTAAATCTACTTTCAAAATCTTTCAAATCCCAAACTCTAACTGTAGAAGTCATAACATAATTTACCTCCTAGAATGCACACTATGCCAGAAACAATATGTAGGAAAATCTGAATGGCCCTTTCACTACAGAATTAATAATTATTGAATCAATTAAGTCGACTCCCCCTGTGAAAAATTATTACCTGTAGAACAACATTTCTGCCTAGAAAAACACGATTTTAAAACCCATGCCAAATTCACTATAATTGAGAAAATAGAAAAGTTCAGAAAGATAACATTAGAAAAATTTTAGAGTTCCATGAAAATAAATGGATAATTGTTTAAAAACACAATATCCAGCCAGGCTTAACTATAAATTTAACAATATAGATAGTATTAATATAAACCCACAAATCAAAACCTACCCACATTTCTCACCCACACAAGACAGACATGCTTCATGGAGGTTGTTGAGGCCTCACACTTATACACACACACACACACAATATACACACACACACACACATATATAACAATGAAGTAAAATAAACACACACACACCCACACAATATACATATATATAAACAACATAACAAAACCAAAAATACACACACACACACTTAACAGAGACACATCTCCTTTCCAGGAACCAATAAAACTGTCAAAATGACCAAAAAATTCAGAGCAGCATGAATCCATCCAGCTCTTATCTCAAATAACAACTTAAAAGAGACTGTTTGACCAACACAAAAGACTGACCAAAATTCATGTTAAAAAAAAAAAAAAAAACAAATGAAAACTACAGACAAAAAGTTCATTTTCTCCATCAAGACATTCATTTCTGTAATTCACTGAATACAAAAAACAATGTAAAATTTTTCTCATTCACTTTAAAACTATTAAAGATTAAAAAAATTTTTTTAAAAAAAAATAATTCCGGAAAAAATTTTAATGAAAATGTATATCTTAAATTTATGTTTGCATTTTTATCCATGTTTGCCTATCGTCCTAAGAAATATATCTTAAATATAAAATATTTATAATAATTAAGCCATTTGATATATTTAAAATTGTTATGTACCATTCTTTCTTATTATTTATTATAAATTGTTTTCTGTGTTTTTTTTTTAAATTGTTATATTTAAATTCCTTTCTATCCAGATTTTTATAAGATGATTTTACTTTTTTATTTTTCTTAAGAAATATACTTTTACAACTAACAGAACTTAATGATATAACAGCAGACAGAAATATCACTTGTTATTTCCAGGCAAAGTTTACTATCTTTATTTTTTATCTAACTTAAAAAATAAGCTATTTTAAATTAAAAGCGTTTCTATTTTTAAAAGGATTTATTATTTTTAAAATTACTACAATGTATTTTTTATAAGTAAAAAAATAATTAAATTTTATTCAAACAACTTAAAAGACTTTATTTTTTATAAGAACTCTACATGTTTATTTTTATAATATAGACGACAGATGAAATAAATTTTATATAATAACCTAAGAAAAAAGTTTTAGTCAGGAACTAATAAAATACATCCAATTTTAAAAAAAAATTACGTAATCCCAATTCAACATAAATAAACAGTATTTGGAACTTTATAAGTAGGTCCTTCCATTTGCTTTTCAGTAATTGTATTCGATTTTTCATTTTTTGATCAAATTATCAACAATCGTCTGATCCATATTTTGCCACTTCTTTACCAATGTTTTTTTAAGGGTTGCCATTGACGTGATTTTGGTTGCACGCTCTCAAAGTCTTCGGTCAAGGTGCTTCCAAATGTACTCCATTGGATTATATCAAGACTTTAGCCTACCCATGGCAGTGATTCCTTGCAATTCTTTCCAGGTCTTTGCTACTTTACTCACATGACATGGTGCTCCATCTTCTTGATAAAGGTAGACAGCCTTGTCAATTTGATTGGTTTCAAATAGTGGGAATTGTCCTTTCTCTAATATTTGACAGTATTTTGGAGCATTAAACCGCTCATCAACAAGAATCAGCCCAATTTTCCGTCCAAACCAGACAGCACCCCACACCATTATTCTAATCCCTCCATGTTTCACTGTTGCCTGCAGACATTCAGTATTCCAAGTCTCATTTTGATTTCTCCAAACATAAACCAATCACGAATTCGAATACAGGCAGAATTTTCTTTTATCTGTCCAAATTACAGACTGCCAAAATTCATAATCTTTCATTTCGATTAATCCTAATATCAGTCCATACGTTCGTTCCTGTTAACATTGAAATCAAGGGCTTCTTTCTTGCAACTCTTCTTTGATAGCCTAGTTCTTTCAGAGTCTTTCTCACCGCATATGGCGACATTTCCATGCTGTTGGCGACATCTTTGACGCTCTGATGATGGTTTCTTATGACTTCCCTCTTCAGCGCCCTTTTCGTTCGCTCAGGCACGATGTTTGGTCTTCCTGAACGTTTTTCACACGACAATGTCCTTCGTCATTAAATTTCTTGACAATATTATTAACCGTTTGATGATTAACCTGGAAAAACCTAGCAATTTCTCTATTTGACTTGCCACACTGACGTCTTCCTATTATTTGCCATCGTTGAAATTCACCGATTTTCTTAATTCCGCGAACTTTCATTGCAAACTATCGTTCATAGATGAGAGTAATTTGATAATAACACGGTATTGCCTAAAAAAAAGAGACGTTATTACACAAGCCAAAATTGTTGTAATTAAGTGTGGCTAAAAACTTATCATAGCCCACTGTATAAGAACCTTTAATTAAGAAAGAAAGAACAATATATCTAAGACTCATAAAGTCAATTACATTACATAGTGTAAAATTAGATACATTACTTCGAGTAGAAAAGACATATTAGCTTGTAGTTTCCAATTCAAAAAATTTAAGTTAAATCGATTCGTTTTTTCTTTTTGTTCCATCAATCCTGAGAACAAGTAATGCAAAAAAGTCATGTATACTCTTGTTAAGTTCAAGATTGTAAACATTTTCACAAGGTCAATTAAAATAAAAATAACTTATTTAATATGATTTATCTTTTATTTATTTTTTTATTTTCCTCATCTTTGTTTTGCTATGACAATCATTTCGGGAGAATATGTCCTCCAACGTTCCTCAAATGTGTATAATCT
Source organism: Acanthosepion pharaonis (assembly GCA_903632075.3). Taxonomy (NCBI): domain Eukaryota; kingdom Metazoa; phylum Mollusca; class Cephalopoda; order Sepiida; family Sepiidae; genus Acanthosepion; species Acanthosepion pharaonis. The sequence continues at coordinate 447,023 of CAHIKZ030001672.1, read as the reverse complement.
GGGTAACAAATAAAAAATTCTTGAACGGAACCCTTTATTTAATCTATGAGAGAGATTCTTTTTCACCTAAACCCATGTCTAAAGGATATCGTTTATTTTTTTTTTTTTTTATTTATTACTTCATGGAATTGTTGTTCGTTTGTTTTTTGAATGCAAGTAAATCACTATTGCCCGTTTGTTACAGGGATAGAAAAATGAAACATCTATGTCACCAAATTCACAAACCAAGGTTTTTTCATTATTTTCATTGCGTTATTATCCATGTTTTTCCTAAGATTAAATAAAAAATCTTATATGAAGGCTTAATTTTTAGAAACAAATTTCTTTTGAAAAATTTAAAATTAGTTTAAAAGGATAAACAAATGCCTTTTGACCAAATGTTCATATCAAATTTTAAAAAAAGATATATAAATATATTATGCTTCATTTATACGCCCCTGGAAAACTGATCAGTTTCTTGTACCGCTTATCATTTTTTATCTTTACATATTCAGATCCATAGTTCAACAATACATATATTTCCAAACAGATACGCAGCTCAAAACCGTCTACGCGGCCTTTTGTGTGATTAATTTCTTTCCACCTAACAAACTTTTCCCACAGACGGGATGTTGCAAGCCTCTCGCTATTTCATCGCTATTTTCATGGAAATTTTTTGATGAGTTACATCCCTTGAACCACCAATTTTATTTTTTAAAAGACCCGCTTTATATATAATAAATTAAATTTTCTTTTTCCCCCGTATTCCATTGGTGAGAATGACGTTTCAAAAAGTTTGTAGTTTCTTTCTTTCGACCGCTGTTTTTATTTGGAACATTGTCTCAGAAGAACGTTTCACTGATTACTACAATCTTAACCTCTTCAAGTTTGAGATCATCTTTTATCTAACCTGCATATCGCTATAATTCGCACTTCCTACCCACTCCGCTTAGGTTCATAAAATAACCTTATTCTGTAACTTGTACTGGGTGAAAATAATAACATTGTTTTTCTCATAATATTTATTAAAACCATTTAAAATAGTCTTAGTTATGGCTTCACATGTTTGTTATGGAAAGAAAACATATTTTCGTGATCGATCCATTTGAAGAGTATTTAAGCAAAGTCTCTAGGCCAGACAACGCGGTAAGGAATTTTAGAAAAAATTACTTGTAAAAAAAACAAAACACGAAAATAAAAATATTTCATACGTAAACACCTTTCCCGCCTTTTTTTCTTTGTTGAAGATTGATTCAAATCCGCAACTGGTTTAAGACATTAGTTATAAGAATATAACTCTAAGAACATTTGACAAACTGAAATTGGAGCATCAAAAAGTAGTTTTTATAGTCTCACCACTGGACTATACTCCCAATACAAGCTTTTAAATGAAACTCTGGCTTTGCCTTTTGAACTGAAACAACTTTATCACTGACGTCAGTGAAAAAAAAAATCAGACATGATAAAATTACGAAATGGATTGCAAAATATATATATTTTTTTATTTTATTTCCTTTAAATTTTCTTTTATTACTTTTTCAGTTGGAAATAGTCTTCTTGTTGCTCGTTTCACGCAACATCCGGGTTTCTTGTGACGTTTAACTTCCGCTCCATTTAACTTTTCGCTCTAAAAACGCCTGAATGAAAAGGACGCACTGTTGCCTCGTTTTCAGGTGGAGTTGCTTTTCTACGCATCTTTTCTTCTCCTCCAGCATTCGCAAATTCTTTACATATTTTGCACATTTTTGGTTTATTTTGCACAAATATTTTCTTTCTATTCAACTCACTAGCACGCTTATTTCTCAAATTCTTCATTTGAATTTTTTCCAATATTCTTTTCCTTAAAGTGTTTACACCTTCTTCACAAAATTAATGACATTTCGAAATAATTCCTCACGGATTCTTATTATAAACTAACCTATTTGCTTTCAACGTAATATCTTGATTCTTCTATAAGTATAGCAAAAGATTACAAACGATCTTTTTTAAAAAGTAGGTGAGAAAATGACGCATTTAATGGCGATTTCACTCTCGCCAATTGCATTGACACATATTCAGAAAAGATGAAGGGCATCCTATAACGTAGGTACCTCCACTAATTCGCCGGAAAACAGCATAGCCTGATGAAAAAGGGCCCCAAATTTAACAAAAACAAAGTTTATCGTCAAAATGTTTATGTCATTATTAAGAGGAAAGGCCAAAGTAATTTTGTTATTTTATTAAATTTTTTAATCCTTTCTTGCCCGTTCGAAATTTGGGTATATTTTTTTTCATCAGCGGTCGGCCAAGGATTATTATGGGTGTTTTAGCGCCTTTTTTCGGTAAAAAAAAACAAAAAAAAAAACACACACACACACACATAGACACATTGATTTGGAAATTATTGCAAAAAACAAATAATTACCTGATTTTAATAAAATTTTCAGAACTTATTCATAAATGAATGAAATTCTTTTTGAAATTCTTTTTAGAAAATCTTGCTTTTTATTATTATATCTGCTACCCCCATTTAGTTAATTTTGTGAAATTTCGAGAAATTAAAATTTCAGCCTCTTCATATTTACATCAGCTAAAAACAGGATTCCTTAGAGAATTGAAATCAATTTATTTTTGTCGAACAGAAACACCATTTACCGAAAATCTACTACAAATCGTAAAATAAAAATGCAATAAAACTATGACATTATTTAATTAGGAAAGCTTTTAATTGCTTTTAAAAATAAGATATATTAAGTTTTAAATCTTTTAAAATTCTGTACTAATTTCAGCCATTTAGATTAGATTATTATGAAGTGAAAACTATAATGTACAAATCATAAACAGTAAAGTTTAATACCAGTCATCGAACACCAAGATTTTTTTTTATTTATATAAAAGATTATGTAACGTGTCCATTTTAAAAGTATGGTAGACCATACACAATATTATCAGAAAATAAGAGTGATGACTGTAGTAAATCTAAAGTCAGCATTCCTAAAATTACATTACGGAGAATATTTTTCAACATTTTCAAGATTACCGCGTACTTATATGAAAATGATATGAAAAAGGTGTTCACATCATTTTCTTAAATTACGTTTTACACATAAAGTCTCCGCAGAACAATAATCAATCTGTCATTACCTCGTCAAACACGTAAACATGGATGCCGTCAGTTATTAAACACTACTACAACTTTTGTTTAAAGTATTCATTTCTGATCTATTTTAAACTTAATTTGTTTCAAATCCGATTAATTACACTTTAAATTAGCTAATTTCTCAAATAAAGTTTAAGAAAAGTGTATTTTATTTTTGGAAAACTTTTGATAAATGTAATTGCGATCAAAGTCAACTAAAAAAGGGCGCTAATCAGCTATTTACCACCCCCCACAGACAAGCACAAAAAAAAAATCGATTCCAATCAATATAATTTTTTGTTTGAAATACACCAGAGAATTTTACTTACTCGAAGTATTAAATTGAATCCTTTAGAGTTCAATTAAAGCTAAAATGAAAGCTCCAAGAAAGCTTTTCCATTTAAAAAAGAAAATCATTTTAAACGTTAGGTATTGCGAGGTGGAGGTACCTACTATAAAGTTTAAACGATTCATAGACCATGAAAAATTATCAGGTATGGATATTGCCGATTTCAAAAACCTACAAATCATTGGGAACTTTCTTGGCGCTAAAGTTCACCCGAAAATTTTGGCCGAGAACCACTGTTAATTCGGAAAAATTTTCTCAAATCAATTTGTCCTTTTTTTTATTCATATTTATTAGACAAATAAATGACAAAATGGAAAAAATTCTGTGTCACTCATTTCGTCCTCTGGTCGGACTTTTTACTAATGAATTTTTTTCTTTGATATTTATGTATAAAAAGATATGGAAAATTTGTTTTAAATTTTTTTTTTATTAGATATTTGATACATAAACTAGCCAATTTAATTTTAGTTTTCCTATACTTTTGTTTTTGTTTTATATCGCTTTTGCTTTTATGCATACGACATTGTGATAGCAGATCTGACAAGAAAAGTGAAGCGTTGGGTGCAAATTTCCCGTGGATAATTTAGTAATCAAAGCATTTTCTATACGTTTTCGCTATAGTAAATTGATTTCTCTTTTAATTAATTTTTTCAATTTAGATTATGACCAAATTAAAGTATTACGATAATCTTGGACTAAATCTAATGTGCGCTGTTTTGTAAAAGATTTCTTTGATGCTCATATAATATGTTACTTAAATTTCTTGAGGTTTCTCCGACGTATTTCTTGTGGTAATCATTACAGGTGATAGAGTAAATTCCTGCTTCAAGTTTTAGATTCTTATTTTGCTTTGTATTAATTCCCTTATTGTTTTAGAAGTAGTTGTAACAAATTTTATGTCAAGCTTAAATAAATTCTTTTCAATTGCAGTTTTAATAGAGTTCGTAGATAGAGTAATGTATCTAGTTTTGTTAGATTTGCTTGAATGGTTCATTCTTTTCTTATTTTGAAAAATTTGACGAGCCTTCGGTTTCGCATTGAATATGAAATAATTACAATATTGGAGGAACTTAAAAGTATTTTCAATGTATTTCTCCACATCACATAAATACTGAGGGTGACACATTCTGATTTTATTTTGTTGTTATGGCGAGAATAGAAATTTACGATATCATTTTTATTAGTAGATTTACAATAGACACTTAGTTCGAGGACATTATTAGTATGGTTTAATCTGATATCGAGGAAAGGTAAGGTATTGCTTCTGTTTCATAAGTGAATTTTATCATATGTTCGACTTTGTTTAATTTATCTACAGGGTCAGGTGATGTTGTTTTACGCGGACACATGTTGAAAATTAAAATAATCAAAAACATTTTATTAATTTTTCGTATGTACAATTATTTTGTAGATGAAAAAATGTATCCATGTGTTAAAATATTAGCAGACGTGTGGTCTGCTAGTTTAATGATTTTTTTCTCGCAGACGTTTATTATCGTCTGCTTTCGTGAGGATTTTTATATACTCGTATTGTTTTTTATTTTGTTGTTGTTGTTTGTTTGTTTTTTGGTCAGTGCCTTTAACCAGAATTCATCATACTTTTCTCCCTTTTCAAATAGGTTCGTCATCTGACAAGGCGTTTTCAACGTCTTCATTTATACCGAAAAACCACAGATCAAAGCCAATGATCTATTCACGAAGAAAGCGGTTTTTGCAGCTTTCAAGGCAACTTCTCGTGTGAGCCCAAATTATTCAATTTCGGATATCCGGAAGAGTAAGCCGAGATTTTAAAGGGTTAAAATTAAATCTCGTTATTAAGACACTCAGTGGTCGCTTAAAACATTAAAAAAAAGAGCTGATATATACTTTTTATTATGCTAATAAGTACACAAAATCATTTTATTTACATGTTTGATATTAAATGTTCTAAAATAATCCCTTAAATTTAAATCTACTGTTCACTTGTTGGGGCCAAATAAAATCAGTGGATTTGAGTTAACAAATATATTAACGAAAATCAGGAATACAATAATATAAAACGAAAGCAAGAATTCAAACAAGTCCGAACTGTCAGAGCTGACTGTTGGGAAAAAAATCTTCTCACAAAATAAAAAAGCAGTACTTGCTTTTTATTTGTAACTTTGAAGAGTCCATCCGTGTATGAGTAATTTACCATAACACCTACTATAAATGCAATTCAAGTACTATGAATTTATGTCTACATCCAACTGTTCATATTGTAAATAAAGTTTCTCTTTCTTATTTCTATAAACATCGAGTGTTTTGTCGTTTGTTTCATTCACTGTTTTTGTTTACATTGTTAACCTCCATATCGGACTTTTTGTCGCTTGTTCCCGAATGGAAGGAATTTTTCGATAATACACTATCAAATTGCCACCCCTTTTTTTGGTTTCTAGTATTATCGTCCCGTAAACGTTCGAGATTGCAGGTGTCAACTTCCAATTTATTATTCCAATATTTATTAATAAAGTGTCGTCAATATATCGATATATCAATGTGTTGATTTTTTTTTAAAATAGTTTGGAAAAAACAATTTCAAAACTCTAAAATGTTTTTCAAAAAAAAATTGAATCAATCCATTGGTAATCCAAATTTTTGTTTATAAAATAATTGTTAAAATTAAGTAACATTGGTTTATGATAAGTCAACGGATTTTTATGATTTTAGCTTTTGGTAGATAAAAAACTTTAAAAACTTTATGGCCTATCTAACGCCCATGAAGAAGGCATTCCAATGCGACCCATCATATCAAGAATGGATAGCAGGCCTTACAAACTGGAGAAAACCTTAACAACAATTTTAACACCTCTTCTTGAAACAATCAGGCATTGACATTTAAAAAATTCAGGTAACCTGGTTGAAAAACTAAGGGGAATAAATATGACCGATAAGCTCATAGCTTGTTTGGAGGTCAAATCCCTTGACGCCATTGGTTTTTGTTAATGAATGCTTATATTTGAAGCAAAAACATCGACTACAATCTCAAAATAAATCTCTCCCTTCCCTTTTCTTCATGGCAAAGTTAGGATCTAATTATTATACTCTGTATTCGATTCCAAGATTTTTTAACATCTTCAAAAAATGCCTGCTTTTTTTTATATTCGTAAGATTTTTCTTGCTCTGAACGTTTTTTTTTTTTTTTTTTTTTTTTTTCTCATTTTTCTTTTATATTTATTTTGTGCAAAATTTCTCTTCGCCGGAATGGTATACGAAAACAAGAACCCTTCTATCTTTACATTATTCTTGAAAAGCTGAAAGTTCAAATCGTACCCGTGTCACTTGTGACAAAAAGGAGTTCTAATTTATTTTACTATCTATATTTTCTTGTACCCAACTATTTATTCTACTTTCTTAATAGCAAGCCTCAGTATAAGTGACTTATTTTACCTTCTCGGACTTTTTTTTTCTAAAATGAATTCATGGAAAATTATAATTGAATCAATTGCTAAGTCTTCTGTTTAATATTAGTTATTTTAATGTTCGTGCTAGACAAGTTTTCCTCGCCAGAATCTATCTTACATATTTATAAGTCTACCATTTGTTCTTGCTTTGAATATTGCTGCCATGTCTGGGCTGGTAATCCTACTATATATTTAGAGGTCCTTGAAAAAGTTGCAATGCAATCTTATTGGTCCTGATCTAGCCTCTCGGCTTCAGTCACTTTCCCACCGTCGTAACGTAGCTTCCATGTGTCTTTTCTATAAATACTTTCTTGGTAATTGTTCTGATGAACTTTCCGCTAATATACATAGACTTTATGAATTTAAGTGCAGTACTAGATTGGCGGCAAGGTCTCATCAATTTACAATTGAAATGGCTAGATGCAACAGTAAGTTTTATGTTTCTTTTCTCGCACTTCTCGCTTGTGGAACTTTCTTCCGGTGTTTTGATTCCCAGTCTATTTTGATCTTCAAAAATTTGAATGCAGTGACAATGCTTATCTTCTGTCTTCTTAATTCTTGTTCTTTTATTGTTCTCTCTCTTAATAATAATTTAATTTTTTTCTCATATTCTCTAACACTCAAAAACCCCTTTGCGTTTTTAGTTTATTATTCTTTTGCTTGAAAATGAAATTATTAAAAAAATCAAAAAAAACTTCAAAAATTTTTTAAAATAAAATCTTTATTTTTTTCAGAAAATGAAATTTATTTGACCAAATTATAATAAATAAATTTTTAAACGACCTTGAATATGAATTCATATTTCTAAGCATGAATAAACTATTTTACAGGATGTTTAAAGCGTTTGAAAATGAATTTTCAAAAACTCGAATTTCCACGAGTTCGAACTGGTTACATTCTGTTTTTGAGAAATTAAAAAGCGAAAAATGATATTTCTTTCCGTCGTTAAAATAAAAATTCCTTCTTGGCAAAGCAAAATTTAATAATTGAAACGATTTAAAAAAATGATGTGATTCTAATCTAAATTAGTTCTTTTAGTTTTAAAATTTTTTGAAAGGTTCAAATAAATTTTAATCAAACGGGTTTTGCACAGTGTTTTTTATAATTTTCAAAATAAACTAATTTTTCGAATCTAAACCATGCAAATTTCTGAATATCTTTTATAAGCATCATTTATAAAAGGTTGTTTTTTTAAAAAAATTCTGAATGTGAAAATATCTGAAAATTAAAAAAAAATTTAATGATTTTTTTTTATTTTTATATACTGTTTTTCATTGAAGTTTAACAAATGAGTCTTTAAATATCTGGATCCAATATTGTGAATTTGAAGTAAAAATTTTTGATCCTTTCAGCCATATTTCAATTTATTTCAATCTAATTTAATTGATTTTTGTTTTCTCTCATTTATGATTTTTCATTTAAAAACAAAAATGATATAAAAAATTTGGAAATTGATTTAAACATTGATTTCTATATAATATATTTAAAATTATATATATATTTTTATAAATATATTTATTTTAAGGTTAAAAATGATGTGAAAAAATTCTTTATTAATTTTTTAAAAATTTCAGGAATTTTTAAAAAATTAAATCGTTCTTTTTTCTTCATTCAAAATTCAGTGAATTAAATTTTTTAACAAATGAATTTAACATTAGAAATTTTTTAAAAAAATAAAAATTCATTTATCAATTTTATAAAATTTTGTATTAACGATTTTATTTTTCCATATTTTTACTTTATTCATTAATGAATTTAAAGAAAATTGAGTTCATTATTTAATTAAAAAAATTTGAATTTTAAAAAAATCTTGACCTTTAATATATGTAATTTTTCTGCTGAATAATTAAATATTAACCAAAAAAATAAATTTCTGGGAATAACATTATTGAATAAACTTTGTCATATTGAAAAATGTCATTTTTCAAATATAATTTTAATTTGATAATGAAAAAAAATTTTGGAAATCCTCAATCATCTTTTCTCTCTTTCTCTTATGTGAATCTATCTATTTATTATATATTTATATATATATATATATATATATATCTATAAATATAAATAAAAAATATTTAAACTCCTCAAAATTAATTCAAAACCTGAAACATCAAAAATTTGATTTAAAATTTTTTGTTGAATTTGGCAAAACAAAATACAAAAATATATTATATTTTTATTTTTTTTTCTTTTAACATTTTTTTTCAATTTTAAATAAAATTAAAATCCTTTTTTGAAATTTTTTAATATTAACATAAATATATGAATTCGGATATTTCCAGTACAATGTTTTATGCTCATTTATATATCATATAATATAATTTCTGTATTTTTTTTTTTATTTTCGGCATGATTCCATTTTAAAATTTTTGCGCTATATGTAACTTTTAAACATTTAAAAGTTTTATTCTTTTATAAATTTGTTAAACAAATTTGTGAAAAAATAAAATCCTAATTTCCTAATCAAATCTGTTGTGTAAATTTTTTTTTTTTTTTTTTTTTAATAAATGAAATTTTGGGCATATGTAATTGTCACAATTTCAATGTAAAAAAAAAGACAGAAAATGTTTTTTCTTTTGTGTTTAATATTTTCAAGTTCAATGACTCTCTCAAGATATTTAATAATTACAGATTAAATCATATTTTGCTCACTTTCTTTATAAAATTTAATTTTCTTTCATAATAAAAAAAATTTTAATCATAAATTATAAATAAATAAAATTATTTTTCAAAATTTTTTAAACCAAAAAAAATTTCATTTTAACGCCGAAATAAAAAACCAATTAAAATTAATTTAAACAAATCATCCAGCGATATCTAACCAATAAATGCTACGAATAAATTCAATTGACAAGATGAATTCCAAAAATTTCAATTTTCCTAAAAAATATAATTCATTTTCAGTTAAAAATGGATAAATTCAAATTCTTTAAAAATTTTCTAAATTAACGATTGGATAAGAAACTTAAAGATTTGAAAAATTTTTAAGAGATCCATTAAAATATTTTTTCGCTGAAAGGCAACTTATTTTGAATAATTAATTAAAAAAAAATTTCTGAATTTTTGATTTTCCCTAAATAAACACATGCAAATATAATATAATTTTTATATAAAAAATCATGGGTTGCATTTAATACTGAAAAATTTTCTAATCCAAAATTATATATAAAACAAAAAAAAAAATTTTGCAAAAAATTTTTTATAAAATATTTATAATCATTAAAAATTGTTTTAAAAATTTTTTTTTTTCAAAATATCTTTTTTTAAAGAAATTTTTTTAAAAAAATTTCTTGAATGGAAATGAAAAATTGATGGCAAATTAAAATTTTCAATCATTTAATTAAAATGTACAAGAAAAGGCCTGAAAACTTTCTACATAGTTTTGCTTTCTTTCTCTTTTCTATAAACCTTGCATTAAAATAACAAATTTAAATTGCATTTCCAAGCATTTTTAAATTTTATATTCAATCTATTTATATAATATAATTATATATATTTATATATATAAATATATATCTAAAAATTTGAAAAAAATATTATATTTATTTATCATTTTAAAATTACAGTATATTTTAATATGTTTGCATAAATTAAATGACATCTTTTCTAATTCTAATATATGCTTTTTTCTTGATTTTTTTTAAAAAAATTCTTATTTTAATGTTGTTTTTTCTATTTTAATTATAAAAAATAAAAATGAATTTATTTTACGTTTGAAAAAAATAAAAAATTGAATTTATTGGATAATTAACTATATAATTTTTAAAAAGCAAATAAATTATAAATTTTTTCAAAAAACCATTCAAAATTATTATTTATATTTTTATTTATTAATATTTATTTATAATTTTTATTATATATATCAAATTATTCGTACATTCATAAAAATATTTGTGTAAATTTGCTTTTCTTCTGTAAATTTCTGTGAACGGATTAATTAAATATGATGTTATTTAATATTTAATAAATATTTTAATTTCTAATTATATTCTTAAATATTTTAAAAAAATCTAAAATTTTTTATTTTGATTATAAATAATAAAATGGTCAATATTTTTTTTTTTTAACTGCCAAAATTTCTGTTTTTTATAAAATATAAAAATTAATATAAATTTAAAAATATTAAAATCCTATATAAATTAATTTCTCGATAATTTTTTCAAAATTAATTTAGTTAAATAAACTTTCATTAAATAAAATTTTTTCTATTTTCAACATTTATAAATTTTTTTCGGATTCTAAATTTTTAAATACCCTTTCTTATTTTTTTTTAAATAAAAATGAAAAACGAACAAAATTGAGTTTATGTTTTTAAAACCATATTTATATGATGATTCAAATATTCTGAAATATATAATATAAAATAAAATTTATTTTTTTTCATGTTTTAACTGTTAAATATATATATTTATAATTTTAAATAATTTTGCACCGGATCATTATTTATTTCTTTTATATATATATTTATTTACTTCATATAAAAATAAATTGTCTTAAAAACCAAAAAAAATTTATATTCAAAACAAATATTCTTAATAAATTTGTATTAATTTTCTTTTGTTTTTTAATGTTCATTTGGGATATTTTAAAAAAAAATAAAAAAAATTTTTTTTTATATGATATATAACAATTTTAATTTATTATAAATCAAAAACTTAATTAATAAATTATTCATTTAATTTTTTTTAAAAAAAATTTCAAAAAATAATTTTATATTATCATATCTTTATTAAATTTATAATTTTATTTTTATAACATATTTTTTCAAAAAATTTTTGTCATTTAAATGTCTTTTATAATTTGATTTTAATTAAAAAATAAATAAATTTTTAAATTTAAAGGTTTAAAAAATTTACAATTTTGTATTATAAATTTTGTAATTTTAAAAGTATATAAATAATTTTAAATATTTCTGGTATTTCGTTTTTAAAACATACAAATTTTTTAGTTGTTTCTTTATAATAAATATTTAAATTTTTTTTCAGGTTGGCAAATAAAAATTGTAAAAAAATAATTTTTTTCTTTTATTTTTCGCTTTAAAATTCAAATCATTTTGAATTGACTTAAGCATTTAATGTTTACCTTTAAAATTTCCTTTTAAGAATCAATCGTTTATAAAAAAATAAAATACAAAATAAAAAGAACTTGAAGAAACTCATTTTCCTTCTTAAATTAAATGAAAATTGCAAATTTACATTATTTATTAAAAATAAATTTTTAGAAAATTTTTTATAAATTTTAAATTACAATATATTTTTACAAAAAAATTTTTATATTCTATTATTATATTATATTTATATTTATTTATATTTATATATATATTCTATATATATATTTATATATATATATATATATATATATATATATGTATATATATATATATATATATATATATATATATATATAATGGACTCTCCCGTCGGTTTCGACGTATGAGGATCTGACAGCTTATTGATTCAGTTATGAAAGTTTGTGCGATAATCTTAAGTGGCATTTAAGACCCGCTAGTGATTTACAAAGGAGGCCACATATGGAGCAAGTGTGAGGATTGTGAGATGAGATCACTGTTAGATTGGCTGACCTTTTAGATCTTGCTCTCGCTTCTTGAAGATGATTCAGACAAGCAGATTGAAAATTGCTGAGTCCACTAAAACACGTTGATCTCCATTCTACCCGCTCCAAGGCTAAGCGCTCAAGGGTGTTATGTGGTATATTGACTGCTGACAAGTTGCTTTTCAGCTTGTCTTTGTATCTTAGCCATCTACATTCCTGTAGCCCTGATCTAACTGGAGATGACATTAAAATCTATTTATATATTCATTTTTTTAGTTTTCATTATAGTCCATATAAAACTATAATAAAAATGTAAATTTTTTGTTATATTTTTATATATTAAACAATAAACTTTATTATGAAAACATAATTATAATAAACTTTTTGCACACACAAGCTTTTAATAAACACACATGATAATATTAAAATCAGGTATAATATAAGCACAAACATTTATAATCAAGTTAATTTTATTATATATATAAACACAAATATTTCCAAAACTAATATTTGGAAAAAAAAAACTTATTTTTTTTGGTTTTTTTTTTTATGTAAAACTAAATTAATGTGATAAAATATATATCATATATATATTTTTTTTGTTTTTTTTCAACAAAGAATCCAAAGAAAATAATGTTAAATTTTTCAAAATTTTAGTTTTTAAAGATAGGCCGCAATTAAAAAAAATAAAAACTTTTATCATTTCCAATTGGACCCCAGAATTAAAAAATTTCATCCAATAAAATAGTAAAAACGAAAATGTCAATAATCTATTTTATTTATTTTTAAAAAAATGAGAAATTTTTAAGTCAAAGAGATTAATGTCAAAAAAAAAATAAAAAAATCGTTGTTTGGACATAAATTTTTTAAACAACAATTTGATGTTTTAAATTCGGTCTATGAATTATTTCAAAACCACAATACAATAATATTCTTCATTCGAAAATCAGAACATTAATTTCCCAGGGATTCCAGGTTATATTTTTTTTTAAAATATAAAATGTTATTTCATTGTTTTTCAAATGTAATTTGAATTTAAACAATTAAAAATAAATTTTAAATATTAACAACTTCAAGAATTCAAAAAAAATTAAATTTAACAGTATGTTTCACAAAAAAAAATTTTTTCATGATTTGATATGTTTTTGAATAAATTTTAAAATTTGTTGTTTGTTTTCCAAATGGTTCATGAATATTTAATTTAAAAACAAAAAAAATTCAAACTGAACTTAATTGAATATAATTTTTTTGCAAAATATTGAAATATGAAGAATTGAAAAGATACATAATTGCAACATTAATTTTTTTAATTCAGTCTGGTTCCATTCCATTTTCTTTTCATAAATATTTTCTTGAGAAAAAAAATATCTAAAAATATATTTGTTTATCAATTGAATATTTTTTTTCAAAATTTTTTAAGGAATAAAAATGTTTTGGAATGCCTATTTTGTGTTTTTAAAAACAACCCATATTTAAATGCACGTACAGGTATCTGTTCATACAAAATTTCGGTTTTTTAATATTGGCGTTAAATATACACTTATTCAATGTGGTGGTAAAAAATTAAAAAAAATTATTTTAATTAAAAAAAAAAAACCAAATTTTTGGATTTACTAAATTAACAATTTATTTTTAAATGTAAAATTTTTATCAATTATATATAATTTATATTTAAAATGGAATTTCATATAATTTATTTTAAACATAAAAAAAATGGAAAAATCTTTTGGGAAATTTGGATTCTTTTTTGAATATTTATAACAAAAAAAAATGTAAAAAATGATAAATATGTTAGACAATCTGTTTCATACATGGAATTTTAAGAAAATGAAGCCAAAAAATTGTTTCTTAAACAGAAACTGTTCTTTAATTTTAATAGATGTCATTTTTTTTTTATAAAATATATTGATTAAAAACAAATGTTATTTTTGATATTCCAAGTTACTTGACCTATATATTAATGGAAGAAAAAAGAATATTTTTTTGTAAGTTTTTTAATTGTTTAAATTTAACATTTTAATATTTTATATTATATTTAAAAATATATTTAAAAAATATTTAGCCATTTATTAAATAAATGTGCATATTTGAAATTTTAACAAATATTTCAAAAAAAATGTTATTCATGGCTTGTTTTTTGCGACATTCCTTTGCAAATTTAGTTTGATTTTGGTACCACAGTCCAGATCACGAAATTTAAAAAGAAAATTAAAAAAAAATTATATTATTTTAAAAAATTTAAAAAAATTTGAACACTTTTTTTGAAGATGACATGATACACACATTTTTTGGAAATATTAGGCCTCCCTAAACGAATCATTCCCAAAGTATTGGTTTATTTTTGTTTATTGATATAACTAAAGAATTTAAATTTTTTAACCAATAAAAAATGATTGTATTTATTATTAAATTTAGCATTTTAAAATTTGAATTAGGTTCATTTCCTATAAAATTATTTTTGAGGATTTTTCAAAGATAATTAAAAAAATCCTCATTAATTATTTAAAAAAATACATTTTATTTTGATTATCATGTAACAAAAGTGAAAATTTTTGATTGTATAAATTTAATAAATTTTTAAAATTGTATTAAATTTTTATTTTATTTTTTCCTGATTGGATTTATTTTACATCAAGAAATATTTTTTCATTAAATAAAAGTTCTAAAAATTCATAAGAATTTCTGGATTATATTTTTTTTCATATATATCTAAAAATTTATATATATCTGGTATGTTTTATTTGAATTTTAAAATAAATATTAAACAAAATATTTTTTAAAATCCATTTAAAGAAAAATCAAGTTTTTATTTAATTTCATTTATTTTTGTGTTTGTTAGAATAAAAAAAATATCGAACAAACATATAAAGAACGTTGAAACAAAAAATTATAAAAATTTAAATAAATTACAATAATCAAAATTTATTTAAACATTTCCAAGAAAATAAGTTTTTGCCATCTGAAAAAATAAATTGATATAAAAATAAAAATTATTTAAATTAGATATATAAAAAAATATATAAAATATTAATATGAAAAATTTTATATTTTTTTATAATGAATTGAGAGTATCTTAATAATATTTAATTGATTTTTAAAAATTTTGAATAGAAATTTTTTTGTTTTATTTTTAAAAATGATATAAATATCCTAATCACTGTTTTTTATTTTAGAAAATTTATATATATATAAGTAAATAATTAAAAATTATTTTTTTTGATGTTTTTTTGATTGATTTTCTAATAAATCTAAAGAAAAAAAAAATATTTCTTTGTATTTAGAATAACCAAAAATTAATTTATACCCAATTTAATTTAGCATAACCTCAAATCTCATTTTATCATTTAATCAAAAATTTATTATTTTTGTTTCAAAAAGAAATTAAAATTATATATAGTATATATCATATGTATTATTATATTTATATTGATTCAAATCATCAAATGTATAATTAAAACAAATTATGGTTTATTTTTGGAATCACAATTTATTAAATAAACAGGCACAAATTTTTGTTGAATTCAAAGAATTTTCAATTTTTTTTTGGCATTATATTTTTTCAATAATTTTTAAAAAAATACCTTCATATCAAATTTTTTTAAAAAAATATAAAAGGATAATTATAAATAGGATTGAATATATATGCATATTTATATATATATATATATAAATTATTTTATAAAAATATTAAATTTAAATATTTAATTTTTAAAACGCCCCAAAAACAAATTTATATTTCAACATACATTATTATTTATTTGTTAATATATTGTAAAAAATTTGGTTCATTTTCCTCTAGTTTTCTTATGAAAGTTTAAATATATATTAATTAAAATTATATATCAAAAATAAATTATATTGAAAATTTTACAATTTTCTTTTAAACAAATAAAAATTAGTGGGTAAAGGAAAAAAAAAATTGTGGTAAAAGAAAAAAAGATGAGATAAAATATAAAACTTACACATTTTACTTTTGAATTCTTGTAAATATATTTAAATAAATGATGTTCAAGACAATTATATTTTAGGAAAATTTCAAAAGAACTAAAAATTCTACAACTATCTCCAAATTTTCTTCCCCTTAAATTTTTCATAAAATAATATATAAACTGTTTCTCTAAATTAACCATGACAGATGAATTTATTTTTTCCAGAATTTTTTCAATATTTTGTCAGAAAAATCCATCTAATTTTTGAAATGTAAATTTTACTTTATGTTCAAATGAATTTATGAAAAAAAATTTTTTTAAATCATTAAATTTATATATCTGAAAAATTTTACTAAAATATTTATATATATAACATATATATATATATATATCTATATATGAAACAAAAATCTATTATTGAAAATGTAATTTTGATCTTTTGTTGATTTTATCACGTAAACTTATTTATTAAACGGTATATTTATTCATTTTCGTCTGCTGCACATCGGCGGGTGTCTTCGTGGATGAGCGGTTAAAGCACGTCCGATCTAACGACGGTTTCCCTTGCCAAGGGGGACGCAGGTTCGAATCCTTTATGAAGGCGCATCTTTTTCTTTAATAAGAATTCTCAAATATTCTGACCGACAGACGAAAATAAATAAATATACCGTTTAACAAACAAACGGAGCATCTACTCAACTCTGAGTATCCACTAAAAATAACATTTAAACAATAAAAATATGTGCGCGTTTTGTTTTATGGTATAATTTATATAACTATTTTCATGGTACTTGTTCTGATGAGCTTTCCTCTTTGGTACCTAGTCTTTATTAATTTAGGCGCAGTACTAGATTGGCGGTTAGGTCTCATCATTTTTCAGTTGAAACGACTAGATGTAACCATAAGTTCTATGCTAAAAGTTTCATCTCATGTACATCTCGCTCGTTTTGATCTCTCCAAAAAAAAAATGCACAAAATTCAATGGTTTCTCTATTTGTATTTTAACATTTATGTTAAAGATACTTTGCAGTGAAAATCGATTAGCCAGTAAGCAGCTATGCAGGGTTCTTTAAATCACACACATACACACACATATATATATATATATATATATATATATATATATATATATATATATATATATATATATATATAGATAACTAGACTCGTTTTGAAACCCTCGAATTTTTTGATTTGCTAATCAAATCAATCTCGAGGGAAAAAGGTTTTAAAAAAGAAAGAGCTACAAACATGAACTTCTGCCGACAAAAAAAAAAATCGCACAGATGCAGGTCTGAAGCCCAAAGAAAAAAACCCGATACGAGTAACAACTAACTAACAAAAGAGCTCAATACAACCGTAGAGCAGACCTAGATACACCTAAACTTTCCCTGACGAAACGTTTAGGTTTTTAAACCTAAAAGGGTGTATCTATATATATATATATATATATAAAAACACTCGCACATACACATAGTTAAATTCATGCAGTTGAAGCACTAAGGAGTGTAAGTTTATCAGAACAGTTTCCATGAAAATATTTATAGAAAAGACAGAGAGAAGCCCTGTCCCGTCTATGGGAAGTCGAGATGCCATGTCAGGACCGATAACATTGCAGACACTTCTTTGAATTGTGTCAAGGATCTTGAAAAAAGTAGTAGGAGCAGAAGACGAGATATGACAACCCACAGACGAATCGGAAAAAAGAGAAAGTCGAGGGGAAAGGTTAAAAGATTACCACCCCCCCGCCCTAATCCACGACACCATATAAAACAATTTTGCTTCTCGGACACAATCGACATTTATCTTCTCCTTATGGAAAGTTTTCAGAATAAGTTATTTTGGGGATAAATCCAAAAGTTATGATGTAAAAACACAGCCGAGGACCCCAGAGGTCATCAAAGAGTTCATTATAGCACATCTAGCTCAAAGAAGCAATTCCCCAATTTAGATGGTTTTTCCCAAAAAGGAACTGTGATGTTGAGTTTGTTACAAAAATTCCAGCAACATACACTTAAAACCTCGACAGTAGATCGAAGTCACCAGATATAGAAGAACAGAACACGCCATTTTGAACCAAAGTAATCTCTTTAGGAAATTAAGTTCAATATGAAGGTCAGAAATGTCTTGACCCCGCCCAAATAGTAGAATGGATCAGTGAAAATTCGACCTTCGAGGTTATTACAGATAATAGAATTTGTTTGTGACCTTTCATGGTCTGTATTGCTTTCATTCTTAAAGGTCGGGGTAATGTGGGCTGTAGACAATAGGACAGAGATCAATTTGGGATAAAATACATTTTTTCAGTCGAACAAAAGAATTTGAAAGACGAAAAAAACTTGATATTTTTCTGTATTGTTTCTAAAATATTGTACAACACTACAAAAATATCTTCATTGTTGCACAACGTTTTACAAACAATACATAAATGTTCGGAAAGGAAATTTGGAGAGATTTACGATATATGGACATTTGATTAATAACCATCCAGTGTTATAACCAAGATATGTTCACGGTACTGAGGAGGGTTCATTCGAATTTGCAAGTAAAAGTCTTATGCTCTATATATATTAAGTCCATCCAGACACCTATTTAAGTAGAATTAATAGTTTTTAAGCCTGAAGTGTATCAATCGTTTATTATTAGATATTTGATATATATAACATCCTGTCCTGTGTGTTTTCTATTTTATTTTCAATGGACATTTTCCAGTGCTTAACAAAACTCTGATGAGAAAGGGACGAAAACCAGTTAAGCTTTTTTATTTGATTTGCTTCTTTACATTAACCCTAATTTTGTTTTCCGTTTGTTTGATCTGAATATGTATGTTTTTATTGCAATTATAAAACGTTTTCAATTAACAATTATAAAATGTTTAGAATTAAATTTAATTTTGTTTTAAATGCCCTGAATGGCTATAAAGTACAGAGCTCCCAGTGATTCTGTGAGTAATGCATTCTTGCTCTCACGGCCTCCATTGCTCGAAAGGTATTTGCCCGCTTCTAGTGCGGTTGTGGAGGAGGAAAAGGGGGAATGGCAGGTTGTTGGTAAGGCTAGAGGGAAGCTTCGGGCAGCGGGTCCTGGTCCCAATGAAGCCCCAACGGGAAACGACACAAACAGTCCCACCCCCTCTTCCAGTTCTAAGGGGGACTCCCCGACCGGCTATTCGGAAAAACTACGACAGCAAAAGTAAAAGTACGAGAGGCCGTCGGTGTCCTTTCCCCGTCCATGTTTAATGCAGGAGAGCAACCCTAATAGGTTTCATTATGGCTCTCTGGTTAGCTAGTCTTGATATCCGAGGCCTGAGATCGAAGTATCGCAGAGCGAGGCTCTCTTGTGACCTTCAGCGTCTCGGAGCGAATGTTTTGTTGTGTACAAGAGACTCGTTTTTCTACTCATGACTATGAGAACATTCTGTCTAGGGGCTTCTCCCTCTATTCAGCATGTTTTGATGGTCATTTGAGAGATGTCTCTTGGCTGGTGAGCAAGTCTTTGAAGGCTGCGTGTACTCTTGTCTTCGCAGATCCGGCGGGCAGGCTTTGCGTGCTGGATGTTACCATAAAGGATAAAAAATCTTCGTCTCATTGGGGTTTATGCGCCCAATGTCCATTCTGAGCGGCCTGCTTTGTTTCAGCAGATCGAGCCGTTTTGACGACATCTCGTCAGGTTGTTTTAACCGGAGATTGAATACTGTCTTTGATCCTCGATATAGATCGTATAGGGCCAAATTCGGGTACTTAGAACTAAGACGTAAAACCATTTCTTTATCGACAGGTTTAACTCGTCGATAAGTACCGGAATGAGCACCTTCGGGAGGTAGTTTAGACTTGTCAAATAATGGCGGCTCGGATGCTGGGGGGGGTTCTAGATACCTCGACCGAGTCTTAGTTGGGAGAGTCGATGTAGGGCTCTTTGGGTGTCCAAGTTTTCATTATATAGTTTATTAGGATCAGAGGCTTGTCCGGGTCCGTGTAAACTTAGATAAGCCTAAGGTTAGCTTGGCTGACTACCGGAAATAAAACTGCTCACTATTTGGTAAGCAGGATTTCCGGAACCAGCCGCTACTAATGATACAGAGGGAATTGACGGGGGCGGTTGTTGGGAATGCCTGGTGGGATAATTTAAAATCTCAAATTAGAACGTTTGCTGCTGATTTTAGTCGTCGACTCAATCTAGCTAGATTAATGGCGGAAACGGCTTGTGAGCAAAAAGTAGATCGGGCAGTGAAATCCCGCGATAGTGGGGAAATAGTCTTAGCTGACAAAAATTTTAGTTGTCCTCCTTGCTTATCAAGAAGGATCAAGCTCTGGTAGTTAGGGCTAGGTTAAAAACTGTCCCTCTGAGGCGACGAATAATATATATATTTTTCGCAGAGGAGTCTCGTTATGCATCTCGGCGACATATCGCATGCGTCACATTGCCGGATAAGCAGACCATGAAACTTTTGCAACGCGGGCATAGGTGAAATATGATTACTTTCAATAACTTTTCACCAGGGATTTAAACTTTTCGACGCCTATTTAACCAACTTTGAATGTCTTGAGGCACTTGAAGTAGATGGGTGCGAGGTGGGTCCCATCACAGAGTTAAATCTGGGAAGCGATGAAACAGGTTGGCCTATAAACTCCGGGATTAGATGGTCTTCCGTACGAAGTTTACTTTTGGCAGTCGCCCGTTTTTGTTCCTTTGTTGGATGAAGCAGGGGTCTATACCTCAAATTTCACCAGGGGTGTGATCAAGTTGCTACGCAAGGACAAGAACGGTGGGGATGGGTTGGTAATTTTCGCCCTTTAACTATGTTAATTACAGATATAAATATTTTGGCAAAATATCTTAGCCAACCGTTTATAGGCTATCCTGCCTTTTCTGATTGGCTCCGAACAGACTTGTGCTATGAAGGGTAGGACTATTCAATAAAAGTTCATATGGTACGCTTGATCATCGAGAAAATCGAGTGCAGCCGCGCTGATCAATTTAGAACAGATCAAGGCCTTCAATTGGGTTGACCATCGATTCCTAGAGGCTGTCCTTTCGGCGGCCGGTTTCCGGCCGTACTTTCGTACTTGGATCCGGCGCGCTGGTGGAGGTGAATAGGGTAAGATCGGAGCCTTTCGTATTGTCTCGATCCATTCGTCAAGGTTGTCCACTTTCGCCTTTGCTTTACGTTCTTGCGTTGGAATCTTTCCTTCGCAAGTTAAATGACGAATCCGGTTCTGCAAAATTTCCCAGCCTGATGTCTACCACCTCGGCCAGATATTCTGCCCTATGCTGATGACGTTTCCGGTTTTGTGTCGAGCAAATGCCGAGATTGACGATACCTTGGGCGCCCGGCTTGAAATGCCTCAATAACGATGAGGTATCACTCACCTAGCTGATGATTGGTTGGGACCCTCTGGGTTGAGAAAGACTTTAATTCAAACATTTTCTTCTCCAAACTGCCAACGCTGTAGTGGGAAAGTCGATTACCATTATTTCACGCCTTCTTCTTGCAGGGGGGCCTTGTTTCACAATCGCGTAGTGCCGTTGCAGGTTTGTTGAAGGTCTCATCAATCACGCATGCTTTGGAACTTTTGTTCTTGAAGCCAGTTCTGTTTGTAGTTATGTGGTGTCGCAGATGACGAAGGCTAAACAATGTGTTCTTTTGCTTACAAGGGGTTATGAGAGTCGTGATTTGGATGACGCGTAAGAAAGAATTCTAGGATGGCGAGAAGTTCACTTCTTCCCAACTGATCTTGTTCTTTAAGCATCAGCTTAAAGTCAAGATTAGGACGGAATAATCATGGGAAAAACTCATCAGAATTTGGTAAAAAGTAGGTGAATATTGCGCGTTTGTGCCGAGTAAAAGGGGCTGACCTAGAGTGGCATTTTGATGCCCGCTTAGGCATCAGGATATTATTCTTCTTGGGTTAAACTCGGGCAACCCATCCTTGAAATTAGGGATTAAAATTAATAGGTTTTGTTTTTTGATTCTTTAGTTTTTCATTTTTCCAGTAAACTTAGGATGTGTTTGCTCATTGGCCCCTTTTATTTCTGTCCCTATTTTTTTTTAGTTTAATTCCCCATCCCCGACCTCGTTAGGTGGTCAATGATGTCAATTTTCCGGTGGATGCGGGGCGCTTTTCGTTTTTTGCCTGTGTGTTTTTCGTTTTTGGTGTTGTGTCTGTGTGAGTGCTAGGTATGCAGGATTGTTTTTTTATATTTTTTATAGTCCCCGCACTGATTTCGTCCTGTTAACTGATGTTTCTGCTACATTTAAGGATTGTGGTTTTTTTTATTACTAATATTATTTTGTTTAGTTTCTTGTAAATAGATTATATTTATATTGTACATACTTATTAGGGATCTTTTAATTTGTCGTTTTTATTCCCCCTCCCCCACAGACAAAGAATTGTACATATGGGGACTATTCAGTTTTTTCATAGAGATAATGAGGTATTATGGGATGTAGTAAGAAAGGTTAGTAAGAGTGTGTTGTTTTGGTGTTAGGAATATTGTTTGTATGTTTGGGTCAGTGTGGCTAGCTAAGTTTAAAGTTAACACAGATGACTTTACCCTATCCCCTTTCTTAGGCCTTGTGCCCCATTTTCTGTATTTTAACAGAAATAAATATCGTAATGCGTTCTTGCTCCTAAGAAGAAATAAACTGCTGCAACAGTAGATTCCTAGTGAGGTTCAGCTGTCAAGATTTAACAGTTATGGGTACTTCTGATGGTTTTTAGAATTCAACTGAGACCCTCACCTCTCTTGAGTGGCCTGATGTTCCCCGACACATTAGTCTTCAGTTAAAAATTGGAACAGTCATCATGATTTTTAGAAATACCGACCTTCTAAATTTTTGCAACTGAACTCATCTCGCTATCAACCGATTTCTTTCACATGATACTGAAGCAATTGTCCTAACGGATAAAAAAGAAGAATATGTCCATTCCGAGATTTCCCATACTTCCGAAGAACGTTGGACTCAAATATGTCTACATTGAAACCTTTTCGGCCTCATTTGTTTTGTTTTGTTTATCAAAATATTTTTCAGTCACAGAAATTTTTAATGTTTAAATAAGTAATTTTTTTCCTTCTTTGTAAGAATAAGTATTTTAAGAACATCTTTTTTCCTGCAATTTCATATTTGAAGATATTTTCAAGGCCGAGAATTTCCGTTGGTATTTAATATTGTATTCGACGCCTGTGTGATTTGTTATTCAAATAACAATGCACATGAAAATCTGACACAAGACATTGTAATCATTTAAAAAAATTAAATATCAGGCTTAAGAAAATATTTATACTGTCAGCACCTGGTCACATCTGAGCATCGGGATCGTCAGCCTCTTTCCTTATTTTCTTTCTCTCCCCTGTAGACGGTGATGGTTGTGAATCAAAGGGAATTTGACGAGGCCGTTGGCGTGAATTTGATTTTGATGGAAAACTGAGCGAGGGAGATGTCCACATACTTAGCCAGAAGCACCTCCCTCGTGGTTCAAAATGGATTGAGACAGGCGAAATCTGGCAAACTTTTTTTGCATCGGGCTGTCTACTTCTTGATCTATTAAGGTCTGAAGAAAAAAAAGTCTCTTGTGTGTCGGTGTTGAGGGATGTTATAAACCCAGATTTAAATGAAAAATTTAATTCTCAATCAAATTTAAGTTTTACCCGTATACAATCTTAAATTAATATATTTAAATTATAAATATATTAATACACTTAAACTGACGATTTCGTTCTCGGCTTCTTCTTCTTAGGAAAGTAACAACAAAACTACTCAATGAAGCAGACGATCTTAAAATTATTAGATAAAACAATTATACTATTCACAGATAAATATTTATTTTAACAAATCAAAAATTACATGCATATTGTTCCATATGCTAAGTCGGTAACAAACAAAAATAAACAAAAGGTTTTTTACTTACATAAATAATGTCAGTTTAAAAGTATCATTCTATAAGCCGACAACTCAAACCTCTTTTTTCTTTTTCAACCTTTTCTTTACAATAAACAAATCTTGTTATAATATTTTTTTATGGTCTTTCTTTTTTCTTCAAATATTTCTTTTTCTTCTTTTGAAAATCTTTTTCACTTCCTCTGGAGCTGAAAGTGTAAATTATAAAACACAAAGCCTAACCTAGTCTAGGATCTTAAAATCTTCTTATTCCATGAAGAATATCCTTTAAAATATTTTAAATCTTATTTTAAAGTCAAGAATGTGAATAGGGGCAGAATTCTATTTTCTAACGACTCTGCCAAACAAAAAAAAACGTTGACTCTCCGAGTCAACAAACAAAATAAATAAATCAAATGCAAAATTCCCCTTCTAGGGATTAAATTAAATTTTTTTTAGCTTCTTCGAATTCTACCGAAGCTAACAAAATCTTTTCTTCAAAGTTTTTCAAATATAAACAAATCTCAGCTACGGAATAATACCGAAGCTAATAAAATTTTCTCATCAAAGTTTCACAGATTTAAACAAATCTCAGCTACGGCATTCTACCGAAGCTAATAAAATTTTCTCACAAAGACCTTCGATGTGAAAACTCACCCTCCCCTAAATAAAACCAGTAATATAGCTATTAAAAGCTAAATAAATATTAACTCTATAAAGGTAAATAATTCGATATTGTAAGTCGAATTATTAAAGGTAACACTTTATTTTACGTGGCTAACTAAATTAATTAACCACGGAGCCAGAATAAAAAACGTCTTAAACGACCGAGGATAAATATCTGACTGAGGATAAAATCCTCTGATAAAAAGGAGTCGTCTGCAGCTTCCAATTCTATGAAAAAGAGCGGCAACAAATATTATCGTCTGTTTTGTCATCAGACGCGTATTATACAAAATATTAATACATCATAATATTTTACCACTGAAGTCATTGAAAATATGTCTTCTCACTCTCTATATATATTAATATTCTAAATTTCGGTAAATAAAAATTTTCTGAAGGTCCTCTTTGGTTACGCTAACGCGACTGGGAATACCCTCTTCCACCGGTTGGCCGTTGTGAACGTGTAGATCTTCGCCTATTCCGACGTTGGCGTATTCGGGGTTCCTTTAAGTTCATTTCAGTCTTTCCTCTTCGACCTTATCATAATGGGTTGTTCTACAGAATTTGGAAATCCAGACGGCTTCACTTTTGGCATCACTGGACAAGTAAACCTTTTACCATGAATAGGAACAACCATATCTTACACTGGAAGTCGGAGTGAACAGTTCATTATCAAATGTACGACTTTGATTTTAATGACAATAATAGAAAAATAATCAATAATTAAAAAAAGAATAAAACTAATAAAGGTATAAAATTATTATTAAATATATGAGAACATTTTCATTATTGTTGTTGCAAAAAATATAACGTTACGACTCAACACGCTTATCCTAGAAATTTGAAAAAAAAAAAACGTCCTCATCCATAAAAAGTGTTACGTTTACTACAATTATTAAATAAGAAAAGGATAACAATAAAATTATCGCCAAATGTTAAAAATGTTTGATTGATAAATGATAGGGAAAGAAATCGACGATACTAAAACAATAGTCAGCGATAAACAAAACAAATATTACGACTCGAAATGCATTTCCTATAATTTTGAAAATGATGTCCTGTTTCATAAAAAACTAGAAATGTTACGTTTAAATATAAATATAGAATTATTCATGTCAGTGTATAAGTAATTTAACAAATACAATGCATTAAATGTTCCTATTATAACCATTTCTAAAAATAATAGACATTCTTAATAAAATAACTAAACTTACTGAAACACTTATTTTAAAAAATAAAACAAAGAAAAATCGATGTGTACATCGAGCATGGTCAGGGCTGAGATGGGTGACCACTTGGGAATATCAAGTAATGTAAGCTTCGATGTGTGGGTGGTGTAACGGATAACGGCTCGGAATTGGAAATCGGAGAGCCGTGTTCCAAATCCAGTTCGTTAAATTCGCTTAGACGCATATGTCCTTGTCAAAGATATGAACTCATCTTTTTCTTTTAAGAATTTTAATTTTAATTTTAATTAAATATTGTAAATATAAAAACAAGTCGGTAGCCCGATACAAGGTGTCATCCTGAACCTGCCTGTTAAACCTTGGTTTGCCGCTGCGGATGGTGTCAATTGAAGCGTGTGTGCTATAGAGTGGCAACCCATGGATCAGCTGACATCGTCGATTCAAGAGTAAGCGCAAAAACACTTTGCTGGGGACAGAAATCGATCCGGTCAATGGTGAGACAGAAGCTGTAGAAAGAACTGTTTGGAAAAGAGCAGTCCACGAAAAAAACAGCCTCCTCCGAAAACACCAGAAGACAAATAGAAGAGACGAAGAGAGCCGAAAGAAAAACAAGAGGTCTCCATCCCCTGAACACTCCTTCGTTATCATGTCTCAGCAACATTTTTTACCAGTGCTCATATTTTTCTGTTATTATTATTGCATATTTTTTACCAGAGCTTATATTGCAATTTTTTGGCTATTATTCATTGCTTTTTTCTCTAGCACTCCTTATTACTCGTCCCCATATTTTATTCATTTCTATGCTTGGTCGGCTCAGGAGATTATTGTGACCTGGCATTCAATCTATTCCGGTGGACGAAATAAAGGGTCCGGTTCGAAATTCCAATCACCTGAAGAAGGCCGGAACGTACAACGGCCGAAACCTTGTGAATTAGGCAATGAAGATGCGGGCAGATAGATACTACCTAACTAACTAATGTGCGAATGATATAATAGATAGATAGATTTGTTTTTACGGTTCATCAACCCTTTGTAGATTATTTAAAACTGAAAGAAATTTTGGATTGCGAGAATTGTTTTTTGACGAGTGAATATTGCATTTACAATTTTTTGGAAGATAGCAACGATGTTTTCCAGATAAAAATCGTACCAATTAACCCATAGAAGAGAATGGAGAAAAGATGAGTTCATATCTTTGACAAGGACATATGCGTCTAAGCGAATTTAACGAACTGGATTTGGAACACGGCTCTCCGACTTCCAATTCCGAGCCGTTATCCGTTACACCACCCACACATCGAAGCTTACATTACTTGATATTCCCAAGTGGTCACCCATCTCAGCCCTGACCATGCTCGATGTTGCTTAACTTTGGAATCGGTGTTTCAAAGTGATATAGCCGTAAGCATGTAATCTTGAAGGAATGCAAAAAAATTGGATGATTGTTTCTTTCCGTTTTTGTTTTCAGGTAAAAAAATTGACAATTCGATAGTTCTTGGCATCGATAATTTAACATAATTAAAATTAGACGATATTCAAGTCAACATGAAAAGACGATACGTGACGCTGATTTTTCGTATTGTTTAACGGAACGTGATCTTAAAAAAACCATTATTCTGTTTTGATTATTACTAATTTATATTTTTATTTAATTTAAAACATGTTCAACATGAATGTTAGTCTAGATTCCTAAAATTGAATATTTTTAAATGAAAAAGTTTCTTTTTTTAAAATTTATCTTTTTATTGGCAGGCATAATATCTATCTCAAAATGAATACTTTAATATTTCCCCTTTTCTGGCAAGATTAATGCCGGACAAACGTACTTAAAATTTTAGATTAAAATAAAATTCTTTTTCATTTAAAAAATACTCTATTTTAGGAATATTTTTTCAACATCGACCACGTGACGCCGACGTGATCGTATTGCGAAGCGAACAATCTTAAAATTTCAGTTATTCTGTTTTGATTAGTCTTATGTCATCGTCTTTTCATGTTGACTTGAATATCGTCTAATTTTATGTCCTGAAAAGGTCTACTAGACCGAAACGTCAAATTGACATTAAAAAAACATTATTATGTTTAACGTTCTTTTTATAGATACAAGTATTTAAGTAAATGCTCTGTTTATAATAAACAGTATTAAATAACATTTACCGGCCTGAATGTCCGAGAAATTTTCATAGAAAATATTCGTCCTTTGACAGGATTCGAACCTGCATCCTATACGGAACCGTCATTTACGCTGACGTGCCTTACCGTCTCGGCCACAAAGGAGCGTTCGGTAGGCAAGGTCGAATTTACTGCTTATAAACTTCAATCTTCCATGAATCTCGTACATTCATAACTGCTCATGGCGTATCAAATGTAAACAAATGACGTCATATATTAAGAAATGGACAAAGTCCGACAATTTATTTATTAAAGACATTTTTATGTTTAACGTTCTTTTTATAGATACAAGTATTTAAGTAAATTTCGGAATAAACATTTTAAATAACATTTATATATATATATATATATATATATATATATATAAATATATATATATATATATATATATATATATCTAAATATAATATCTATAAAAATAAAATATTAAAAAACAGAAAATATATTAAAAAATTTTTAATCAGATTTAATCCATTATATATATATATATATATATATATTTATATATATATATATATATATATATATATATATATATATATATAATTATATATCTCAATTTTGTATAAAAACGTTTGTTGTTTTTTTAAAAATAAAAAATTTTTTAATCAGATTTTTAAATTTATTTTCCTGAAGGATATATAAATATAATTCATATAAAAAAAAAATTTTTTATACCTGAAATAGTTGAAAAAAAGAGAAAACGAACTAACATTCTCTGAAAAGAAAAAAAACAAAGAAACGATAAAAAAATAAATTTAACCTTCGAGATCAAAATTTAAAATTCAACACTCTTTTTGGTAATTAAAATGAGAATTTTTTCAACGTTTGAATAAATATATAAATATATATATATATATATATATATATATATATATATATATTCATATAAAAATAAATATATGATATTTTCCCATTCAGTTTTTTTCATTATAGATTTTTTTTTCTATTTTTTTTTTTTTTAAATTTTTTCTTTTCAGAAAATACCGTAAAATCTATAGCAATATAATTTATTATCGTTATATGACAAAATAAAAGTAACATATTCAAATCGTTGATTAATTTATATTTCTTTTAAAAAAAAAATAAATAAGAAATTTTTATTTTAATTTAAATTTATTATTTTTTAGAAAAAAATAATAAAAAATCTATTTTTTATAAAATTAAAAAAATTAATTAAAAAGGATATAATAAATGAAATGAAATTTTAATAAATAAATATAATTAAAAAATTTTTCGAAAAATGTAACCTTAGTTTGATAAAATAAATAGTAAATAAATGAATGTAAAATTTTTAATTAAAAAAAAAAGACTATTAAAAAAAAAAATTTTTGTGTATAAATAAAAAAGAATTAAGCTTTAAAAATTCAAAACATTTAAATTAATTATTTTTAAATAATAATTTTTTTTAAAGATAGTTTAAATTATTTACTTATTTTTAATATTTTATTTAAATTAATGGCCTCGTATTTTTTAAATTGAAATTTGATCAATACCATTTTAAATTCTGTTTAATCATTTGTTTAACGAATTGAAAAAAAAACAAATGAATGTCAAAAAATTTTTATTTTATCATTAACTTTATTGTTCTAAATCTTTTGTGAAATAATATTCATTTTTTTTTTACTATTATTTCCTTATCTTGGTAATTTGAATATATAAAAATATTTTGAAGCAAACATAAATATTAATGCAGGAAATTTTGAAAAAAAATAAATTTGGTGTTACAAATTTTTAAAAAAAACAAAGATTACACAAAACATTTGAACGTAATATTATTCTATTCACTTATTTTCCTTTTCTGTATTAACATTTTACAGGAATTTAGAAAAAAACATTTAACAATTCATGAAAAATACTTATTGTATATTATATATTTATATCATTCAAATTAAAAAATTTTTTTGCAAATGGGTATTATCTAAATTTTTTATAAATTTTCTTCAAATATATTTACATATATATATATATATATATATATTGAATTTTTCAAGTGTGTATTCTGTCAAATATGTTTATATATAAATGGGGTTTTTTTTTCCTTTACGAACATTTAAATCAAATTTTCATTCACTTCAGTTTCTTGTTTTTTATAAAAAAAATGGTCCCCAAACATAAAATTTTATATATATATATATATTTATTTTATATTATTTTAATGTCAAAAATAAAACATATTGAAAAATAGGAAAAAATAATAAATAATTTAAGTTCTTTTTACTAAAAAATTTAATTAAAAAAAAATTTAAATAATATATTTTAAAGTATATATATATATTATATATATATATTTATATATATATATATATATATATATATATTATATATATATATTTTTATATTATAAATATTATGTTTTAAAATTTTCAAAAATAGAAAAAAAAAATAAAAATTCATAAATAATAGATTTAATAAATTTTTTATTTTTTTTTTAATTAAATTTATAAAATTCAATATTTAAGTAGAAAATTTCTTGCAAATCTTTAAACATTTTCTTTGCCATTTATATATATTTTATTGATTCTTTTTGAAATCATTTAAAATGTATATTTTAAAATTGTTGTAATGTCTAAATATATATATTTGTATATACCATGTGTTTTGAATTTGGCGATTTGATTTAGAAAAAATTTTTTTAAAAAAAAATATTTAAACCTTTTAATTAAAATGAAATGGTAAATAAATAAAACTAAGGAAATATTTAACAAATAATATTTTCTTGAAAAATTTTTAAATGTTCCTCCTTCAACTTAAATTAAAATTAAAATATTTTGAAATTTTGAAAAGAATTTAATATCCGGGTTTATTGTAAAAAAAAATTTTTAATCGTTAATTAATACAAAAATTTAATTGACAACATTATTTATTTCAATTTCGTAAAATGGAAGGTAAATTTAAAGATATTTTTAAAATCGAAGGTAAAACAGTAATTTCAACAAATATAATTTTTTTTTATATTTTTTTTTTTTTTTTTCTTGACCATATATCATGATTATTGAATATATTCTGGAGAATTTTTTTTTTTTAACTTTTTCACATGTATCCTTAAAATTAAAAAAAAAAAAAAAAAAAAAAACAATTTATAAAAATTTTTCATGAGAAAAAAATTCAAAACTTATTTTTAAACTAAAAAAAAAATTAAAAAACAAAAACTCAAATCTTTTTCAAATCATTAAAATTTTTTCCCAACTTTTGATTAAAGTTTTTTTTTTTTATCTTTTTTTATCTTTTCTTGTAATCATTAGGATTTTAAAATGTCAAATTGATAGGTTATTAATATGCAATTGAAGTTTCCATCATTAAAAAGAACCTCTGAAACAAATATTTTTTTAATATTTCATATTTAATTTAAATTTAAAATGGATATATTTTTAAAACAAAAAATGGAAAATTTTTTTTATTTCATTTTTATTTTTATTAAATCATTAAATAATGAATTTTTCATATAAAAAACATAATTATTTTAAATTTTGCAATTTTCATTATTTCAAATTTCAGATTTTTCAAATATTTTTTCAATATTTCATTTTTTTTTTTTTTTTTTTTAATTTCTTTTTTTACATTTTTTTAATTTGTATCTTATTTTTTTTCTTTTTAAAATTCATAAATCTTTTTCCTTCCATTAATATTTTATTTTATTTTTATTAAGTCGATAATATTTTGATATTTATATATATTTTATTTAAATTTTTTTTAATTTTTTATTTTTCAAATTTTTCAACATAATATTTTGTTCTTATTTTGTACAAAGTTTATAAAATTTATGATTTTTTTTTTTTTTGTTTTATTGATTTTTATTACAATCATTTTTAATTTCTTTTAAAAAAAAATATTTATGTAGGGTCTATACAATTTAAAAATTATTTTTTTTTTCGATGATTGTCAAAATGAATTTTTTTTTTTTTTTTTTTTAAACTCAAAAAATGACTAAATCTAAATAATGAAAAACCTGTTTTTAAAAAATTAAAAATTTTATTTTTATTCAAAAAAGATAAATTCAGATATTTTATTTATTTATATATAAATTTTCCTATAAATTGACTGTCTTAACATAATTATATATATATATATAACATATTTATTTAAAAATTTTATTATTTAAATATTTTTATTTTCTATATATTATATTTCCCATATATATATTTTTTTGTTTAAATTTATATTTTAAAATTTCAAAAATACGTTTGTTTTACGTCATTTTTGAAATATTTTTTTTTAATTTCATTATTATATATTTATATTTTTAAAAATTTAAAAATGCTTTTTTCAATTTGATTAATGAATAAAATAAAACCATATAAAAAAAATTAAATATTTTTCTGTCGATCTTTGTTGTCTATAAACATCATTGGTCATTTATGCAGAGTAACTTCATTTTTATTTTTATAAATATCGAAGCATTCTTCAAAAATTTTTATTTATTTTAAAATTTGAAATGGGTCATAATTTCTTTAATCTTTAAAAAATTTTCTTTTCTTAAGTCGACAAGATGGCACTGGACATTTTTTAGATTTTGCAAATTTATAAAATATAAAAATTGAATACGGATTTTCAGTTTTTTATTTTGTTTTTATGTTTTTTGGTTTAATTTAATTTTTTCCATTCTATTTCATTTTGATGGTTAAAAAGAATTTTGAATTGAAAAAAAACGGGTGAAAAATCCACAATTTGAAATTTTGGCACCTTTTACATTTATTAGAAAATCAAATTTTTTGATGTATATGGTTTTTTTTACAAAAGATTTTTATTTATCATTTTTTTTCAAAAATATTTACTAATTTCATTTCTTGTATTTAAATGGAAATTTGAAAATAAAAAATAATCAATTCGATAAATTTAAGTTTAAATGGGAGAAATACTATTTTAGGAACAAAAGAACAAATTAAAAAATTCTTTGAAATATTATTATTTTTGAAATTTCAAAATTTGGATAACAAAGAAAATATCTTCTTTGGTTGGATACAATCAGATTTATTTGAATTGATGAAAAAAAAAATTTCCTTTTTTTTTGATATATATCAATGATAATAAAATTTTCGTGTTTTTAAATAATTTCCAATAAGTTATGTTCTTTTTGCATTGTTTTTAAAAATATTTACAAAAAACTCTATTTTAATCAATTCAGAGAATCCTTCCCTTCCCTCCATTAGAATGTCTGACGCTCAACTTCTCGAGAACAACTCTCTGCGGCTGCTCGGTCTCACGTTGACTGCTGACCTGAGATGGAACAAATACATTGAGTCAATTGCTTCGTCCACCGCAAGGAAAGTTGGCTCCCTGTGCCGCGCCAGGAAATTTTTTTCCCCCGGAATCGATCCTCCAGATCTACAAATCAACAATTCGCCCTTGCATGGAGTATTGCTGCCATATATGGTCTGGAGCCCCTTCTGTTTGCCTCAGGGGTTCTTGATAGGCTCCAGAGGCGGATATGCAATGTAATTGGCCCTGCCCTGGCATCTCGTCTACAGTCACTTTCTCACAGACGCGCCGTCGCTTCTCTCTGTCTGTTTGACAAATACTTTCATGGCAATTGCTCAGAGGAGCTGCATTCGCCGGTTCCCAGACGTCATGAGTTCCAGCGCCTTACGAGGCTGGCATCCCGATCTCACCCCTTCACTGTCGAAAGTCCTAAATGTAGCCGTCTCTTCTACTCCAATAGCTTTATGTCTCGCACCTCTCGCCTGTGGAACTCCCTTCCCTATTCCAGTTTCCCTGAGAGCTATAATCTCCAGCTATTCAAATGTAATGTCAATCGACATCTCCAGTTGCCTTGATCTATCCACTACCCTTCTCCTCATCCTTTTCTTCTATCACTCCTATCTGATCTTGCTCCAAATTTTCTGTAACCCCTTGCGTCCTAGTGGCTTCTCGCCTTGCTTGGGGTGAATAATAATAATTTTTCTATAATAATATTATTATTAATTTCAAATAATTTTCAAAAAATTTTTGGAATTTATTTTTTACTAAGCATTTTTAAATGTCATCTATAATAATAATAATAATAATAATAAAATCTCAAAAATGTGACACATGAGGACATTAAAAATTCCAGTTGTAGTTGGAGCCCTCGGATTGATTGAATTCCAATAGACTCACTGAAAGAATCCCTAGTAGCCCATGCCTTAATGAAATACAAAAAAAAATTGTATTCACAAGTACAGCCTCAACCTTATAAAGGGCTTTATCTATGAAAAACATGTGCGATTTATTTTCAAATTGCTCAGTGGAAAATGTCATGATGCCATTTGTGACCTTAGGTTTCTGATCGGGACCCGGAAAGAAATGAGTATACAACAAAAATCAAAGGAAATAAAACAACAATAATAATAAACTTCAATTAAAGACACAGAGAACAAGACGATATGAAAAGCGTTGTTGGTTCTATCGACAAAACAAGATATTCCAAACGGACCACAAGATGGTTTGCAGGGAAATTAGAAAAGCAGTTTTAGCAGTCAAAAAGCCACCATCTATTGAAGAAGTATAAAAAATTTGGGAGCATATTTCGAGCAATCCAAAGGAATCTAATCCCAATGAAAAGTGGATCAAATGAGAAGAAGAAAGAATGAAGGATAAACAGGTACAAGAATGGAAAATATAACCAAGAACAATGTTAGGAAAGCTTTAACAAAATCTTAAAAATAGAAATCCCCAGGAAATGACAAGATACACAATTTTTAGCTCTATCAAATGACATTAATCCCTAAAACTCTTGCACAAACTTTATCAATGCTAATTAATAATCCCAGTGAAATTCCAGAATCGATCACTGAAGGTATTACACATCTCCAACAACAGCAAAAATAAACGGTAGAAACAGATGATCCAAAAACTGATAGGCCAATAACATGTCTGTACACCACATAAATTAATCACGTCTCTCCTGATGAACTGTAATTACTCTTTTCTTGATGATGAAAACAAAATTCTTCTCATTGAACAGAAGGGACATCAAAGAAGTTCATATGTTTGCAAACATAAAATATTGATAAATATAATGATCTTCGAAAATTGCAGATAAAAAGGTAGGCATCTCGGCACAGCTTAAATAGATTAACGTAAAGCCTTTGATAATCTGCAACATTCTTGATTCATTAAGGTTTTGGAAATGTACAAAGTCTCTTCGGTTATAGTAAATTTTCTTAAATATAACATGAAACTGGAAAACCACATTAGACCTAAAACACACCAAATTTACGTCACGTCCACTTGATTGAATATCGAAGGAGGAATCTTTCAAGGAGATTCCCTGTCGTCTTTTGTGTTTTGTTTGTCATTAATTCCCCATTCACATGAACTAAACAGTAATAACCATGGATACAAAGTAAAAAATCACCTATTGTAAATAGATAACAACTTATTTGGCAATAGATCTAGGTTTTGTCACAAAGATTAGGGAACTGGAACAAGAAGAAGTCTATAAATACTTAGGAATCAACAAAGGAGATGGAATACAACATACGCAAATGGAGGAGAAAGTAATAAAAGAATGCTACAGGCGTGTGCATCTGGTGTTAAATACCAATTTGAATTCACTAAACAGAATATCAGATATAAACACCTTGGCTATCCTTGTGCTGCAATACAATTTCAACATCCTTAACTGGACCATAGTTGGCATTAAATGAATGGATGTCAAAACGAGAACGATCTTCTCATTTGCTACTGCATGCATCATCCCAAGGCTGATATTGATCGTCTGTATGTATCCAGATTCGAAGGAGGCAGAGGATTAGTTCAACTAGAACTGTCTTACAAAACTACAACAATCGTTCTTTAAAGATATCTGGAAATTAGAGAAGACTAGATAATGATCTGTGTGAAAGAACATGAAAGAAAAAAGAAACTGTAATAAACAAGCAAAGACATTCAAAATGGGATTTCAAGTGGGTGAAGAAGTGCAAATAAATCATAATAAACCAATGCAATGGCAAAGAATATGACAAACAAAAGTAAATGTAATGAACCACATGCAGAAACGATGTCAAGATAAGCCTTCTCATAGTCAATAATCTCCTAGTACCAAACAGGCTGATGTAGACAGACCCCGCACCCATCAGTGGTTACGTAGTGCAGGGTTGAAAGCTGAAACTGGTTTTATTCTTGCTGCACTTATTAACTAGAAATTACCAAACACACATACTGAACAATTGAGTTAACAAAAAATGCAAATTCTGTGATAAATGTCCAGAAACAATTAATTAACTTGTCTCCAGTTGTACGGGATTAGCACCCTCTGAATATAAAAAGCAATATGACAGAGTGGGGGCAAATATCTTCACTGGAAAATATGCAACTTTTCCGGAAAGGAAACTGCGAGAAACTGGATTGAACACCACCCAGACCTGGTTACGGACATAGGACTTGTAACAATTTTATGGGACTTTATAATACACACAAACAGAACAATCAAAGCTAATTGCCCAGTGTCATGGGTCTTTACCTATAACTACAGAATGAACTCTTCCTAACTCTATGTATACTACGCCTCTCAAGAGAGAGGGTCGAATCAAGCCGAAGGGCACAGTCTCGTTCGGCGAAGTTGACCAACCCGATTCTGTTTTTACAGTTTCTACGGGCATTTTTTGGCCGAGCCTACGGGCTCGGGAAACCCACGTTAAACTCGGCCTTGTGCCACATACAACCCTCGTGGAGGGGTGGCTAGATACCAAATCGAGTCGAGCCGATAGTAGTTCACTCCAAACCAGACTGGCAGTCATACTAACACCTTCCACATTTTGTATTATTATTTCGTGTAATATACCTTCGTTATTTCTACTCTTGTGTTCGTGTTGTTCTTCCTTGGTCCTAACCTGGACCATAACACCCAGACATCGTGATCAAAGACCACAAAAACTGAATGTGCGTTCATATTGACATAGCAATTTTTGCAGACTGTAATGAAGATCTTCAAAAATCTATAAGGACCTTGAAATCGAAAAGTGTAGCACATTAGAACATCAATAATTACAGTTGTAGTTGAAGCACTCGGTTTGATTGGAAAATGTTCTGATAGAAGACATTCCTGGTAACCCACGCAATAAAGAAATATAAATTTTTTTACTTACACCTTACGATGGGCTTTATCTATGTAAAATATGTATAGTTTTAGGTTGTCTTTTTTTTTTTTTTACAAAAATATTCAGTGGAAAATGTCATGATGCTATTTATGACCTTTGGCCTCCGGAAGGAAATGAATATACAACAGAAATCAAAATAATTATAATAATAAACAAAATGATTGCCGTAACACTACCAATAAGTTATTAGTTTA
The DNA here is from genome assembly GCA_903632075.3 of Acanthosepion pharaonis. Taxonomy (NCBI): domain Eukaryota; kingdom Metazoa; phylum Mollusca; class Cephalopoda; order Sepiida; family Sepiidae; genus Acanthosepion; species Acanthosepion pharaonis. The sequence continues at coordinate 409,501 of CAHIKZ030001672.1, read as the reverse complement.
CATACGTAACTATCCTCATGCATTTTAAGTGTCGAAAGGTTGGTAGATTTTGAATATGTTTTCAGAATGTGCACCTTAAGATGTTTGTCGAAATTACAGTCGTTCGTAATAAAATGTTCTGCAAGAACCGTTGATGTCACATTGTTGTATCTGACATCATACCCGTAGCCATTGAATCTTTAATTTTTTCGTTGTGCAGCCAACATTAATCAAGTCATTTTTGGTACAAATTCTTTTTTTAAAATATAACTTGAAGACAGAGACATACTGTCGAAATATTGTTGAACATTGTCAAGCACTGTGTTTTTTCTTTTCTTTTTCTTTTCTTTTTCTTTTCTTTTTCTTTCCTTAAATGGCAACTCTTCTCTTAACTCTTGAAAATATTGGAAGAATTACGTCAATCATTTTGTTTATTAATTTGAAGTAGAATGAGATCATGACGGACATAATGTTACACCGAAAAAGAATTGGGACATATATTTCGAGTGGAAAATGAGCGCATTGTTTTTTGAAAGAAAGTTCTAACATAAATTTCGACTTTTGTGTCATGTTCTTCTTTCATAATTCGTTTGTCAGCCCTGAGAACACTTTAGGTCAGCATAGAACAAAACCCTTCACCAAAAACCGTTGTTTTGTTCAATTATGAATCTAAAAGACAAAAATCCGCGTTCCTTTCCATCAAACAACTGAAGCGTTTTCGCGCTAAAATAACAAGTTATCAGATTTTCTTCCATAACTGCAGACGCCAAAAGGTCGTCCATGTTTGTTTGACATCAACAATTCCCATGGGTGCATTGCGACCAGATGAATCTCTGAATAATGAGTTTAAATTAATACGGGAGAACAATTATTTCCTTGTTATGGATGCCGTTATCCAACATTAAAGTTCTAAATTGGTCACTCTCAATACGGAAATTGAAATAAGATTAAATGAACTCGCACAGGTTTATTTGTCTGAATCCCGTTTCACTCATTTATGTTATTGTCTAGGAAACTTCGAGAACAAAGAAATTTTCTCTTTATGTTCAAAGAAAGAAGATGCTGAAAAAGTGATGTTTATTCATTCTACTGCTACAACCGGAGAAGAATTTTGTCTGCAGTCTTTCAATTTGAAAAACACGAAAAAAAACTTATCTGTACAAATATTATGCGACCGGCTTTACATCCAGTTTCTGCATTTCTCGTGTTGAATTTCTGGAAATTCCGATACAGCCGTCTATCTTTTCCTATACTAGTTTCTTCACATATTGCCCACACCGCGCAATTTTTATACATCACATAAAGAAAACAACACTTTACTTTGTCAACAAACTTTTTTTGGAGACGTAAATATTCATGATAGTTAGGTGTCTCTTACGAACCCACTGTGCAAACAACTTCACTCTACTCACCACAAGCTGACATAACTCCTACTATACAACAAGTTTACACGTACATTCCACATTTGATTGCTTTCGAATTAGTCATAGGAAATTCTCAAAAAATTTTTTGTTTGACCAATCCAAGATGAGGTCGCATTTTCAATTTTGTCTTTAAGATAACAAGTTTGTTCCCTTCCCGAAAACTAAAATTTATCAAATACCATCATGTACAATAGACAAAACTATATCTTTACCACTCAAATGGACCACTCCTAAAAGACCTCCTAAATATTCTCATAATTTATATCAGAAATTCTGACACGAAACAAATTCCATTGCTCAGTGAAGAATATCAAAAAGCCTTGAACGTCTTTAAAAAAAAAATAGAATTCCAATACCAATATTGCTCAAAAATTTCGAACACAATGGAGAATAAATCGGTAATAAATTTATCAAATTTGAAGCTTTCTCCCGATGAGATTTCTGTTTGAAAGCTTGGATTGAATTTTTTCCCAAGTACTAGAACCTTTGGCAAAATAAATTAGCTCAGGGTGTATTTCAGTTTGTCTGTTGTCTCAAGCTGAAGGAATATTTTCGAAAAAAAAAATGTTGTCGAAAATTTTACAACAATTACAACTGAATACAATAAAGATAATGATCGACTGTGGCATAAAAATCCATTCTAGTATTCAGAAAGAGTTCAAGAGTGACGCTCAGAGTCGGTACTAGAATATTTGCAAATCTGTCAGGCTGATATCAGGGAGAAGCTCATAATGAAACCATAACAAAGCCTGGAATAACCTTACCATTTGGCAATGGAACGCTCTTCATTGTCTCGCCAATGATGATTCAATTGTCATCAAAATGGCAGACAAAGGAGGCGCCATTGTTATTATGAATAAGGAAAATTATACTTTGGCTTGTGAAGATGTTTTAAGGAACAACATTTTTATGAAGAAATAAAATTATACCCAAACCCTTATTACAGAAAAAAGCTAGGCAAGATAATTTCTGAAATGAAAGAAAACAATTTCATCAATGAAACAGAATCTAAAATATTATGTTCAGAGAAAGAAACACAGGGCGTTTTACGGCCTTTCAAAAAAATACAAGACATTTGATTTCCTTCACGAGGCCCGATTTGTAAAGGATATGAATGTTGCACGGTAAAAATCTCTGAGTGGTTAGATTTTTTTATTTTATTTCCTATAGCAAAATGGTCTTCGTCTTATGTTCGGGACACATTTGATTTTATTCCTAAAATAAATAAATACTCAAAACGAAACAATGATTTTCGTGATTGTTTTTTGGACAGGATTGCTGTCTCGTCTCTTTATCCTAACATTGAAGTTACACATGAAAAGTTGCTAAAATCTCTACAATTTTGTGATACTTTTGCAGAAAAGGATAATTTTCGATCAGATATAAAATTTACATCCAGTTTCTGCAAATCTCGTGCTGAATTTTTAAGCACTAGAGTAAAGTTTTCAAATCAAACCCGGAATGTCAACTTTTTCACATAAGGTGAATTTGTACGGAGATAAAAGATTATTTGGAAGCATGCTAATGATTTTATTCGGTATTATGTTAAGCGCGGCCATCAAGAGTCGCGACTGAAACGAATTGCTAATGAAATAGCTAATATTGGAGATTGCCATAATTCTACCCTAGCTCCAAACCCGAAAAACATCAAATTCTTAACCGAATATCATCAGTCATAAACTGAGAGCAAAACTTTGCTGGAATTTTGAAAATACTAAACAACAGCTATGAACAAATTCCGTAAAAGTATCCGTATTTTAAAGAGATTTTTCCCCAAGTCGTTTCTTTCAAAAGAAAATAACAAAACATCAGACAAATTTTAACAAATGTAGGCTCCCGCACTCAAAACAACATTAGAACTGGACTCCCGAAAACACTCATAAAAAGGGAAAACCCTGTTCGTTGTGTAACAACTTAAGTCAAGTCAAATTCAATAATAATAATAATAATAAAGGAATTTCAAGTGGATGAAGAAATGCAAGTAAAACATAATTCATCGACTGCAGCGGCAAAAAACCTAAAAAAGAAAGCAAATACAATGTGCCAAATGCAGAAACGATGGCAATAAAATTCAGGGTTATTTTTGCTGAACAGGGCCAATGATTGCTAACTAGAAATTAGCAAACACACAAACTGAACAATTGTGATAGCCCCAAATCAAGATTCTGTGATAAGTATCCAGAAACAATTGACCATCTTTTATCAGTTGCGCGGTATTGGCACCCGCTGAATATAAAACACGGCATGACAGAGTGGGCCAATATCTGCACTGGACAATTTGCAACACTTACGGAAAGGAAACTGAAAGAAACTGGTATGAACACCACCCAGATCCGGTTACGGAGAAAGGACCTGTAACAATTTTATGAGACTGTACAATACACACAGACGGAACAATCAAAGCTAATAGCACAGACATCGTCATCAGAAACCGCGAAAACAGAATATGCTTTCTTATTGACATGGCAGTCCCTTCAAATACTGATTTCATGGAAATTCTTGCAGACTGTAATGTATCTTTGAAGATCTTCAAGAAAAAAACTATCAAGGTACTTGAAATCGAAATCTCAAAAATGTGGCATGTGAGGACATCAACAATTGCATTTGGAGTTGGAAACCTCGGGTTGATTGGAAAAGATTCCGATAAACTCATTGAAGAGATCCCTCATAGCCCAAGGCTTGAAGAAATACAAAAAGTTGTACTTACAAGCACAGCTCACACCTTAGCAATGCTTTTTGAAATTTGTGTGTGTGTTTTTTTTAAAAGGAAAGAAAATGTTGAGTGGAAAATATCATGATTCTATTTCTGATCTAAAGTCAGAAATAGAATCATAGATTGTGACCCGGAAAGAAATGAGTATACGTCAGAAATCAATGGAAGGCTTCTACAGCAGACAAAACTCTCATGGCTTCTGATCTTAACTGGAAATGTACAGGTTTTATGTTGGCGAATTAAGATAGGCTACAGTAAATATCCCGTTCAGTACCATAGATTCGCTTCTTTATCCATGACTTCTTTGTTTCAATGCAAACTAAAAAAAAAAAACCTCATCCACTGAGTCATTACTCTTCTTTCCATTCTTTTTATCCAATGAAAGGGAGGAGGGCAGTGCGCCAACGTCGCTATTGAATGGGGCACAAGGCCGAGATTTAAAGTGGCTTTAATGCCAATACCGTGGGGAAATTGCTCAAGAGAACTCAGCACTTTTGGAGACGTCGGGTAATGACCCCAGCTCCCTCCGGAAAAAGGTGGTTATGCCTGGAGGGATGCCTTCTGGGGGCTTCAGCTATTATTAATTTGAAACTTTCCCGTCCAAAGTGCAAGCAAATTGTAAAGTTTTATTCATTTACCTCAATATTTAATTTTTATTTATTTATTTCTCTTTAGAAAGTTTAAAAATGATCAACACGACTTTTTCTCACTTTCACTTCATTCACATTGACGACTTGAAGAAACAATATAAAACATTGCATCAATGATTGTGTGCTTATATACATAGATGAGATAAGGATATATATTTCTATATATCAAGAACAATATTGAGGAATTTGTATGACAAACTGAAAAAAAGTTTACTTGTGACGCGTTTCATCCTTCAGGACTTCATCGGTTTAAATTTATTATGTGCACGAACGAGCTATGCTCAAAATATATATATATATATATATATATATATATATATATATATATATATATATATATATATATACTAGCAGTAGAGCCCGGCGTTGCCCGGGGATGTAACAGTAAGAGATAGATCAAGTATCGACCATCATAAAGACTGAAAAATAAAATTGACAGAGATTATTGTTTAAGGTTGACGGACACGCATGTCTTAATTAGTTTTCGTTTTTTTTTTACGAATTGGTCAAACCCAAACTCAAACAAAAAATTGTTTTCAATCGTTATGAGTCTACCGATTGAATAGAATTTTATTATAAACAATTGTCTTGTAAATGAAATTTTTAAAGCATTCTGAATGTAAAAATAAAGAAAAAAAGTGTGCAAGACAATAAGAAACACTACCTGCCAAAAAAAAAAATGGAGTTTTGTTGAAATCGGTTTAAAAAATGTAGGAAATCCGATCCCATATAAAAACACACACACTCACAAACAACCTGGGTTTTGTAATAAGTATAACTCGATATGAGTTGTCCCCCTTTCATTCCGGGAAAGCGATGCCTCTTGGTTGTGTTTTCAAATTGATTTCGTGCAAAAACAATTGTGTTTTTCCAATTTTTGGCGCTGTCAGAACCACCGCAAGGCAATTTTACGTAGTCCTGTGAAGTTTTGTTGAAATCGGTTAAAAAAATTTACGAAATCCGATTCAATATATAAACGAACAGACAGACACACAAAAACCTGGGTTTTATAATAAGTATATATATATATATATATATATATATATATATATATATATATATATATATATATATATATGTATAACCGAATTCATTTAGAGACTTTTTCTTGTTTCTTCCACACTGTGATAATAAATGATCCGACAGGAATGATGAAATGTTGTAAGACGTCACTGCGACGTAAATGTCTAGCGATTGCCTTGATATCAAAAGGTTATCTAGAATAAATTTGCGCCTTGGCTCTTACAATATTTCACCATTCCAAGCAGATCTTCTAATCTCACAGTGTGCAATACCTACTTGCAAAAGTGATGGAAACAAAAAGAAAATGACTCTAAATTTATTCGCTTAGATATTAATACGACTAGATATAAAAACAATTCTAAAATACCCAGCACCTCTCGTTCGTGAACTTGGGTAGTCGTACCAAATCACAAATTTAGTCCGATGATATATATATATATATATATATATATATATATGTGTGTGTGTGTGTGTGTGTGTGTGTGTTTGTTTGTGTGTGTGTGTGTGTGTGTGTGTGTGTGTGTGTGTATTTAGGCAGCAATCCCTCTTTTCATTAAATACGACTGGAAAGATACAGTTTTTTATTTAATTTTTCTTATGTTCTCATAATTTTCTTCTTTTCTGTACAGAAATTATGTAGAAATTGTCCGAATGTTTTGTATGTCCATACTTTTAGCTATTATCAAGGATGATTTTATTTATACTTTTAACTGAGTGCATGGATTGTTTAATGCATGTATCTAGATTCATAGGAATATTTTATTGTACAAACACGGTCAGCACATTGTGACCGTGTTCATAGTTGATATTATTGAGTATTGCCTTTTTTTAAAATTAATAATGCTTCCATTATTTTTAGCCTTTCTACATGTGGCTGAAGCTATTATATTTGTATTATCAACGGGTATGTTACGGATAGAGTTTGGTAGATCTCTATGTGTATTTAAATGATACCTAATTGAGCTATGGTCAGAGAGATGCAACGTGAGTCTTCTTGTTAGGCATGTTGTAGTATAGCCAACATAATTATTATTTATGAATTTGGATTGATCAGGAGCATAGTTTCTTAAGAGACACGTGAATTCGTAAATAATATTGCTTCTCTGTCATTTGGATTTTGCAGGTGTATTATTATTATTATTATTATTGACGATGATGTTAGTAGTTTTAAATTTCTTTTTTAGCACAGTTTCTCTTGTCAGTCATATTTAATAAAAAATTCATATATATATATATATATATATATATATATATATATATATATAGTTGCATATTTAGGCAGCAATCCTCCTTTATGCATGTTTCATTAAAACAACAGACAAGAAAAATTAAATAAAAAGCTCAACCGTAGTACCTTGTTTGTCGTTTTTAATGAAACATGCATATATATATATATATATATATATATATATATATATATATATATATATATATATATATATGTGTGTGTGTGTGTGTGTGTGTGTGTGTGTGTGTGTGTGTGTGTGTGACATCTGTATGCAAGGGAGTTTCTGTAATTATTTATATTTATAGGCGTATTCTTATTAATTCAAACATTATTTGTAGTGGATACGCGTATTTGCAATAGACGGTCGCTTTTTTAGGTCTACCAGCCTGTAACCGAGCGGTCTATAGCATGACGTATCGGACTGTAGTTTCTTCTATAAACAGCAACGCAGGTTCGAACCCTGTCATAGAGCACATTTACTTTATTAAGTTTTTTTTCGAGTGCATAGGCCGGTATACGTAACACACGCTGTTTAAAATAACTGAGCGTTTATTTCAAACACGAGTATCTACTAAAACAAACTAATAAAACTGTATATGCATATTCGTGTTTGTGTGGGTGAGTGCACCATTGCTTGCCTATGTATGTGTGCATGTGATTTTGCATGTCTGTGTGTATGCGTTTACCCGTGTGCGTGAGTGTGGGAATGAATTTTCACCTATTACCCTTATGCTAACGGTCATAGGCGCAACCAGTGGATTCGGCATGTCGAGTTCAAATTCTCACAGTTTGTTTTATTCACTTCGCACGATAGCCCTTGGAAAAGGTATGAATCCATCTTCCTCCAGTTGTGGATTAAATAACGAAGCAAAGTAAGCTTTCTTCTTTAGGTGGCAATAAATCTTTTTTATTTTAATCCGTATCACCCTATGGAAGGCAGTCGAGCCACTAAGACACAAGAGGTTACAGGGTTTGGTAGAATGAGGAAAAGAAACATTATGAACGGGAAGAGGAAAGAGTAATCAGGAGGACAGGAGATAGTGATTGAGATTGCATTTAAATTTAAATCTAGAAGGAAAACTGAGTTCAAACTCAGTTTAAAGTATTTCCAAATAGAATTCTTAAATTAGTTGGCTGTTAAAACTGACCCCCTTCCCAACAAAATCCCGCAGACAAACCTGCTCTGACGTAATGTCCTGCATACATTTACATCTTGCCGATTTGTCGTGTAATACGGCCACGCGTGGCTTTCATGACCTGTGCTTTAGTGAATTCATTTCAGTTTCACCAACCGGCGTTCTTGACCAACCAAGACGCTACCATTATCTCCCGATAACAAATGACTGCGATGCGTGGGAGAGATTGCAGGACGTTTCTCGTTGCCATTTCCAAAATTGTTGCGTATTATAAAATACGAAAACAAATATAAGAATTCTATAATGAACGATGTTTTGTCCTTTACTAAATTCAACTGATCTTCGCACAAGGTCACAAGTATCGAAGAACGTGTGAGCCTCGAACTCATGCATCGGTGAATATGGTTAACCAGATTAACACTTTTATCTTTACCCGACACTAAGGCGACCATGATGAAAAGGTATGATTGGGTACCTTGCGTAAATTACGATAGGTCGATGTACCATGTCGTATTGTCTTGTGTGGAAATCGAAAATGATGATGAGCTTTTTTAACCTCTTCAAAAAGCCTACAATTTATATCATAGCTTCATACGATTTATATCATAGCTTCATAAACTGTTTATGACAGACATGTAATAGCACAGTTTTATTTGAAAAGACTGCCACACAAAACTAGAAAAGCCAATCTATTATTCATTTTAACCTATCGTAGTTCATGTTTGTAGGACTCTCTTCCAGCATCTTGTTTCCTAGTCAACTTGGATCATCAAAAATTTAAAAACAATGTCAATAGTTATCTTCTGTTTTCTTAATTCCTGTTTTTTTTTACTGTTTTCTATTTATTAATGTGTTTTTCCTCATATTCTCTCATACTCAGTAACCTCTTGCCCCTTAGTGGCTTTACTGCCTTGCTGTAGGTGAAATAATAAATAAAAAAAACAACAAAAAACCGAAAACTATAAAACGTTTTTAGAAGAGTTTAATTCTGTTAATACCATCAATATTCTTTTCCGCTGACGTGTCATTGAAGGATAGAACAATAACTATTGCTAGAAAGCAGGTGTCAATCATAGAAGACAAGGTGTGAATTTAAAAAAAAAGACGTTATTTAAATAACATCGTTTGATTTCTTAGTGGGTAAAGTTGTGAAAATGTTAATGTCCCTTGGTGTTAAATGGGTTAAAAGAAAATTCTATCGGCTCTAAATTGATAGTTAAATAATCATTTCGCGTATGCATTTGCACAATGCCGTTTAGTTAATGGGAGATTTAATAAAAGTAAGTCTTCATATTTGATCATATTGCAATGAGTTACTCTCCTGGAGGTTAGCATCAGCCATACTGATGGAAGGTAAAAGAAACGATTAAAATAGAACGGTTTCGATTTGAGGCGTTAACAAGTTATTTCTTGCCCCAGTTAACAAGAGATTGTAAGTCATTTTTAATAATAATTAATTATCGTAAGTATCGTAAAAGATATTGGCATGGAAAATAGAATCATGGAAATCAAGTTCAAAGTCTTGCCTTGTCTATTGCGTTCACTTTCGCGTTAATGCTCTTGAGAAAGTCATAAATCCATCTAACCCTCAATTATAAGTTAAAATAAAGTGTAGACTGAGCTTGTGTGGCGGCCAGTCTAGGAAAAGGATAACTCCGAATTCAGAATAGTTGAGAACGTAATAAAAAAACTACTCCACTCTCTTTCTTAAGAAATTATATCAATTCACAATAATAAAGAAAAAAATCAAATTCTATGGAGTCATGAATTTTTTACGACTAAAACTGTTAATAAGATACATAATTGTTCACTGGGAAAACAACCCAAGCGCATCAATTTTACATCTATATTGCAATGTAGTAACTCGATCAGTTATGTAATTGTTGTAACAATAAATAAACAAATAAATCTTTTGGTTTTAAATTAAATTTGCAACTTCAATAAAGTTATTAAAAAGCTTTGCTACTTGAGAACACAGAAAAATGTGCAACCTTGACAGATATTGATTATTTGGAAGTAGTTAGGGGAGAAAGGGTTTGTAGTAATCCGGTCCTCATCCTACAAAATAATTTAATAAAACTGATTCATTAATTAAAATCTTTTCCACATGAAATCGGAATCCATTTTTGTCTGCAGTTCACTTGGCGAAAGGGCGATGAACTTTGAAAACATAAAGAACGAACATTATTTCCCAACAACTTGCCAACCGGAAGATATTTTTCTATCTTTCTACTCGATTAATTACGTGATTAGAATCTCGTCTGCTTTCACACTTATTCTCCTAAGTACTGACAAGATGCAGATATTGTGATATGCCAAATCCGCAGATGGAAGTTTGTTGGAATAGGGGAACTTTTTAAGATAGGATTATTGATGGCAAGTCAGTCAGTACTGGAAATAACAGGAAATACTTGAATTTCTTTCCACGATGAAAGCAACGTGAGAAGGAAGAGTCCGGCAAATAGCTTCTTGATAAGTTATTTTTGTGCCTCACAGGAAATTGAAATTTGGCTAGATAGTAACAGACAAAAGCAAATGGCGCATTTGGAATTACTTTGAATTTTGTCAGCGCGACTTCGGAGCAAAGTTTGTTCGCACTAGGTTCAAATCGTAGAGATCACCCGCCCACACACCAGTTAATTATGAACTCCAGAACATTTCCAATTGCTCTACGATATGTTGCTCGCCAGAGCTAGTAACCACTTTTGAATTTAGTGTTGTCTTTCTCCTAGACTGGTTGCCAACCACGGCTAAAGAAACCAATCTGATCTGCCATTTAAACCATAGCAGAGAGGAGAAGAGATGGATCCATATCTTTTCTAAGCGTATTTATGCAAAAGTGAATGTAACAAACTGAAACGGAATTCGAACACTGTTTGCCGATTTTTAATTTCAAGCCGCCTTTTTGGATCAAAATATTAGGGTCTATATCAAAGTAATAGAGGTGATATTAAAAGTTCAGCTGCTTATTCGAACTATTTATTAACTTTTTTTTACTAAAAAAATTACCTAATACAAGGCTCGAGAGGCACTCAAGGAAGGGGTTTACTGTTATGAATGATGAATGAGGCGTGTGATATGAATGAAAAGGAGGTGGACCAAAAAGGCAATATTGAGAATATGGAGGATGAACAACGGTTGTCCCCTGACTTGAAGAGATCAATATTGAAGTGCTGCGGGAGTGGAACTGTTTTTTTACATTCATAGCACCGGAGAACTGTGAGGGATTTAACTCCGTTGAAGTAGCATGACGTTTTCTAGCAGGTCTGAACTGGAGAATGGAGATCACCTGAATATTTGCAGTAGAAACAGCAATGAAACTACGACATGCTTGCGTCCGTGTGGGAAAAACGCTGAGTAAGCCTCTTTTGCTAGCCCCGAGTTGCCGATATTGAACTCTATCCAGCAAGATTGGAAAATGAGTACCGAACAACTCCAGGCCAAATATAGCGCCAATGTTCCATTTTTGCTCTCATCTGACTCTTCATAAAATATGGCAAAAACAGTCTTTCTGGGCGACCATTTTTCCAGCTTCTTCAGCAATGAATTTTATACATTTCTACTTGTGGTATGGTGGTGAACTTGATACCAAGTACGCATTCAAAGCACGGAGCCTCATGGGAAATGGAAACGTTCATCATGAGTGAAGAAAAACCCCTGGGTTTGAATGATTAGTATTATGATGATGATGGTTGCGATGATTATGGTGAAGAAGAAGAAGAAGAAGAAGAAGAAGAAGAAGAAGAAGAAGTAGTAGTAGTAGTAGTAGTAGTAAAAAGTTAAAAATTAAAAAATTACCCGTAATATATTTTTTTTTGGGGGGGGGGGAATGCCAAAGCAGACAAGAAAATAAAATGTTGGCATTAACTGAGCCATAAGTTGATATACCATTAAACAAATAGACCAAACGAAGCATCGTCATTTGGAGTTATAGGGTGCGATGGATAAATTGTCGTCTAAACGATACAAAAAAAAGAAAATAACACAGACATCTCATTTTAACAGTTAGATTTAGCAAAATGACACAAAAATGTCTGAAGAATAAATGTATTCAATAAAATCGCCATTGGCTTCAACCGGAATCTCCTGCCATTCTTCGGGACGGTCTCCTTGTTTAAGTTGGTGAATGCTACCCTAACCCTTGCCTTCAGTTCATCTTTGATGTTACAAGGAGTTTTGTTGGTCTCTCGTTAAACTGAGACTCACACATAATAATCAAGAGGGTTTCTGTCTGGGGGATTAGGTGACCAGATAGTTTATGTGGTCGCAGAAATTGACTGGGTTCTCCTGCTTCTGTGGCATGGTGCAGATTCCTGTTGCCAGATACAGGATCTTCCAGCAGCCAGTCTCTTGACCCAGAGCAGCACTACGTCTTCAAGGTACTTGGTGTAGGCCTCCGTATTGAATGTGAGTCCATGTGGGACGATGTATGGAGGTATAACGTCGGCATCACTAGTGATCACTCCAGACACATTCGTAATCACTATTAGATTCATACAATTCTTTCCGAATCCTCTGCACAGAAGACTGACACCCAAGCACTCTGAAATGTTCGTAAAAGAGCTTCCGGCGATAAGCAGTACAGCATACCGTTTCCAAATTTCTGGTGGAGTGAATTGTGTCATGGTACTCTTTTCCTCATAAATGATGCCCAACTGATACCACTATACTGTGTAGTCGACAAAAACAAAAACAAACAACACGCATGCGCGAAATTAGAAATATAAAAATGACGACAATTTACTCATCGCACCCTTTAGATCAGAGGGTATATTGACTGCAAGGCTCCGATCAATTTTGTTTTGGAAGTGAGGCAATCAAGAATGATATCATCTGCATCGATGTTTATTATTGATCTGAGAATGTCGATCGTTAATAATAAACGTTCTCGGACCGAAAGAGGCTACAATTCGAATTCATTACAGTCCGATGACTAAGCGTTAGTAGAAGTCAGAGATATGTTTAGTGGTCGAAGAACTAGAATGGCCTTCACATGACTGAGGAAAACTCGATCAACCATCAAACAAGTGTTCATCATATTTGCAATGTATGGAACTGATTACTTTTCCTTCCTTTCCCTTTCAACTCCCCAAATGATTCTTGCAAACTGACCACTTCCTCTTATGTCAGAAACAAAAAAAGAATTACCCCGCCCCCCATTGTATTAGCATTTGTTCTTGATAACTGTCAATTGACTACATTCAGTGTTCATTGCTCGCCAATTAATCAGTGATCAGAAGCAAATAATTTAGAAATTGTTATTGAACGGAGATCTCCTTAATAATTTCACTGATTGTAGCTTTGTTGTCTGCTGCAAGACTCGGTTTAGTGCGACATTTTTGATTCGATAATCAGTGTTTGAAGGAAACAGCCATTGGCAAGTTATTGATAAGAAAAATAAATGATTAAAGTGTTCATTTGGTAAGAAGAACATACCATTTTCCTTTATCTGAAGATTGATTTGAATTATTAATTGATAAAAAATGAATTTACATCGCTTTCTCCATGAATATTTGCACGTGCACACCTGTACGTATGAGTGCGTCGGTAGATTTGTTATCTATCTATCTATCTATCTATCTATCTATCTATCTATCTATCTATCTCAGTCTGTTCGAGGAAGATCGATGTCCGCTCGTTCGTCTGACCACGAAGAACACATTCTACAGACTGTCGGAAACGATCCAGGTATATATGTTTATATGGACTTTTTCCTTGTTTTGTTGTGAGGAACCCATCTCCAAAGTTTGTAGAAGTATCTTTTACACACACACACACACACACGCATATATATATATACATATATATATATATATATATATATATATATATATATATCGATAATTTGTTCATAACTATCTATCTATCTATCTATCTATCTATCTATCTCAGTTTCTTCATATCTTTCTATCTATCTAATTCAGCTTCTTCATATCTATATATCTACCTAAATATATATGTATGAATGAATGTACGTACTTACGTATGTATATATGTATGTAGGCTGTTTTTATCTATCTATCTATCTATCTATCTATCTATCTATCTATCTATCTATCTATCTATCTCAGTCTTCATAACTATCTGTAACCAATACTTATGCAGTAGAAGTTTCATTCAAAGAAATTCGTACCTCAAAATCTGTCTCACTTTCGGATCAAATTTGATGATAACAAAGTCCTTGTACTTATGACTATTTGTGGTCATTATCAGGTATGATAATATTAACACAGTCATAGAAAAAATTATTAGGTTCTTTTTCGCATTTGAGGAACGCGACATTGATGTACATCGGCGAAACATCCAGATACCAAAATATATATATATATATATATATATATATATATATATATATATATGAACACTTCAGATTTATTCTGCATAACAACAATCTAAACGCACCGATGGTTCATTTTATATTTAACGCCCCCACCCCACGTGGGTTGTATGTCGCACAAGGTCGAGTTTATCGTAGGTTATCCGAGCCTGTAGGCTCAGCCAAAAATATTCCCTTTGAACCTGTATAAACGAGTTCAGGGCCTGTCTACCACCCCAGATGAAACTTTGCCCTTCTGTGTAATACATGCGACCACAGTTTTGACTTAAAATATGCCAGGAGGAATCAGAATTAACTGAAAAAAAAAAGACATTGTTTCTTTGCTAATCTTGCAGTTCTCAACAGTGAATCTAAGACCGAGGCCAAACGTTATTTCACTGATCTTCACAATAATAATAATAGCATTTCGATCTTTTCAGGGATAAATTACAAAGATAAATTTATTGTAACTGAACAGCGGAATGCAGATTTTATCGCAGTTACAGTTGGTTTGTCTTTGTAATTTACACTCTGAAGATGATCGAAAGTATTTGGGTTTAAAAAACACTATGGCGCCTTCCATGATGAATTTCATCTTAACATCAAGAAACTGGAAAGGATCAGTATAAAAATAAGCACACACAATATGTCTATATTAGTCAATGAAACATGTTTGAGTGAAGATATACTGCCTAAATGTACACACACGCACACAGATATGGCTTAGGGGTAGAAACTCGGATTGATACCAAATCGGTCGGATTTCAATCCTGGCTAGAAGCATTCGGTTGTCTAGTCGCACTGATGAGCTGTGATACAGCGAAACAGGCCTGTATGCGAATGACATTATATATATATATATATATATATATATATATATATATATATATATATATATATAGTGTGTGTGTGTGTGTGCGTGTGTATTTTTGTGTGCTTAATCATTTCACCCCAAGCAAGGCAATAAAGCCACTAGGATGCAAGAGGTTACAGAGGTTAGAGAATATGAGAAAAATTACTATTAAAGAGAGAGGACACTAAAAGAACAAGAATTAAGAAAACTGACATTGCTTTTAAATTTTTGATGATCAAAATTAACTGGAAAGCAAGACGCTAGAAGAGAGTCCCACAAGCGAGAAGTGCGATAGAAGAAACATAGAATTTACGTTTACATCTTAACCATTTCAGTTGTAAATTAATGAAAGCATGCCACCAATTCAGTACTGCACTTAAATTAATAAATTCTAGATGCCAAAGGGGAAAGGTCATCAGAACAATTCCCATGAAAGTATTTATAGAAAAGACACAGGGAAGCTACGTTACGGCGATAGGAAAGGGACTGAAGCCGAGATGCCAGGTCGCGACTAAAAACATTGCAAATTCTTCGGATTTTATCAAGTATCTGTAAATATATAACAAGAAGAACAGGCCATATGTGACATCAATATTCAGGCAAGGACGAATGGAATACTTATAAATATGTTAGATAGATTCTGACCAGAAAAGTTGTCTAGCATGACATATTGAACCAACTTTCTTAGCTGCAGACTTAGCAATTGATCCATGTCAGCTGCAAACATTAGTCCTAGAAGGCACAATGAGTCAGCACAATGAGGCATCAGTCATGTTGATGGAAGATAAACTGCGTTCTCCTAGATAATTAAAAGAGAGCAATTACGTTCATTAGACATTTTGCACATACGCACACAAACACACTGTGTGTGTGTGTGTGTGTGTGTGTGTGTGTGTGTGTGTGTGTGTGTGTGTGTAAAATATCAGACAGAGTATATATCTGTAAAAGGAAAAAATAAATACAAAAGATGCTAACATAAGTTTTAAAAATCTTTATTAATACACACATTATGTTTTTGTTCTTGCTCGACTTTTTATACATACAGGTCCGTGATGCATTGGGAGTAGTCTATTGCATTGTGGGTAGTCTATTGTATTATTGTAATGGTTATTTTGGTGGGCGTGGTTTGTTAAATTGTTTATTATTTATTTAGTTTATTTACTTATTTAGTTTTGGGGATTAATTTATTTTACTTGTTTCAATTAATTCTATTTTATTTATTTATTTTCATTTATTCTTGTTCTTTTAAGTAGCTTAATAAAAATTTGTTTTCGTGTCTGCATTTTAAGATGAGATCCGTTCGTTGATTTAGTAGTTTGTTTTGGTCTGGGAAGATAATTATGGTTATTTTTTCCTCCACGCAGAGTTTACAGGTTTTGGATTGACTGTTGTACGTTGATATTCTTTTCCTTATTTTCCATGATATTTTTGGTGTGATTTGGTTTTTCGTTTTAATCTCCCAGGTATGTTAAGAAAGTATTGTCCTGTTCGCATATTTACTATTAGTAAAGGATGTTCTGTGTGTGCAGTTTCTTTGTTTCCAGGGTCCTTCAGTTACTCCTATATATATGTTTTCTTCGTTAGCTGCTGATTTTACTGTGACTTGGTATATTACATTGTTTTGCAAACAATTGCTATTTAAGGGACATTCGTACTTTATTCTGCAATTACACATGGGTTTAATTTTTTCAGGTGGTTTGTTGATTGTTTTCCTGTTGCGCTTTTTAATTATTTGTGTCATGTTTTCGGCGCACCCGTAGCTGTTTTTTACTGTCAGATAACATGCAGGGAAATGCTTGTGTAAAAATTTGATGAATATTTTTCCTACGTTTGTTTTTACGTTTTTGTTGTACGGTGGATTGAACCATATTACGTTTCTCTTCCTGTTGGCTTTTTTCTGCTGCGTGGTTTGTATGTGAGTGTTGCCAGGAATCCACTATCTTTTAGGGTTGTTGCATAGTCTTTCTTAGCTTCGTGGAATATAGTTGCACTGGAAGAATCGTCGGAAAGCCCGCGATTAAATTATTGTGGTATCTGCTTGATTATGGCGGATGATTTTAAGATGTGTGTATAGACGGTGGTTTCATTGGGTTTTCTACATGGGTTATATGTACATTTTCTGAGGTTGTGGGTGACATATAGAAAATCTACTTCGTTTAGGTTAGTTTTTATGTCTTTGCCGAATCTCATATTTTTTTAAATCTTTATGATTGTTTTTAAGTTTTTTCAATGTTTTGTTTGTCATAGTTTCTTAAGATTATGTGACCGTCGTCCCTGTAGAATCCTCTATCATTTCTATCAATTATTTTCCTTTGTTCATGTAGCAAATATATACCTATGAGAAAAAGGCACCGTCAAAACTTCAATTGTAGTCTCAAATGTCCCTTCTTTCTTTATCCATGCGTCTTCATTGCCAAATAGTAGTGATTTTCAGGAGTGATTTTTATTTCATTTGTGTTTATTTTTTATTTCTTGAGCTAAGGAGTGTTAACGTCAATGTCCACTTTTATATTTACATACTCTGTACCCCGGATATTGAGCACTTTAACCCATAAATATAGCATACATTAAAACAATATTTTATCACACACACACACACATACATACATATATATATATATATATATATATATATATATATATATATAAACAAAGTGCGAAGGTTTTTTTGCGACGCGAAATAAAAAATATAGAGAAATAAAGGAAATATGTTTGGTTCTCAGTAAATCATTTAAAATGTTTTCTATTTGTTATTTGTACAAATTGCGAAATATATTTAAAAATGAAATGTTTCATGGTCTCATTAATGTCGTTCTATTAATATCAAGTAAACAATTAATTTTGCAACAGCACCAAAATGCGGCAAACGAAAATATTTTTGTCATTTTCTTAACAGTTTTTCTGCTTCTTTCTTCTTGGTGAAAACTTTTGGCCGTTTTTTTCATTGTTTCCGATTCAATTTCAAAATGATTGATGCCAATTGCAATGACTTTCTCTTGTCGGCCATTACCAATCAATCAAATCCAAGGTCACGTGGCAGATTTCACCGCGTAATTTATGCCACTCTTTCGCTAAATGAAGATACGACATCAGGAATAAACGTTGAACATTTTACACACACACACACACACACACATACAGACATCCCAAAATGTTTACACAGAATCCCAGAATAATGAATGTAAAAAAAAAGACAACCCCCACCCCAAAAAAAACGACTTTCCGTCTGAATTTTTTGGATGAAGAATTATAATTAAATTTGGATTATAATAAAGTTTCGACCGTTGTATTCTCCAATGTTCTTCAGGTAACTGTCGAGCTGAGTAAGATTTAAGGGCTTTCGAACTGAACTTTTTATTTAATCTACAGTTTGGAATGTTCTCGTTCCGCTGTCCATGTCTAGGCATATCTTGTTTTGTTCTTTTAATATTGCTTAATTATTACTAGTCATGTTTTCACTGGGTTTGTGTCCGTACTAGCATCACTAAGGATTGAACTCACAATTACTAAGTCCCCAAATTTACGAACGAACGTTTTATCTCCTAAACTTAGCCGAGTGGATTAAATGTGTATGGAAATTCTTTTAAGCTAAATAAAAATTAAATTTTGCTGGATAAATTAAATCGTAATTGGAAGTCCGCGTAAGTTCTTGTGGTGACGATTCTGCGGATGTCGAAGTCCTTTTGTTGTTTGTCTTTACAAATTATTTTCTCCTGCTGTCAGACAGAACTCTCGTTTTTGAAATGGTTAGCGTCTTATACTTTTGTTTGGTTCATTCCAAAGACATTTTTCAATTACATTAGCATATTCGTCTTAAATTCAGGAATCTCTCTCTAGAACTTAAATTCTGTCAGATAAAACCCCTCAGTTAGTGATGAGCTCATTTAGCGACCAAGTCATCTGGAATTGGACAAGGTCGTAAAATGAGAAATGGCTGTATATAAGTTTGGTACTCGATCTACATAAGGAGCAAAAAAATCAGATATAATTTTTTACTAATTTTAGATTAGTTGGATATCATAATTTTAGGTAGTTCTTTTGTATGTCTGTCATAGGTAATCAAGTGGTTAGTATGGCTTATACGAGAGATGGTTTTCCACATTGACACATCTTATAGGGACACCGTGAAGATACCTCTTTTATACTGATTTTTCCACGAATTGATACGGTGTATGGATCTGCCTGATTGAACTTGTGCCTCCATATCACACTATCACCCTTTCTGGTTTCCACTGACGGTAGTTGTACCCACAGGAAATGAGGTTCTTTAGTCTGATATGAGATCAGTGCAGATTGAGTTAGTATGCAAGCTTGTTTTGCATATCACCACCTACGGTATGCGCCTTAAATATATCAGAAAATAAATTGGAAGTTGACGCCTGAGATCTCGAACGTTTACGGGACGATAATACTAGAAGCAACAAAATAAAGTGGTGAGTAACTTCATAGTGTATTATCGTGAAATTTTTCCCGTTCGGAAACAAGTGACAACGAGTCCGATATGAAGGTTAACAATTTACACAAAAACAGCGAAGAAAACAAACGACAAAACACTCGATGTTTATAGAAATAAGAAAGAGAAACTTTATATACAATAAAAACAACAATTATATGTAGACAAAAAAGTATAATACATGAATTGCACTAATAATGGGTTTTAGTGCTATGAGTTTTTTTCCAGCCATTTAACATCGAATACAAAATAAAATGATTTTGTATTTACAAGCGGAACGAAAAAGTTAACTCAGCTATTTTCATCTAAGCTGTTGAAGATTTTACAAAATTTTCAAGCAACCACTAAAAATTTTAATAACAGGTTTTAAATGTAATTTAACCATTTAAAATGTCGGTATACTCTGCCGAGTATATAAAAATTCATGTTTCAAGCTTACAAAAAACAACTTTCTTTGTGAAACGATCAGACTGCTCCGATTCCTCTGGTAATCGGTTATCATGAAGACATCGACCTCTCCCTATTCCGACATATCAGTGAGTTGAAGGAGGAAGGGATGATGATGTCACTCCCTTCTGCCTAAAGGCCTGTTGGCCCATGCCAAAAAAAAAAAAAACTTCCAGAAGGCATTCTTTGCACTTTTATGAGCATCTCCAAGGTGTGGCTAAACTAAAACGAGTCAATTTGCATACGCACGAGAAGATACTATATGGGAAAAATGTACAGATCAGTTACTTTTACTTTCCTTTTCGCACTAATATACAAGAAATCAACATTAAAGCAGGCGATAATTCAAACGCCTGTAAAATAAATCATTAAACTAGCAAACAACATGTCTGCTAAAATTGTGAGTATTGTATACATTACTTTTTAAATTTTAAAATAAAATACAGTGTATGTACAAAATAAATGTACGTACGAAAACATAGCAGAATGTTTATTTATTTCAATTTAATTTCCACCAAATATCATATACAAGAGAAAAACGTAAGGACGCGAGAAAAACTGAATTAAAAATTAATTATCCACCGTATTTAATATTTAAAAGAAAGGTTGCTGCCCAAATATGCACTTTTTAAGGAAAAAAGAAAAAAAAAACAAAAAAGAACACAGTCCACTTGTTTGAGTTCTGATAGTGCCCTCTCCCCCTCTCTCCCTACTGTAACACTCATTTGTATATATCTGTATTACTGTTTTCTGTCTCCTCTCTCTTTTTCATTTTTCCTTTTTCTTTTCTCCCTACTCCCCTCCCATTTCTATATATCATTTCCGTTAAGTTAACCATCTAAATAGGTCAAGGTCTGGTCACTCCTCCTACCCCAATATAAAGTACACTTAAGAGAGATATGAAATTAACCCCTCCCTATACTCTACCTTGTCTCTTTAACTATCTCCCTCACCCCCTGTTAAATTACAAAAACTTACACTACCCATCCATTTTTAATCTCATTTTTCGTTTCATTTCGTTGTTGGAAGTGTTACCTGATGATCCGGCGTCGTTTAAAAGGATTCTGGTGAAATAAATTATTGTAATGGTACCTTTTAAAGTGGTCTGTTTTCATTAAATATATATATATATATATATATATATATATATATATATATATATGATATATTGAACATTGATGTCAACACTCAGAGGCGACAGGCTGTTTCATGCTAGACGCGATCGTCAGGCCGCGAGTCTGGCGATTGCAAAAAAACAGCTTTCTTTGTGAAGCTATCAGACCTGACGATTCAATGTTCACTTTTATATTTACATAAGCTCTATCTCTGATATTGAGTACTTTATCCCATAAATATAGCACACCTTAAAAGTATGGTTTTGATCCTAGTGTCCGGATGGCTAGTTGGTTCTAAAATTTTGTTTATAGAGTGGTGGAAGGTACGTTTAAAAATTCTGTGTTTTTTTTTTTTCTGTCGTGGGGCGGGGGAGGGGGGCTACTATTTCAGACTTGTGGATTTTATGTGCGTGTTTCCCTAGCGTTGAAGATGAAGTGATGTGTGTAATATTTAAAAGTTTAAACGCCTTTTTCTGCATTTCCCTAGGTGTTCTGTCCCGCATATTCTAAGAATTCTGACGTAAAAACATAAGTCCTGATATATATATATATATATATATATATATATATATATATATATATATAATATTTATCAGGACGTGTGTGTGTGTGTGTGTGTGTTAATTAAAAGACGAGTGACAAGCTACTGCGGCAAATTTTTTAT
>CAHIKZ030001672.1:355000-385000 GCA_903632075.3 Acanthosepion pharaonis | reverse complement strand
ACGTGCACACACGATAAACAGAAACGGAAATAGATTTGACAGACTCAAGGGTTATATCTATCATCAAAACATTTGTCATCGCCACCACTAACACCAAACCTAATGATTTTATTACCACTCAAGCAGAAAGTCATTTTTGCCAACAATCGAAAAGATGAGATCAAGGCTCACTACAAATACAGAAAATGAACATAAGGAAAATTTATTCCTTTAAAAATTAATTCTTTTAATTTGCCTGAAAAATGTCATGAGACCGGAAACTCGTGTAGCAAAAATATGAAGAATAAAATATAATATATACACTAAAACAAACCCACATTAGAACCAAAAACTTTTGCGGTTTCTCTCTTTTTTATGAATTTAACCGTTTCTGTTTTGATATATATATATATATATATATATATATATATATATATATATATATATATATACAAATGGCTAAATTGTCGTCGAAATTACGCAGAAATTAAAATAACACTGATATATCATTTTCACAGATATATTTACCAAACTTACACAAAAAATATCTTGAAATCAATAAAATCGCCCTTAGCTTCAGACGGCTTCGGAATCTTCCGCATCTCTTCTGGACGGTCTCCTTGTTTAAGTTGGTGAAAGCTGCCATAATCCTTGTCTTGAGTTCATCTTTGGTGTTAAAAGGAGTTTTGTTGATTCTCGCTCAACTGCGCCCCACACATAATAATGAAGGAGGTTTCGGTCTGGGGAGTTAGGTTGCCAGATCTAATGAAGGAGATATGTGGCCGTAGAAATTATCTGACAGCCATGACTGGGTGCTCCTGCTTGTGTTGTATGGTGCATATTCCTGTTGCCAAATATAGGGTCTTCCAGCAGCCACCTCATTGAACCAGGGCAGCATTAGCTCCTCAAGGCACTTCATATAGACGTCCGTGTTAAGTCTAGGTCCCTGTGGCAAGATGAATAGAGGCATAACGTCGCTATCACTAGTGGTCACTCCAAATACCTTCGTAATCACCATTAGACTCATCCAACTCTTTCCGAATCCTCTACACTGTCCTCTGATTGACATTCAAACACTCTGAAATGTTCGGATTGGAGATTCCGACGCGAATGCCAATCAATCGACGATGCCGTTTCATAAAATTTCTGGTAGAGTGAATTGCGCCATGGTGCTCTTTTTCTTGCAGACTGTGGCCAGTTGACCCTACTATAGTGTACAGTCGACAAAATCAAAATCATACAACGCGCATGCGCGAAATTAAAAAGAATATATAATGGCGATAATTTACCTATCGCATACTATATATATATATATATAAACACACACGCACACACACACACACACACACACACACACACACATATATATATATATATATATATATGTAAAATATGTATGCATTTCAATTGTAAACAAAGACGGTGTACAGTATATAAAGTACGATGCATTAGCGCGTGCGTGAGAAAGTAGCTGTAAGAAATCTATTTTTTCTAGAAATCTATTTTTTCTAGAAATCTATTTTTTCTAGAAATCTATTATTGTCATTTTGATTAATATATCTATATGAAGTATACATTTATTTATGCCAGATATACATGTTTATATTTTTTTACATTACGATCATAAATACTAGTCGTTACTATAGTGGTTTAAAAAATAATACCTTCCCATCTCTGGACATTCTGCTTTAACGGAACACCCCCTCACTCTATAATCCGTTGATGAGAAGTTTCTCTTTCTCTCTGTCTCTGTCTCTCTCTCTCTCTCTCTCTCTGTTTTTCTGTCTGTCTGTCTGTCTCTGTCTGTCTCTCTCTCTCTATATATATATATATATGGAGAGAGAGGGGGAGAAAAAGAGAGACTCAGTGGGTTGTGGTGGTCAGAATACAGTGCTTATATAAAAATAGAGAGCGGTCGTTATATTACAAGACGATATGTGCAAATGTTCATATAGAGCCGTGAAAAACTAGTTTGCTTACCTGACCAATAATTGTGATGCGGAAGATGAGATTAGTAGTAGACTGACATGTTGAGTGTGCAGTTGGCTGTGTCAATGATTAAACATTATACACACAGTTATTTTCTCTTTCATCACTTGAAGAGAGAGAAAAGACAATGAATAGACAGATCGACGTTGAGAACGTTAAATATATAAAAAAGAATAAAGACATTCGCTTTGAAGGTTAAGAAGTTAATACTGATAATGTTCATATATGATGAAGTTCTGATTATTATCAACAGAATGGATTTTTTTATTGGCGTATGTAAAAGTTACGTCCCCATTTATTTCACGCGCAGCATGTGCAGTTGCATCAAATTTAGTCCAAAAATCAAATTTAGTTCAAAAGGACGAAACACCTCACACGATAACTTTTTCTGCTTTGTCATAATACTTTCGGCTAAAATTGTTCTTGATATATATATATATATATATATATATATATTTTGTATTTAGGCAGCAATCCGTCTTACATGAATATAATAGATATGGTGCTTTAAGTTTTTATACAATTTCCCATGTGATCTCATACTTATTGATAATATAAATATAATAGCATCGACTACATGTAAAAAAGGTTAAAATTAATGGAAACCTTAGTGATAAAAACAACACTAAATAATATCAACTATGAACACGGACACAATATGTTGACCGTGTTTTGAAAATGAAACATTATATAAATACATACATACAACAACAGATAATATATTTCAAACTTGAAAATGGCTAAAAGTATAGCCGAAAGCGCTCGGAAAAACATTTGAACAGTCTTTATATAATTTATCTACTGAAAAGAAAAAAAAGTATAAGATCATCTGATCGAGTTGCGCGTAAGTGAATCTAACGAACCCGACTGGAATTCGAACTCGTCTCTCCATTTCTCACGTTGAACCAATATCCATTACACCACAACACAAATCCAGTGATGGGATATAGTTTTTAACGTTTGGTATATTTATGTATTAAAGGGACAGAGCGTATGTAAATATAAAAGTGGACATTGAAGTCAACAACCAGAGGCAACAGCCTGTTTCCTGCTTAAATGCAATCCAAAGGCCAAGTCATGACTCCCCAGAATGCATCACTGAACCGTATATATAAATAATCAAACAAACAACAACGCATATGGCCCGACGATTGCGCATAAGTATGAAACAAACTGTTGTCGCTGGATGTTAACTTCATTGTCGGCTTATATGTATATATTTAGAGAGAGAGAGGAGGGAGAGAGAGAGAAATTAAAGGTGATTTGAATAATCGTAATTAATTCATCGAATCTAGAAGGATCTTCAATAGAATGCAGAAAGCACTGGACGGTCGATTCGTCCTATATTTGGGACTTATCAGCAGTGAGCGAACTGAAACGCAGACAGTTACGTTATCAGGCAAACCTCATACCAACTGTACCAACGGGCCTCGGTGACGAAGAGGTAACGAATTAGACTCGATATAGCGCCGCTCGATCACATTTTCTATGGTGGAACTCATCCGAGTTTCCCTTACACAGGACTGTCCTCCGACGAGCCACGACTACTATCCACAAGACGCTGTATCAAGAGCATTAGAAGTCGGTTGTTTTTCTGCAACTTTGTTTTTGCCAATTTTTCATAAATTTTCGATTGGGTTCAGATCTGGGCTGTTCCCCCTGCCACTCCAGTATTGTCACATTGATTTTATGCAGAAGATTCTCAACGGTCTTTGACACGTGGCATGAAGCACCATCGTGAAATAATGTATGTGCATATGCATTTACAGTTCCTCCTGCAGTAGGTCCACATACCTTGCATCATTCTTTGTTGCCCCTGAAGGCAAGAAATAGTGAAGATGTTCCAGAATTTGGACATGGTGCCTCAAATTATCTGGCTTCGTGGGTGCTTCATAACCTGAATTGTATATT
Source organism: Acanthosepion pharaonis (assembly GCA_903632075.3). NCBI lineage: Eukaryota > Metazoa > Mollusca > Cephalopoda > Sepiida > Sepiidae > Acanthosepion > Acanthosepion pharaonis. Next base: position 381,121 of record CAHIKZ030001672.1, on the reverse strand, counting down.
TTCATCAAATCTCTTACCAGGGGGTCTTAAAATATTTCTTTTACGCGTGACGAACGGTTGCAGATTAGATTCATCTGTAAGCATAGCTTTTCTCCTGTCTTCAGTTGTCAAGGTTTCATGTTACTTAGCGTATGTCAGAGGATTGGATTTCATAGTTGCAGTTTACGAGCCGGTTTGAATGATTTCAAATCAAATTCGCATTTTAGACGACTGTGACACTATTTATCTATAATTGGCTAACCAATTAACCATAGAAATTAAAAAAAAAAACAGGAAAGAATTAAGGCGAAAAAAGAGCTATCACTAAAGATAGACTGATCGACGTTAAAAGAAAGATTTTATTCTATTTACGAAAAAGATACTTTTCACAAAAGACAGTAAACCCGTGGAAAAAGCCATGTGTGAGGTCTAGTTAGGTTGATTTATGTCTCGCCCTAGAAAGAAAAGCAAATATGAAGATTTCGTCTAAACTACAAGCCGCTCATAAAAATTAGGGAGAATCAATGTTAATTATCTGTCCAAGATATCGTTTTTTTTGTTTTTTTTGTTTTTTGTTTTTTTTTAAACAATGTGGCAATTGTAAAATGTTGGCATTGTCTTGACATAGATGAGGGGTTTGTTATTATTTACCTTATCAACGTGTCGATTCAGACGCTGAGACGTTGTATTCAATTGCGATATGGTGTATGTTAACTTTTGGCATGAGTCAGAAAATAGAGTGGAGAATTGAGATTTGGCGGGATAAAAGAATTTAATTTCTTAACAAGCCAAGGATTCCATTATAAAGCTAACTTAACGAAAGGAGCAGATGGCAAACTTTGACAGTGATTGATGGGTCGGTAGAGAGTGCTGGCTAAGTGAATTCTGGGTGGCAAAAAGATGATAGAAATTTGATTTGCAATATGGAATTCGTAAAAATTTTGGCCTATGGGAAAAAAAGGAGAATTTTGTAAACAAAAATTCAGGATTAGAATTTTAAGGAGGCCAGCTTAGCCACACCCGTACGGCCAAGATATGACAACTCGGGAGGTGAATGAATGAGAAAGGCGGAGAAGTTGTTAATGCCCACTGAAGGGATTGATATGAGATATCAAGGTGAGAGAAAAAGAGTCTAGGAGTCTCCTCCGACCTTCCCTCACGGACGACGGAGAACCCCCCGAAAGTGATTAATTTTCCAAAAAATGGGAAGTAATCCATTCGAGATCCATTTCAGAGTCGCCTTAATTCTAACCAAACCACCATTGAAAATTAGTCCGTTTATCCTGTCCATAAAAGGAAAAATTAAATTTAAAGATTGAAATGAAATACTTATCGAGTCCCTTGTAAGTAAATAAGTAAGTTACAGCACCTTTTGCCATTTTGTTGACGCCCACTTGGACTTGAAAATTGTGCCACTGGGGTTTTTTCTTGGGTCAAAACCGGCATGGACGCTTTCATTCCTTCTTGGAAATACCAGGTGAAACCTCAATCCTCTCCATGGTTCACACCAGGATGCTCGGCCGCAATTGCACACAGGAAGCACTATTTTCAGTTATACCAATGTGACAACTCTTGTCACAACAGGAGCTTATTCGTCACTGCTCGTAATAAATGTAAGGGAGTCTTCAAAGGAACTAAGTCCTTGTTTATCGAGAGAATTGGCCCCGCATAGCCTCTAACAACTTTGGATCTCGTGATTACTGGCGGTTCTGTAATGGGGTATCGAATAAGTGCAAGGTCTCTATTCTTCACTCTTCAATCAATTTGAGGTGTTTATCATCCTCTGCTGATAAAGCTGAATGCTTTGCCAGTAAATTCTCCCCCAAACTCTACTCTGGAGTATCCCTGCCTAAATTTCCACTTAAAACTGATTCTCTGTTTTTAATTTTCATTAACGACCTTCCCGACCTATGTAAAAATAATAACTTCCTGCTTCCAATATGAATATTCTGTCATTGTTAAACAAAACACTTCCCAGTTAACTCACTTCTACACACGTTAAAATTTGAAGACAGACTAGCCACAAATGTACACGAATGACAAATGTAACCTAGTCTGCATGACAACACAGCGCCATCTACTTTAAACTTAATAACTCAAAAACGAAGGATTTGTGGACATATATTTATACGAACGTTTGTCTTTGTTTTGGTGTGAGGAACACGGCCCAAATTTTGTAAACGTATTTTTGGTACACAGTATATAAAGTTTTTTTCTGAAAAATCGATGCGTTTATGTAGATATTCGTTATCATCTGTGTGAGTGTTTGTGAACAGTTATTTCCATCAACCAATGCATGCTTCCATAGTCTATAGTCCTACCAGATGTTATTATACAAGGCAATTATTTTATAATAACATTAGTATTAACCAACTATGGATGATAAAATTTTCGAGATATATTTACATTAAATATTGATGTAAGTTTCTACTGGTCATAAAATACGGAATCAGTTTTCTATTGTTATTAAGTAATAAATTGATTCAGCCTAGAATTAATACACAATATCATTTTTTATTATGCAAGTCTGTTTTAACAATGAAATTGGTATTGATCAACCGATAACGTAAACATTTCAGGATAAACTTCTGAATAATATATCACGCCATTTTCAGTCCTTAGTGAAAAATATTGATAATAACGGAGGAAGCGGTTTTTAGTTTATTACGCAATACAAAATTTTGGTTTATGGATAAATCTTAAAGACATCGGACATCAAAAGAAATATTCGATTATCACAATCTTCCATATATTTGAATAAATCATTATTTTATTGTTTCACGTTAATATGGACACATTAACAAAGTGGCCTGAAAATTAAATTCAAACATGAAACAGACTGTTGCCATTCGGTGTTGACCTCAGTGTACACCTTTATATTTACGTACGCTGTATCCCTGATATTGAGCATTTTCCCCATAAATATAGCATACCTTAAAACCATATTTTTATCATATATATATATATATATATATATATATATATATATATATATATATATATATTTATTCAAAAATTATAGCATAAACATGTTATAAAATCACTACAAAAATAGCCATTTTGTTTCAACACTTCTGATGTTTTAGCAAGTGATGGTGTTGAATGTAAAATAAAGGGTTTTAAAAGGTTCAAATCAATCAAACACCCCTCACTAGGGGAAACGCTGTTACATAAGCTGGAATGACTAATCCGAATACAAGTATACGAGAATTCAAAAAACTTGACAATGGACTTATTAGGTTATAATAATTATTTAATACTTTAATGTTGGGATTAGACTAAAATAGAATTCATTCTAACTAAAATATTAAATTATACTATAAAATTTAAAATTAAAAATTACCAATTTTAAATTTTAAATTTAATCTATATTAAGTTTAAAATTATTTAAAGAAACTGAGTAAAAAATACATGTTTTTCTATTTATTTTGTTTTTATTGAAATTAAGTTGAATAAACGTTAAGATCAAATGCTGCTCTGAACTTCATGACAACATAGATACATTTGAAGCAAAAAATATGGGCAGGGGAGGATGAAATGTTGCAATATATATATATATATATATATATATATATATATATATATATACAAATACACTAACAAGGTGTCTTACATCTACAAATAACATTCCTGTCAAAACATTACTGATCGACAACACAACTATTCTACAACAAGAAAATAATAAATTCAAGCTAAAGATCTTAGAACCAATTTATATTAAAAAAATTAAAGCCGGCATTGAACAGAATTAACCATAAATACTGCAGTAATGTTCTGAAATGCTTGTAAAGGAACAGTTTTTCACGCTTTAATGCGCGCATGACCATGACATTATAACAGAGGAATAATTCCATAATGGATATTTTTTTCATGTTCTAATGAACGCTCAGCACATTGTCAACCGTTTGCATTTAAACGCATAATGAAAGATTACGGTAATGGATAACAACGCACAGCTTTATATAAATATTTGTACCCCTGAACAACATATAGTTTTGCACTACTTGCATCGCTGAAGATGATCTTGGAAGAAGACCGAAAGTACTTGGGAAATCAAAATAAAAAAATTTAAACAGCTATAGCACATTTCCTTATCCTTTAATATCAATTACACGGAAAGGTATTCTTGAGTATGAACGGATTTTGTGAAAAATTAATAATTTATTCAATCAGACATGCCTAAAAGAGAATTTGTTGCTAAATACGCAAATATATAAGCAGACATTGAAGTCAACACCCAGAGGCGACAGTTTCATGCTAAATGCAATCGTGAGACCACGATTTGGTTTGACGATTGCGTTTAGCATGAAAACAGACTGTCGCCTCTGGATGTTCACTTCAATGCTCACTTTTATATTTAAATACGCTCTATCCCTGATATCGAGAACTTTTTCCCATAATTATAACATATAATATATATAAATAAATATATATATATATATATATATATATATATATATATATATATATATATATATATATATATATAAGAATTAATGGTTTTATTTTTTAATCTGACGTTTTTTGTTTCTTTCAATGTTATTATATTGGTTATTAATATTTGAAATAGTCGCCCATTTTTTGAAACTGTTTTGTATTATGTATATCGGCCTGCGTATTCGAGAATATTTATAATATTTTGTTTATGATTTCTCGAATACGCAGGCTTATATACATAATACAAACAGTTTTAAAAAAATGGCGACTATTTCAAATATTAGTAACCAAATATAATAAGGTCAGATTAAAAATAAAACCATTAATTTTTATATATATATATATATATATATATATATATATATATATATATATATATATATATATATTGTATGTTATATTTGAAGAGTGTAGAGCCGTTCTATTTGTTTGGGTGTCTTTGAAACCATTTTTGCCAAGATGTTAACACTGCAGATGTTAAGGAGAATCGTTTTGCTCGAATCTACTCTTTGGCTAAAAGCCTCTTTCTTATGAATCACTAAAACGACTTGTCCTAAAATTTACAATGGTTCTCTGCGTGCAGCTTGACATCACTATTAACTTTATAGGGACCTATAATTTTACTAGCCTAATTGATTATAATTATTCCACCACCCCATTGTTTTCTTCTATCTCATGCTGGTGACAATTTGGTGACTATTTACATGAAAAATCTAACCTATAGTCTAGTCATCAGCTCTACTCAATATTGTTTTACAGTTTTTACTAAAATTGCAGTAAAAAAAAGTTTTCATGTACTTCTTCATTCAATTTACACGTTAATCCTTGTGTTAATCCTTCACTGATGTTAGTTTCGTTGCCTTCGTATCTTTAGCCAACGTTCTCTATATTCTGCATTGTGTTTTCTCTCTTGACATTGGCGACACAAGTTTCTTAACATATTTTCTTGTTCGTTAATCACTTTCCTTGCTTATTAATTACTCTTTTAATTTTTTCTTAAATCCTAAGTAGAATTTTTGCAATACACTGACACCTGTTGAAATCTTCGCAGTATTTAGTATTGTCAAAGTTATCGCTAACATTTTTTGTCGAGATTTACAAACTCTACTTTTCGTTCAATTTCGATGAAATTTGAATAAGCTGATTTGTTTGAAAAACTACTTTGAGAAAAAACCTACTTTGTGGTTTAATAATTTCTTTAATTTATTTTTATAGGACTTCATGGTAAACAATATTTTTAAGGAAATTTCTTTTTTTTTTTTTTAACAGCGAAGAATGAATTTTATGATTTCTTACTCTTGAGCATGCAACATACAACTGGCCATAAAAATATTTCCTTCTGGATCCAAATTCCAACTTTTTGAATCGATTGGTCTTGTGATTTGTTTATCGCTCTCGCAAACGCAGGGCGAACTGGAAACTAAAGAAAAGATATGCAATAAAACAATATTGCATTTTCATTAAATAAGTATTTGTTATTTTAATCATTAAATTGTTTTAAAATAGTGGGGTATTATGTTAAATAATAAAACTTTTAATTTTTCCAAGAAAATGATGAAAATTTAAGCTACGCGCCATGGTAAAATCAAATCTACTTTGTACCTCATTATCTGTTTGCGATTCTCCCAAAAATTTGGTTTCGATCAGTCAATGTATGGCTATTTTAGAGGGTGTAACACACGGACGGACTAACGGAAGTCACCGAATTTTATATGTCGATTCTTCAAGACAGTTTTTTCTTCATCCCTTACCTATATTTTTAATTTTTTTTTATCGAAATCTTAAAAATCTATGTGATTTTTTTCAATTTCTAAAGTTGTATTCCCATCAATTACTAACTTTACAAAATTAGTTTTCACTTTTTTCATAACGCCCTTTATATATTTTTTGAAATTAAAACATAAATGTCAACAGGTAAACTGGGTTCTGCAGCTTGTGTGACATGGTGCAGAGTCCTGTTACCAGACATAGGGTCTTCCAGCAGTCACCCTCTTGACCCAGGGCAGTACTACCTCCTCAAGTCACTTGATGTAGGCTTCTGTGTTGAGTTTGAGGGCCTCTGGGAAGATGAATGGAGGTATAGCGTCACCATCAGTGGTGACCACTCCAAAGACCTTCTTAATCACCATTAGATTCATCCAACTTTTCTGAATCTTCTGCACTGTCCTCAGATTGACACCCAAACACACTGAAATGTTCGTGTTGGAGCTTCCGGCGCGAATGCCAAGCAGTACAGAATGCCGTTTCCAAATTTCTGGCGGAGTGAATTGCATCATGGTGCTCTTTTTTCACAGATGGTGCCCAACTGCGCAGTCAACAAGATCAAAAACAATCAACGCGCATTTACGAAATGAAAAATATAAAATGGTGACCATTTACTTATCGCTCGCTGTATATATATATATCTGCTTATATCGTTATGGTCATGTATTGTGTTTCTACTTATAAGAGTAGTATTCATTCATTCAAAAATCTCGTAGACACGGTGGTAATGAGAAAACCAACCGAACTATCGTGTATGGTGGAGAGATAGTGTAAATATATTCATAATAAACCAATCTGGATTATCTATCTACAATTATAGTCAAATTAATAAGTGCAATACTTCAAAAATAAGATCCCTGGATGTGTTGATATTCACTTAACAGTTCAAACTTCAAACATGGCTGAAAGAATTCACCACTTCTCCAGTTGGTGTCTCAAGCGTTACCCTCTCGAGACAAAATCACGAGTTTGCGCTTGGCTGTTTTTTAGTAAGACTGAATTTAAAATCAATGCTGTACAAGACCAGTAAATGAATTATGAATAAAGGCAACCATTCAGTAAAAAATATTAAAATGTTTTTTATTATCCTTTTTTACTCACTTCACCTCACAAAATTTCCTCATTCTCTTTCGTGTTTTGGGCATGACGATAAACTACATCCGGCAGCAAAGCCTCTAATCTGAGGTTTGGGTGTGCGTGGAACCACTTTTTAATTGCTGTTGTTCTCAGATCCACCCTGAACCAGAGTTACCAAAACTGGGGTCAAAACACTATAAAAGTATATAAAAAAAAAAACATTTCGATAGTAAAAAAATACAAGCCACACTTTTTCATGGCAAAATTACCAGAAATACATTCCTGTAAAAAAATATTACCAGAAATACATTCCTGTAAAAAATATTACCAGAAATACATTCCTGTAAAAAAATATTACCAGCAATACATTCCTGTAAAAAAATATTACCAGAAATACATTCCTGTAAAAAAAATATTACCAGAAATACATTTTGTAAAATAAATTACTATTATTTAATGCAAGAAAATTAAATTTCGGCAATAAATGGCCCATAAGGAGTTGATATACGTTAAACAAAACAAACAAATCATATATATATATGATAACACCAGCTGATGAGTACAAAATTATATAATTTAACATATATCAAAGAAAACTGAATTTATATATAATAATAATTATTGTAACAAAAATCTTAAAAGTTCATAATAGTTATCGAAGTTCAAATTTTTACAGATGTGTATCTATAGTGATGGGAATGTCTTTATTTTTCAAACACGGTCAGCACATTGTGGCCGTCTTCATAATTGATATTACTGAGTATTGGCTTTTTTATTATTAATGACTGCATTATTTTTAGCCTTATTTTAATGAGTTTATTATATTCGTATTTTCTATGAGTATGTGGTGGACAAATTTCGGTAGTTTTCTATTTGTATCTAAATGAGTTTTAATTGAAAGTCTTTTTGATAGGTATGTAGTAGTATGTCCAATTATTCATGTATTTGTTTTGATAAGGAAAACATGTAAATTCATAACTCATATTGGTTCTCTGTAATTTGGGTCTTGCAGGTGAATTGTTATTGTTCATGATGAGGTTAGCTTTTTTAATTTTTTTATAATATGATGACAAACACACAAACAATTCTCTTTCACTCCCATTAACCTCCTGCATTCTAGCGACATTATCGCCTTGCTTGGTGTGAAATGATTAAAAAAAAAGAAGCAAACAAAAACAAAACGATAACTTAAAATAGCCTAGGTCACCATGAAAAGCCATTATACAGAGTGCGATGGGTAAATTGTCACGTGGTTTGTTTTTTTATTTTGTCGACTGCACAGTATAGTAGGGTCAGTTGGGCCACCGTCTGTCAGAAAAAGTGTATGATGGCGCAAATCGTTCCGCCAAAATTTTGGAAATGGTATGCTGTACTGCTTGGCATTCGTGCCGGAAACTCTAATACGAACATTTCAGAGTATTTGGGTATCAATCTGAGAACATTGCAGAGGATTCGAAAAGAGTTGGATGAGTCTAATACTGGTTACGAAGGTACGGCAGCTCGGAAAACTCACTCTGATTTTTCTAATAAGAATGTTTGGGTGAGGGCCTCAAACTCAACATGGAGGCCTACACCAGGTGTCTTAAGGAGGTAATGCTGCCCTGGACCAAGAGGGTATCTGCTGGAAGAGACTGGTAACAGAACTCTGCACCATGCCACACAAGCAGGAGAACCCAGTCATGGCTGTCAGACGATTTCTTTCCCATCACCCATTAAATCTGGTTACCTCACTCCCAAGACTGCAACCATTCATTAGTATGTGTAGGGTGCCGTTGAGCAAGAGACCAGCAAAACTCCTTGCAACAGCAAAGATAAACTGAAGGCAAGGATTATGTCGGCATTCACCAAATTAAACAAGGAGATCGCCCAGAAGAGATGCAGAAAATTCCGAAGTCGTCTGGAGGCTGTGGTTGAAGCCAGTAGCGATTTTATTGAATAAATTTACTCTTTAGTATTTCAAGATATTTTATGCAGTTTTGATAAATATATCTGTTAAAATGAGATGCCAGTATTATTTTCATTTTAGCGTCATTTAGACGACAATTTATCCATCGCACCCTCTATGTGCATATTCTTGTTTGCTCTCATTTGAACCTGTCAGTTTTATACAAGATCTATACAAGCAATTATCTGAACTTAGAAGAAACATTTGTAAGCTCGAAACATTCGTAAAACGACTGAAGCGAAAGAGAAAACAACAAAGATGTTATTTAATTATCCCTGCAATTAAATTAATTAACGCAAAAGTTAAATAGTTGGGTTGGACTGAGCAACTCTAAAACTGTAGAACAAAATATACATTAAGGATCAATTCAATTAAATTATCTGAGAAGCTTAATAATTTTAAACAATAAAATATTTGAATATATGATTATGTATGGCATGCTACAGATCTTTAAAAGATATTTGTAGCTCTTATATTTGGTAGATTTTATAAGCACTAAATGAGAGATTCTTACTTTTGAAATAAGAGCTTTTCTTCTATGAGTTTTATAGCAACGACCTCCTACTAGTCAAATGGTTAAAATATCATCAATGACGACTATTTTAAAGACCAATGCTAAAAATGGTTTTAAGAGAATGAAGCGTTTATGTCGTTATGAATATCTTTTCATCAAACCATATAGACTGGCGCTACAGAATCACAAAGAGTAACTTGAAGTAAAATAATAATTGATATAATCAAGATGTTGACAGACCGCACAGCTATAAACAAAAGATTGGGATGGAAACGCCCATTGATATTAGAAAGTGCTATAACAGTAGACATGAAAAGTCTAACTTCCTGAAAAATTGATTTAAAAAAGATTTCATGAATTTTAATGCTAACTGTTCGCTCAGTGATTGACGAATGTTACCTGAATGGAAACGGCTAATATTACCATTACCAAGACATGATAAGTGATTTCAGTTAATTATTGGAAAGGAAGCGCTTTAAAATAATTAATTAATCTCACTAATTACACTGGTCCGTAAGTGTTATTTTCTAATTGGTTCTGTCTAGAAAGCAAAAGAAATGACTGTTATTCCTTTCAAACTTTGTGACCTGGACATCGAAGTTTTGAAACTAACCTATTTTCCATTACATTCCAGACAGATTCAATGCTGAGTTGCTGAAGGATAATTTTCTAGAACTTTCTAGAAGTTTCAAGAATTTCTAGAATGTTCTGGCAACACAGATAGCAGTATACATACAGGGAACGTAAGTTCAACAGTTCAGTATACTTTAAGCTGTGCAAGGACAGACAAGTTGTTGGTAATAAATGCATTCATCAAAGATGGCATGAAGAGATTGTAAGCACCCAGCAGACGCATTTGTGTATGTCTGTGGCGAATTTATCAAGACAAGAGTGAAAAAATATTCTGTGGCAACATCTGCTAAAAGGCATATTTCGACATGTCTGTCGGGGATCAAGACAAACCCTGGGCACCTCATTTCAACTGCGATCTCTGTAAAAGAACTATAGAAAGTAAGGTGGAAAGTTTTGCTTGTTTGTATAATAGAAGTTTTAAGTGTAAAAGTTTTGGAATTTTGTTTAACTTAAATATTTTAAAAATTTTTTAAAATCAGTGTTATTGAAAAATATGTATAAAATAGGTTTCAACAATGGCGCATTAGTGTCCACAGTATTATGGATGTTGTTTCTATACTGAATCACTGGCAACGGTCATAAAAGTACGGAATGATACAAATAATTAGTATTCAAGATTTTATATTTTTGCAAATTTGGAGGGAACAAACTGACAAACTCAAGCAATTGCTTTCTTCTGCATGGTGAACCCTTCCAGACATCAATCTAACAAGAATGCTCATGTTATCATATATCCAGACCTTCTGTCATCCATCGCCCCAGTGCCACATCACCCTGAGCTCCCCGTGTACCCATTCCGCCTCCAAAGAAAAAGAATAGCAATTCAGAAGAGGATGATGTCATTGATCCTGATTACAGAGTCACAACTGAGGGAGAAACCTATACTTCCCCAACCAAAATGTCAACGACCTGATGAGGAATCTTGGTCCCCCAAAATCCAATGCCAAATTTTTGACATTGAGACTCGAGTAGTGGAGTTTGTTCTTTAACATAAACAGAAGTGCTCACTTAGACCGTAATTTTATCCGGCTACGCGCACCCACTTCGGAACCCCCACCACCACCACCACTATGCCAAGATCATAAAACATCTTTTCTGACGTATCAGAAAAATCCCACGCGGTTTTCGCCGCAGCCGTTTCTCACTATAAAGCCCGCGCTGGTTTCACCCTCGAAGGCAGATCCGACTTGGCAGGTATTAGTGATAGACCAACTATTCTTCAGATAAATGAGCTTAATTAGACCATCAGCAGCGATACCTGGACTTGATTTGCTTGTAACTGACAATGTTTTTTATTAAATGTAAATCTTGAAATTTTATTAACGTGTATATAGAAGATTTTGAGAATACAGTACAACATTTATTCATAAATCGCGAGGATTCAATGCTTTTCAATGGTGGATATGATTTTTGCTATAACGCTTTCATTTAAATTAGGCTTGTCTGATCTTGCTCAAGAAGAGTCTACTCTAGGCATCTAAAGACATTTTTCTCTAGATGAAAGGAAATAAGTATTCAAGATTTCGTATTTTTTTGGCATTTGCAACATTAATTGGGGTCAAAATCCAGAATTTTACATATCCAGCGCACGACTTTTCAAAAATCAAAAATTTCAGTTTTTCGAATTTTTCAATAACACTGGTCGAAATATATTTGCATTTTTATATTCGTAGTTTTATTTTGGTCTTTTACAGAATGGTATAGAGGGGAAAATGGAACCATGAAATTCGCGATCCTGCAAATTTGGAGGGAACAAATTGACAAACTCAAGCAATTGCTTTCTTCTGCATGTTGAACCCTTCCAGACATCGATCTAACAAGAATGCACATGTTATCATATATCCAGACCTTCTGTCATCCATCGCCCCAGTGCCACATCACCCTGAGCTCCCCGTGTACCCATTCCGTCTCCAAAGAGAGAGGAGGCGTCTTCAGAAAAGAACAGCCGTCTTCAGGAATCGGAGAGCCGAGTTTGAATTCCAGTCGAATCCATTACATTCACTTACGTGCTTGGGAAAGGTACGAATCCTCTTCTTCTCCCCCAGCTATGGGTAAATAGCAGGACAGACCGGGTTCTATAGCCTTGGATGGCAACTGGTCTACCGCTGAAAGAAATTGCAACCTACTGCGGGAAAAATGATCCTCGTCAGTAATGTATCGAAAGATACATGATCGCCTAAGCATGTATTACCACTCAATCTCTATTCTGCCATCGATTTATACAAGCTTGTTAGGTAAGTAAATCATAGCTTTCTACAATTTCTTATCCTTTTTATCTCTAATCAATTTTTTTTCCTCATCCTAACCCTCGTGCAGGTTCAGTTGTCTTGTCAATGTGGACCTCAACTTGCCAGGAAGTGACCGATAAACCTTTGATTTCATTTGACCTCTTTTCCTCTGCAGCGCCCACATGGAATGAGACATGCAGAACCCATTTATGACACTGCAACGGACTCTGCCGCTGATTCTGTTATTATTTCGATTGGCACCTTTTGTAGCATGTCTCTCATGAGTAGCCTTCTTCATCCGCTTGTTCAACCGTTGGGGTCCTTAGGGATGGTACAGCTTGCCGCCAATTAACGTAAATAGCAATAAAAAAAACAAATGTTCTTAAAGAGATTCATATTTGTCAGCTCGTTAAAAAAAAGAAAACAATATAAAGACTATCACGATTTTTTTTTAATCTTAAAATATTTTTTATTGTTAATTTGGTTTTATTGTTTAATCTTTTAAATTTATCAAAGATTGTCTTTGATAAGAGTTGATCGAAAAGCTGTTCGCTTCAGAAAACTTACCCCAGCCTTTTTTCTAGAATCATTTTCAACATGTATCCAATTCTATTAACAGGACGGAAACCATCTTTTTCTTTTTGAAAGACATTTTCAACATGCCTTCGCTCCTTTATTCAATGCAAATAATATTTGTTGCTGCTTAAATATGTGATCTACATTCCGAGTATGGTTATTTTCTAAGCGTAACTTAAATGTGGCACAAGGCCGAAAGTATGGGGCGCCCAGTGAGAATTGAACTCACTATTCAGTCATAATTGATTTAGCAAGACAAGCTTGCTAACCCTTACACCAAGTCGAAGTGCCCACATATCACTAAAGTATGTGATCTACGAGTTGAGAAAATTACCTGCATTAAAATATACATTAAAATAGATATATACAGAATAAGACAAGAAAAGGCAATGGTCTTTATTTAACCTTTAACCCTCTGCATTATTAGTATTACTTCCTTTTCTACTAAATTCTTTTTCAAGGCCTCTCAATTGCAGTATCCTTATTGTTAATTTCGCTCAAAGTTGTTTTCTGTTGCCATAGCAGGATAAGACAACACAACTATGAAATTCAAACACGCTATTTTTCAGGAATCAGAGTCACCTTCAGTGGCAGGATAAACTTTTTGTACCGCAAATGAAGTTACATACACAGTGATAAAGGTTCATATACTGTCATAATAATAAACTAAACGAATAATCTGTTTATATTTACGGGATGATGTATTGCAATTATTTACACTATTTACATTGTTTGGATTGTGTTCTCATCTTTATCGTCATATTCACGACGTTTCAGTGGTTGTACACTCCGACCTTCTTCAGGTGTTGGAATTTCGAACCGAGCCCTTTATTTATTCCGCGTGCGTAGATTGTTCTAGTTCCACGTGACATGCCTATTCTGACCATCCCACTCTCAGTTAATTCTCTTTAGTAATTCAACTTTATGCCTTCAACTACAGATAAAATGTATTATTGGTCATTTTGCTATAAAATTGTATTGTTGGTAATTTTACTATAAATATATATTGTTGGTAATTTTTTATATAAAAATGTTTTATTGGTATTTTTACTATAAAAATGTATTTTATACTTTCATAATGTTTTGTTTTTGTTTAGTGGTTCACTATCTGCCCATAGCTGGGGCCCTAGCAGGTGCTACCACCTCAGGCTAGGGGGAACCTGGGAACAACACTCCTCAAAACCTTCCGATCAGATGTCTTGCTGTCGGATGTAGTTTATTGTCATGCCGAGGGACTATCATTTAAGATAAATCATGAATTATTTTTTAATATTCTCATAAAATACATCAAGTATATCTGTATATTTTTGTCAGTAAACTTTTTATCGACCGTGCAAAGGAGAAAGCTAATAACCATCTTCCAGGGTGGATGCAGTGCTTTTTATATGACAATGGCGAACTTCTCCAAGATATTTACGAAACCGGGAAACGGAAACACCGATTCCGTGAAAGGATAGAAGAAGATAATAATTGCAAAGGCCGATCACATATTTATGAAGAATTGTGCACATAGAACACATACTTAAGTAACACTAAATATTCACAGAAATCTTCTATAATAGTTGAATGGATGAGAATCAATCTTGGGTTAATTTCCATAGGATATTTATTCAAAGAATATAGCTTTATTTTCCTTAGACGATGTTATTATAAAACGATGATTTCTTCCAACGACGATGAATTAAACAGGGATGTCAGATTTGAACCGTTTAATGCTCAATCATAGATGCCAAAATTATCAAGTGTCAACTTCATTAAAAATTTTCCGCGGCATTCAAACTGAAAAGGAATTATTAAAGGATTTTTCGCAGCAAATTTAAAATATAGAATAGCGTTTCTGATTTCTATAGAGTTGTCTTTTCAGTTTTTATTTCTTGTCTAACCAAACACACCATATTGAAAAAAAGGTCAAAGAAAATGAAAAATTAATTAAAAGAAAACACATGACAAAAAAAAATTAACCAATCAAAACTTAGTAAACATGTATGTGGTATATTTTTCATAACAACACTGCTACGTTTAGGTGCCTAACAGAAATGGGGAACGTTTATATATATATATATATATATATATATATATATATATATATATATATATATATGGTGCATCAAAATAATTTTACAAACATTTGGGGCGGGTTCCTCAAACTAAAACAAGGACAAAAGCCTACTTAGACATATGTCCGCAAATCCTTTATTTTTCACTTAAGTTAAAAGAAAGTTTACGATAGATAGCGTTGTGTTGCCATGTGTACTAGATTACATTTGTCATTCGTGTACATTTGTGGCTAGGCTGTCTTCAACGCTTAACGTGTGTAGTAGTGAATTAACTGAGAAGTGTTCCATTTAACAATGGCAGGATGTTAATATCAGAAACAGGCAAATATGACTTTTACCGCGCGAATAGTAATGGACGCGAGGCTGTACGGCTGTATCAGATTACATTTCCAGGCCGAGGGGAGCTGGGCTATCCAGACTTTGCTCCTGTTAATCATCACGCTGCTGAGACGAGATCCGTAACTCCACGAACTAAAGTAATAATATTTTTGGATTTTACATTTAACAGCGCCTACCGTAAACTTTAAACTTAATAACTCAAAACTCAAAAACGAAGGATTTGCGGACATATCTTTATGCAGACTTTTGTCCTTCTTTTGATCCGCCCCCAAAGTTTCTAAAAGTATTTTTGATACACCCTGCGTATATATATATATATATATATATATATATATATATCACTTTAAACGTTATTGTTAATGGGTACCAGTATTTCAGTAGACGCTCCGTTTATTTATTAAACAGTACATTTATTTTCGTCTACTGGTTTAAATGTTTAAGAAGTCTTCTTAAAGAAAAATTTAAAGTAGACATTAAGGCCAACACCTAGCGGAGACATTCTTTTCATTACTTACACATGCTCTATTCTTAATATCGAGCACTTTAACCTAGAAATATAGCATACCTTAAAATTATTTTTTATCTTGCACACACACACACACACACACACACACTTATATATATATATATATATATATATATATATATATATATATATATATATATAACAATATGTAAATTTTTATGTAACAAGAACAATTTGGAGGAAAGATGTATGACAATGTGAAAAAAAGTTTTCGTGTGACGCGTTTCGTCCTTTCAGACTTAAAAAGTCAAAATAAAATCTTCTTGATAATGGCTAAAAGAATAGCCGAAAGCGCTTGGACATACAGAACATTCGGACAATTTCTACGTAATTTATGTCCAGAAAAAAAAATTATATGAACACAAGAAGAATTAAATAAAAAAAAAACTTAACCGCTGTATCTTGTCAGTATATTTAATGATATATATATATATATATATATATATATATATATATATATATATATATGAGAAAATATTCAGATCACTAAAGCTACTCTGTTTATTTATTTCATACGCCCACCCCAAGTTCAAACAGGAAACAGCAATTATTATTGTTGTTTCACGTTTTAACTTGCGTTCTTTTATGATTGCATTGTTAAAAAATAGTGTGTCCGTTGTTTTTTATTCGCTCCAGAAGTATTATGTACCATTGATAACCTTAATGATTTTAAACAGTTTCTTTACCCAAATTCTCTGGTCATTACCGAGACGGGTGACCGCTTGGCAATAGCAGAAACCATAGGCTTAGGTATGTGGCTGGTGCAATGGATAACGCGACTGGATGTTGAAATCGGATAGCCGAGTTCGAATTCCAGTCGAGTTTGTTATTTTCACTTACAAAACAAATACTTTTGGAAAAGGTATGAATCTACCACTTATCCCCCAGTTATGGGTTAATTAGTAGGACGTGTATCAATAAATCATTATTATCGCCAAAATCATTCTTAACAATTTAAAATTCTGGCTTTAAATAACCTGAAAAAGATTGATAAACAGTAAAAATGAATCAATCAAGTTACGTAAATTTTACATTTTTGACCCTTTAAATGATTTTCCCGACCCATGTTTTTATTAAACCTTTGCTTGTTCAATTTCGTATGTACTATCCAAACGTTCATGTTTTCAAATTTATAACTATTGCAAGGCAACTCAGCTTATTTGGCAAATAGAATTTGTTGATATATTATGTTTCACATAATAAGAATGCATGATGTTATTTACAATACGCTGTGAGTATCACATTTGATGTACAGATTTTTATTATTTAAAACACTATATATCATCAGTTTTCTATTTACCAAATAAGCTGAGTTGCTTTGAGGTAGCTATAAATCTACAAACAGGCAAACGTCCTGTTGTCATATATGATGTACAAAATATTAGCTTAGATCTTTCCTCAGACGTCCTGCACAATAGTTGACTCTTTTCTTAAGCGTCCTTAATTTTATCATTCTTTTAAGATCATGGCTCGTATGCAGCAAATATGTTGCACGGACGTGGAAATCACCTGTCCTGCACCTCAAATATAATGTATAGGACAGACGAAGGGTTAAGATTCTCCGATTATTGCGTATTGAGAAAAATTTCGATTTTCAATTATAGGCAGCTAAGTCATGCTTCGACCAAATATGGCGACATCTCTCAAGTAGAAACAATGGCTGATTTAAAACGAAGTGGAATGACGAACATATGAGTGATGATCGGGTGCAATGACACGGTTCTTTGTCAATCATTAAAAGAAAACCGGAAAAGATAAGCATAGATCAATTGATTGTCTTGTCAGCATTTATGGAAAATTGTGTATAAATGGGTCATTTAGGAGCAACAGATGTTAAATATTTATCTCGCCTCTCTGTCAAATTAGATTGTTAGTGTAGCGTTATCATGGTATATTAATCATGAAAACACGACGATCACTCTCACATACGTAATGTTTTATTCAACCCTGGACTTCGCCAGTCGCTGTCGGCGAGTAGGTATGGGATTCACCATGATGTGATAGATTTTTTCCTTCTTGTGTAAACATAAACACGCCCCACACGTAAGCTTTCCACAATCTGGCCAATGATCTATCCCACGTTGGATTCCAATTTCTCCATCTCGTCGGTGAGTACCGAAAACTGGGAAAGGGGACGATGCACGCTCACAAGGTACCACGATGAAACGTAACAGGTCGAAAAATAAGAACGCGAGTCCTGTTTTCCATATTATATGTAAATGTTTTATTCAGGGCGTCGCCTGCTCTTGCCGGATTTGGCTAGGTAGGTGATACTTGGGATAACTTCTGCTATATCAGCTTTTCCCCTTACCAACTACCTATCTCATCTACTCACCCCGATATGGTGGCTGACAAATACAAAATGGAGGCTTCGGAATCGCTCGACAGACACGTACGTCTCCCGCCAAGGATGGACCAGAATTCTCTCCGATGCAAAACATGAATGTTAATATAGACTAGCACCCAGATATACCCAATTTCCGGTTTTGTTGCCACTTGAAATTCCGAAAATCCCTTTACTTCCAATTCACCTTCGGTTAAAGTGGGTGCTGTTTAGAAGATCTAACTTCAAAACGAACCACCCGCTGGTCTATGAAACAGAAATACTTAAGAACATGATAAAAACCACTTCTTTCTTTTCTCCGTGGGTGTCCATAGTATCACGCTTGGATGGGGGTTTATATATCTACCTGTGATACAGTATAATATAGACAGTTTTTTTCATGCATGCACACTCTAGGTGCAGTTAGGTCGACCAATAACACCTTTGAGGTGTGAGTTTGCATTTAGTGGCTACAAAGTCATCTTTCAGGTCAATGAACCTAACACTAAATGCAAATTTCCTTTTTGTTATATAGGAAGAAAGTGTCACTGCCGATACTTGAGTTTGAACATAGATCGCCAGTGAGCAAACACAGACGATCCCATTATTGTATTAAGTAGATCACGTCATCATAGAGGAAATGCATATATGTAAGAAGCAGCTCACGACTAACAATCGCTATTACTATACGGATCACCATTTCTATTCTATCCTCTATTACTATACAGACCGCTATTCTCTACTCTATTCATTATACTATTTCTCTATTCAGATCACTATACGGTGATTACTTTTCGAGCGAGTATTACCAAGCAAGTACTATTAGTGCGAGTGTTATTCGAAGGCGTCTGACAACAGTATTGTTCAACGGCGTACTATAGTTGTATCTGCAATTACAAAGGCTCTACTACAACGATCATTACGAAGGTGACAACGAGGATTCGTTCAGCAGAGTCTGGCAAAATGGAAGAACTAAAAGCTATCATGGTTCAAATGTTGGTGCTACCGAAGCAACAACAAGAACAACAGTTGCAGCAACAAAAATTACAACAAGAACAACACGTGCAGAAACAAAAACAACAAACTGAACAGCAATTACAACAGAAGTTTTTGAGTTGTTTACCAAAACCATGGAAGGAAAAACCTCAGATTCATTCACTCCAGATATTGTTGCTAATTCAATCAGAGAATTTGCGTACAATCCAAATGAAGGGATAATTTCCCAGCTTATTATAGAAGGTACAAAGGGATCTTCAAAAGGGATCTTCAAAAGGGATTGTTCGCATTGGAATGATGAAAAGAAAGTTCGGATATTATTAAGGAAATTGTCCCCTGCAGAACATAAAAAATTACGTGAATTATATTTTGCAAAAAAACAAAAAAAACAAAAAAAAAACAGCAGAGATAAATTTTGATGAGACTATTCTAATACTATCAAAACATTTTGGTGATAAAAGTTCATTATTTAATACACAATAGCAATGTCTTAACTTAGTAAACTCCGACGTTGAAGATTTTGTCACTTATGCAGGAGTCGTGAATCGAGAATGTCAAAAGTTCAAGTTAAATGAATTAACTCCTGATTTATTTAAATGCCTGATATTCGTACAGGGTTTAACTTCTAATAAGGACACGGAGATAAGATCCAGGATACTTGTTAAATTAGAAATGGTTTCTAAATTAACTCTCCAAAAAATAGCGAAAGAATGTTAACGTATTGTGAAGTTGAAACTCGATACCGCAAGGATTGAGGAAAAAGACAATTCACAATCACATAGTGTCCGACCATCTAAGAGTAAAAACTACAAACGGTTTTTCAAATCCTAACAGAACAGGAAAAAAAGACGATAACCCCCCACCCTCAATACATAATACTTGCCATGGTTGTGGAGGTAAGCATTTTAAAAGTGATTATTTTTTCAAAAAAATGTTACGAATGTGGGGGATTAGGACACAGAAGTACGTGTTGCAGATACAAAAAATGGAGAAAAAATAAAACGTATGTGAACATGATAAATACATGGAGTAATGATAAGACGCCTAAAAAGGAAATTAACATGACATCTTAAAAGAGGAAATTTGTTTTTGTGCAAATTAATGATGTAAAAATAAAATTACAACTGCAGGATCTGATATCACTATCATAAATGCAAGGGATGGGGAAAATGGATAAACCCAGTTTATTGACGTCTGATAAAGTTGTGTACGAAGTCTCAGGAAAGAGATTGAATTTTTTGGGTGAATTCAGCTGTAATGTTTCTATTATGGGAAAACCAAAAGACCTGTGGTGTTTGTATTAAAGAACACTGCTAATTTGTTTGGAACAGACTGGATTGCATTATTTGATCTTTGAGACCTTCCAACTCTTTTTGCAAAAAGAAAAATGTTGTTACTCCCGATACTAATAGGACAACTAAAAAATTGAAAAATGAACTGAAAAAGATTTTTCCAGAAGTTTTCTCAGAAGGTCTAGGGACATGTACGAAAGTAAAAGCTACGTTTGAGTTAAAAGACAATGTAACACCAACACTTAAGCCAAAAAGAGTGTACTTTTTGCGTCCTTAAATCCAATTAATAATGAATTGGACAGACTAGAAAAATTAGGCTTGATCTCAAAATAGACTATTCCGAATGGTCATCACCAAAAGCCTACGTTAAAAAAAGAATCATAAAATCCGCGTGTGTGCTGATTTTTCAACAGGGTTAAATGTAAGTTTAAAACAACATAACTACCCGTTACCAAGTCCAGAGGGAATTTTTGCCAAATTAAATGGAGGTAAATTTTTTTCTAAATTGGACCTGTCAGATGCTTATCTACAAGTACTAGTAGACGAAGAGTGCTCAAATCTATTAACAGTTAACACTCATAGAGGATTATACAAATTCAACTGACATCCTTTTGATATAAAAGTAGCACCAAACATATTCCAACAGATAATGGATACCATGCTTGCCGGTTTGGATTGTGCTCAAGCATATTTGGATGACGTACTTATTAAAAATAAGACCCGAAAGCAATATACGGAATGTGTAAAGAAAGTCTTTGAAAGAATCAAAAAATATGGTTTTAAGATCAGTGAAGGAAATTGCGAATTGTTTATATCCAGACTTAAATATTTAGGACAAATTATCTATGAAAACAGTAGAAGATCAAGAAAGTCTTAACATCAGATTTGTCACTAGCTCATTTTGACTCTAAAGATTGTGGTTGCATAAGATGTAAGCGATTCGGATATTGGAACAGTGATACTACACAAATATGAAGATGGAACAACTAAACCAATAGCTCATACTTTAAGATCATTGATTGCAGCTGATAAAAAGCTACAACCAGATAGAAAAGGAAGCTTTGCTATGAAAAAGTTTCATAAATTCATACATGGTAGAAAATTCATACTACAGATTATCGTCGTTTGTTGTCCATATATGGATCAAAAGAGGGTGTTCCCCACACATACAGCAAATAGACTGCAGTGCTGGGTTACTATCCTATTGAATTATAATTATAAAATAGAATTTCTACCATCCAAAACTCATGCAGACAGATTGTCTAGACTAATACCAAAATTCTGCGAAGCACTTGAAGACACAGCAATTGTGGTGATAAGGGCCGAAATGAAATTAATAATGTATTATACAATACTATAAGAGAATTGCACATAACATTGTAGGAAATCAGAGTTAAGTCGGAAAAAGATGACTTTATAATGAAAATGAAGAAGTAATTAAGATTTAAAGGAAGAAATATTGCTGGAAATAATGCATTTTCACTATGTAATAATGTACTGCAGGAAGAATTGTGATAGCAGCATCGTTGCAAAGATGTATGCTAAAGGAATTTCACATAGGACATTCAGGAATTTCTAGAATGAAATCCTTAATGAAATCCTTATTGGCCAAAAATGGATCAAGATATTGAAAATTTAGTGAAATCATGCAGAGGTTGTGCTTTGGCAGCAAAGTCACCGCCTTGGCCAAAAACTGATATGCCATGTTCCAGAATACATATAGACTTTGCAGGACCATTAAATGGAGTATACTATCTAGTGGTAGTCGATAGTTACATTAATGGCCAGTAATATTAAAATGTAGAAAATCTAATATCGAGGTAAAAATGAATTTCCTAAACGAGATTTTTGCAAGGTTCGGTGTTCTTATCGTTTCAGATAACGGGACTCAATTCACGTCTAGTGAATTTAAGTGTTTTGCAAATCATTAGCAATAAAATGTATTACAACTCCCCCTTATCACATAAGATTAAACGGTCAAGCGGGAAGGTTTGTCGATATGTTTAAAAGGGCATTAAAATGTCGAAGGGAGAGGAGTTAGATGAAAAAATTCTACAACAATTTTTGAGTGTTTACAGAATAACACCAAACCCAAAAGCCACGTCTTGAATGTTGCCTGCAGAGTTGATGTTCGCCAGGAAGCTTAAGTCAATATTTAACAAATTACTACCAGAAAGGAAGACGAGAATATCAAGGAATCAAAATAATATAAATAAATACTTTAAGCCTGGTGATAAAGTGTTTTTTAAAATGTAGCAAAGTGGAAAATAATTCTGGAAAGATGGCGTTATAAAAAACGTATCGGCAAAATGACATACATTGTACAGGGAGAAAGGTGGGAATGTAAGCGACACCTTAATCAGTTAAAATGAAGATTCACTGATTTAGTAAGTCCACGAAAAGAGCTACCGATGGAAATATTGTATGACATGTTTGACGTACACATGCCACCAAAAATTAGTGAACCAAGGAGGTACAGTAAAAGAAAAAGAACAGCAACGGAACATTTGAATATTGAACAGAAACTGAAAAAACATAGACTCCTGAGGAAGCCATCTCAAAGGGGGGTGTTATATAGGAATAAAATGTTTGACCATAGAGGAAATGCATATAGGTAGGAAGTAGCTGACGACTAATGGCCAGAAATATTAAAATGTAGTGGTTACTTTTCGAGCGAGTATTATCGAGCGAGTACTATTATTGCGAGTTATATTCGAAGGCGTCTGACACCAGTATTGTTCAACGGCGTTACTATAGATCTATCTACGGTTACAAAGTCTCTACTACAACTAGCATTTACGAAACTTTTGGAAACAGCAGGAGTGGGTCGCATACTAAATTCATACAATTAACCCTTTTCAGACGGATGGACTGCATTTACTCGTTCACACAAGGGCATAGATATTTTATTGCATTCGGTGTCCATGTAAACAACCCAGAAGAGATATTCATGAGTAAAAAGGATTTTACTGTTATAGCCTCAACATAAGACATATGGTATAGAAGGTTAGGGTTAAGGTTAATTGAAATTAAATTTGAGTTACCTTAAAACTGGCAAAATTTAGTAACAATTACAGTTTGTAAAGGACTGACATGATTTTTTAATTTTTCTTTTTTGTTGTTTATGATTGCGGGTGTGAATAGGTTTTCAATTATTACAATTTATTTGGCACTGTAATGGTTAGGGACATGAAAAAAGATTTCGGCGAGCAAAGTTCAAATTCTGGCCGAATTCGTTATGTTCACTTTCGTACAAATAAGAGATAGATTCCTCCCTTCTCTAAGAAGGGAGGAATCTATCTTTTAAATAGCAAGGATGTCTTAAGATGGCAACCAGTCTACGAGAAGGAAAACACTGATTTCAAAACCAGTGTTAAGACTAGTGGGCTCCATCAGGCTATCTTATCTAAGACACATCACTGTTGCTATGACTGTAGTCCATTCAGTGCACCTACAACTCTAATGGTTTACCACACACACACACACACACACGCACACGCACGCACACGCACACACACACACATAACAACTAATAATGGCTTTAGACAGATGATTTTATAACCATTGTTTTACAATTGTTGTTTGCTTATAATTATGCAATTTTTCAAACAATTGAACAGTATGTAACCCGCCTCAGATGATACTAGAATAGATCTGCACTAAGTGTGGCGCTAGACCATCAAAGAAGCCAGGTGTATCAGCGCGTTGACCAGTCTATCCACCAAGTGCAGATCTGCGTTTCACTCGTTATCAGTGGCTGTTGCCGACATGTAAGTACATGGTCGACACAATATTGTGCACTCATGAGAAAAAAAAAAACGAATGGTAGATATATAAAAACCCACTCGAGAGGAAAAAGATAGCGTCTCTTACATCTTGGCGAGAATATAGAATCCATATTCTCATTAGTAATGTACGACGGTAACGTTTTAATTGGGTCCACCGGATAATTTCTTTCTATTTTTTTATTCTATCAAAAATTGATTTTCGGAAAAATGCATTTAGTAATCTGGCTCAAAAAATGAAATGACTTTTGTATTCAATGCCAAACTGTCACTCAAGTCATAAAATTAATACCTCGAATAATCTGGTGAATATAATTAAGTCACTTACAATGCCATATTCATAGCTTACTGAAAGAGAATTAAATACATTTTGAATTGCTTCAAATATATAGTGGGTATTAATCAATAATACAGTCTGCGGTTCAATATATTTAATGTACTCAGTATACATAGTTCTATACGGATATATATAAAATTTAGAAAAAACTCTGAATGAAAAGAGCACAAATTAAATCAGTCTGCATTATAGATTTCTAACTGAGTGAAGAAAGCTCGCTCTGAAAACTGATTGAACTGAGGCACTCTAAATAAAACGTAACAAAATGTCGGTGGATAATGCTTACCTTAGTTGAATAGCGCATGCGCAAGAAAGCGGCGAATGACGCCTGCGCGAGAAAGCAGCGAGTGACGCCTGCGCATACAGTGATATCATTAAAACAAGCCAAGACACATTGTACAGGAGGAAGAATAAAAGAAGAAAAACAAAGATTATGAAAAATTATCTGATAAAATAATCTGAGGAATATGAGAATGAAGAAGACGATGAAAAATATGCAAGTAAAAGGAAGTGGGTGGAAGGCGATGATTATACGAATTTCTTTTATAAGAAAGTTAAGCGGAATGGGAAAGTAAAACAAGATATAAAAAGAGAAAAAATAATAGTAAATAGAAGAGGAAAATGAAGAAGAAAATTTTCAAAATATTGGTAAATACAATGCAATAATAATAATAAGCTAAATTATAAAAGAAGAGCTGATCCCCTGTCCGTCACAGACTGTGTGTACCTTTGTATGCACGTATGTAATGGCTATGCTTACCTTTATGTTGTGCGTGGGTGACTTACATATGCTTGCGTCACTTAAGGTATACACACACGCACGTGCACACACACACACACACACACACGTGCGATCTGACGAAGTTTGAAAAAAAGCATTTGAATAATGCATTTCTCTCTCACTCAGTCTAAACAACCCTTACACTGGGCTGAGCAACAGAATCATAAAATTGAAGACTAAACAAGTGATCATTTTTACCCACCCCAAATATAAGTTTATATTGAACTTTCCGGGAATTATTCAAATAAAATTGTTTTTAAAGATATTTTTTGAAAATTAACGAAATATTTTTAGTACTACACACACAATTTGAATGAAACTCTGAAATGAACTCCTGTGTCGCGAGGGTTAATTTTCCAGACAAAGTGTTTAAAACGAAATAGGCGGTCATTTTTATGATATCTGAATTTTACCTGAATATATTTTCTAATAAATGTAACAGACAATTTAAATTTAAAATGTGATCATCTTGCCATCAGTGAAGCGATGGTTGCCGAAATAATAATAATTGTTGTGGTTGCTGAGATCAAAA
>CAHIKZ030001672.1:5000-352500 GCA_903632075.3 Acanthosepion pharaonis | reverse complement strand
TGTGTGTGTATGGCTGCGTATATTTTGGCAGCATGTTTCATTGAATAATTTAGACAAGTTTTGTCTACTTATTTTCTGTTGGATTTTTTCATATTTATGGACAAGCTTTTTTGGTGTCATTATTAAAGGAAGAGAGAAAATCGCCGTTTTTATACATGTTATTTAATTACGAGTACTTTCGAAATTAACACAATGTCATCATCAGATTGTTATTGTTTTTTTAACACAAATATAAGACAATTTTAAGACAAATATTTTAACTTTCAGATGAATACTGCAATTGTGTTTTTGAAAATGATGAACAATACAATATTTTCTTTTAAAAAAAACAACACCCTGATGATGGTATTGTGCTAATGCCGAAAGTACTCGGAATAAACAATATGTAACAACACGACAGCAACTTTAATGGTTTCACAGTTTAAACTGAGATGGTGAGACGTGTGGCTATGACTCCAGTTGGATTTCCAACTTCTTTTTATAATATGTATGTGGTTGAATAATAATAATATAATTATGTAGTAATGTAGTAATAATCTAATGTAATATAATGTAATAATAACATAATAATAATAATAATAATAATAATATATTTGGTTGAATAATATTGACAAGTTCTGTCTATCAAATCTTTAATTAAATTTTTTAAAATTTCTGAATTAGTTCTTCTATGTTATCGGTAAATTTAGCAAAAGTCGTATTAATTTTATGTTATTTTTCCGGAGTACTTTCGAATGTTGCTACATTCCTTTTTAAGAATTGAGTTTTGTGTACGAAACCGACTTCAAGTCACTCAAAATAACACCATTTAAACAGTCAAACTAGAATTTTTATGTATTTTTTTTAACCACCCCATTAATTTCTAGAAACCATTCTTTTTTTTTTTCGTCTCCAAACATTATTCATACGTTCATTCACACTCATTGTAAAGGACAGCATCGTCAAATATTCATTCATACTTTTTCGTCTCTAAACATCACTTGTTTATACATTGACGGAAGAAACAGCATATTCACTGATTCATTCATATTTTTTTTGTCGAGTATTCCGTGTTCATGAATGAAGTTATTTGCAAACGTAAAAATTTTCACGTTACGTGCTGCATCAAATAAATAATAAATAAATATTTTCATTATTACTAACTAATTAGAAAACAAATTTCATCTTTCAATCAAATACTTACCATTATATTTCCTCTTAATGTTTCCATAAAAAGAGAAAAATTAAACAGACGAAATTTTATATATAGTTTGCTTATACCCAATATTCATTTACGAGTTTATTTTTGGCGATAATTCCCCATTGTTTCGCCTGCTCGGTCTAACATTCTCTGTTGACATGAAGTGGAAAGATTATATTGAGTCAATTGCTAGGGGTGCTGACTCACCAGAATCTATCTTATATATTTATAAGTCTGCCATTAATCCATACATTAAATATTGCTGCCATATTTGGTCTGGTGCTCCTGCTATACATTTAAAAATCCTTGATAAAATCAAAAGAAGAATCACCAATATCATTAGTCCTGACCTGGCATTTCGGCTTCAGTCACTTTCCCACCATTGTAATGTAGCTTCCCTGTGCCTTTTCAAGAAATACTTCCATGGTAATTATTTTGATGAACATTCCTATATGGTACATAGACTTTAGGAATTTAATCGAAGTATTAGATTGGCCACAAGGTTTTATCATTTTACAATTGAATTGCAGAGATGTAACCGTAAGTTCTATGCTAGAAGTTTCTTCTTTTCCCACTCATAAAATCTTGATCTTCAAAAATTTAAATGCAATGACAGTCGTTATCTTCTATCATCTTAATTCTTCTCAAAATGAAATGTTTAACTAAATATAAAGATTTGGGGGAAGGATTTTTGAATAGAAAATTGTCAAAAATGTTTAAGAGTTTCCGAATTAATGAAATACCTCACCAAACTTATCAGATATTAATCCAATAGAAACGTATTTCTTCATTATTTGATTTTATTTATAAACAGAAGTAAAAAAAAATGTAGTTAGATTTTAGACGTTTTCAATTTAAGAACATTCATAAGTATCAAGTTGAAAATCATAATTAATTATGGTCATATAATTTATCTAATAAACAAAAGTCAGTAAATATTATTGTTAAATATTTTTATAATGTAATTATTACTTCTATTATTTTAGTAAGAGTAATTAATTTATGTATTATATATTTTTAATAATAGGTTTTGAATGTTCTTTTAACTTAAAAGAATTTTTTAATTATGTATGTTGGCTTAGGAAATGAGTATTTCTTTTAGGAACGCAGATATTTAAATAATTCCGGCAACAATTATATATTTTAGTAAGATTCGGTAGTGACACTTTCAAAAATATTACTACAAAGTAAGTTACATTCTCTTTAAAAAAAAAATGTGACATTCTTTACAAGTTGTGGTGGAACTTATTTATGTGTATGATCAATGCATTTGATAAAATGCAATGCATGAGATCCTTTTTGCGTTCATAGATAAGTGCTTTAAAATTTCTACAAGTTTCCTCAATATATTGTAAGGAACAATCGCTACAGTTTATTTTATATACACCTGCTTAAGAATAGTTATTGTTATATAAATTTTTGCTTCTGATCATATTCATAATAGTTTTAGATGTGGTTGTAAAAAAAATTATATTAAGATATTATATATATATGGGACGAGAGGGAGAGAGTGGGAGAGAAATTATGTTTTCAAATGAAGTTTACTTAGTTCTAGAACTAACTGCTACATTTTTCTGTTTCTGTGATGGTAACAACTGAAAATGGCTTAACATCTGCTTATTAACCTAATGTAGATGAACTGAAGTTTCACTCTTGTCAAATAAGAGAAGAACCTTAAGATTGTGAATGGACAGATGATGTGTGGCTGAAAGATAAAATCGGGATTTTCAAAACGAGTCTAGTTACCTGAATGCATAGTATGGGATACTGAAAGAGAAAATAGAAGCCTGATTTGAGAAAACAACAGTTACAAAATTGTAATGAATATATATATATATAAATAAAGAAAGAACAGTAATATATATAATCGTCCATGTTCTTATTGATATATTTTATTTTCATTTTTCCAAGACAATGTAAATTTACAGAGCATAAATATTTTAAATTAACTGATTTAAAATATGTTTTTTTGCTACACAGTAATAACCATGTTTCAAAAACTGAAGCTAAAAACTTCAAATTTAATTATATAATTAAATTAAAAGCATTAGTTCAGCCATCTTCAAGCGAATTATTCCAAATTTCGCTTGAATATATTTTATGAATCAAATGGTTATTACTGTATAGCGAAAAAAAACATATTTTAAATGTTTATAATATATATATATATATATATATATATATATATATATATATATATATATATATATAAAATAGTGAAAATATATAGAAAAATAGGAACTGGTTAAGTAAATAATCCAAAGTCCCTTAGTATTTTAGTTATTATATTTTTTTAAAAATAGTGATCGATACAAAAGTAGAGCATAAATATAATTATTTATTTAAAAATATGATTCCAAATCGTGACATAAGAAGTCCCATGTTTCAAAACAAGAGCTGAAAACTTTAATATAATTATTTAAATTAAATTGAGTTAAAATAAGTTAAAATAAGCTCTGTTCCATCTTCAAGCGAAATTTTTTTTGGAATAACGTGTTTCTGAAATTTACGTCTTTTAAAAATTGAAATCAAAATTTCCATGGTAACAGCTAGGGCGAATTGTTTAAATTGGGTAGGCGAGTGTTGGGTGTTAATAATAAGTATCAGTATAGAGTTACTTTCATAGATGTCAAGTCAGGGTAAGGTGGGGGTGTCTAAATTTGAAACGGAAGATGTATTAACCCTCGTCTAGTTTGCGTGTCTATGGAGATTTATTATTTATTTGTTTTATAAAAAAACTGTCGTAACGTTTGTTTTTTTTGACGACTTCATAAAGGGTTATCTTTTTTTGTAGGTATTTAAACTATTTATTTCGGCTATGGATTATGAAGGGTGTTTATATTGTATGCATGTTTTTAGTTAATTATTCAAACCATGAATCTGATGAGTGGGCTATGGATTAAACAAGTTATTATATTTTATGCTTTATTTTAGCTAATAATTCAAACCAAAAATCTGATGATGCCTACAAAAAACCGTTAACTCGTGTCTATTGTTTAATAGATTATTATTATTTAGAAGCTTAATTATGTGCAATTTCTCATGGAGGCATAAAGGGCATGGGTCATATATATATATATATATATATATATATATATATGTAGATTTTATCTGTAAAAGGACAAAATGAATAACGACAAAAGGAAATCTTTATCTTAGTCAACGCGTTTCGTCCTCTGAGGGACTTTATCAAGGCAAATACAAGAATTTTATTTTATAACTACTATTTATATTCAAGAACAAAATGTTATTGGGTTTTTTTTCCAAAGATTTTAAGTTTAGGAACGCTCATAAATATTCATTAGGTTAGCTGGAAAGTCAGGGAAACTATGGAGGACATGCGGTGATACAATTCAATTACTACTTCTCAAACCAAGTACATGACTATACAAATGTTAAAAAATTAAAAGAAAACGGTTAAATTCATAACCTCATGTTATTTAAAATGTATGATGCATAAATTAAAAAAACTAAAATAATTTAAATACTAATTTGCATTAAAAAAATTTTTTAAACATCATTTTCGTTTATAGGAGATTGAAATATGCCATAGTTTGCCTGACTTTATCAAGGCAAATCTAAGTATTTTATATTGCAGCAAGTATTTGTGAAACTGAAGCCAAAATATCGTTAGTTTTCTAGAATTTTTTTTAAATTTAGAAATGCTCCTAAATCTATTTCCAACTAATTGAAACTCAAGGTAAATTATGGAAGATGCTAAGCGATGAAATTTAATGTCTAAGGAAGAATTAAAACCGACTGCAAATAATGTTAAAGTGAAGACAATAGAAAATTTAAGGAATCCAATCTTTGAAAGGTTAGAGAAGGTCAAAGAGTTCATATTAACATAATAATAATTTATTCACGCATGTAATTAATTCTGTTGAATGTGTTTCTTTGACCTATATATTTTGGTGTTATTTATAAATAAACATATATGTTGCACCTGATTCTCTCAAAACAAATTATTATCAATATTTTTAATAAGGATAGGTACTGTAAACTAAAACTCACATGATATATGATTAACATGAAGATAAGCACAGCCTGAAAATTTTACCGAAATTTTTTGGTTCATTCTATTTTCTTCATCTATGACAATTGATCCATCCTCCTATACGGATGTGAGACTTGGACATTCAACAGGAAAAAGGATCCAGTCGTTCGAGAAAAAAATACTTGAGAAAGCTGCTCCGTGTTTTCTATTAGGAGCACAAGACTAATGACTATGTACGGATCAAGGGAAAAAGTCTTGTGGGTCGACAGGAATCTCTCCTCGCCACTCTTAAGCTTCGGAAGGTGTCATGACACACGGCATAACGGTCTCTGCAAGGCGGATGCAAGCGGGGACAGCAAAGCTGGTCATACAACATCAAAGAGTGAACGGAGATGATAATGCCCGAACTCCTAAAAGCCACCGACAACAGATCATCCTGGAGGCGGTTGTTTCTTTTGCACTTAGCTCCCACTCCTGACGAATGAAGTGCTCAAGGGGATGATGATGATGATGATGATGATGATGATACAATTTTGACGCGAAAACATTGACATACATAATAAAATTTGACATCGGGTAAAATCAGTTAGGTACCGATAATTGTCTTAGCATTTAGCATGGTAAAATTGATGAATTTGATTTTATTATTTTGTGTGGTTATTCTTATTTTTAATATCCTGCTTGTGGGGAAAAACAGAAATGAAAGAATACAAACTTTTCCTCTCAGTTATAACAGACTTGCCTATAAATATCTACAGAACTGCACAAGGTAATTTGGAATTACCTCGATATCACTCATCCGTGATACGCACTTAGGCGATCATGTATCTTTCGATACACGACTGATGAGATTATTTCCGCAGTAGGTTGCCATTTCTTTCTGTGGTAAACCAGTTTCCATCCAAGACTATAGAACTCGGTGTGTTCTGCTATTTATGCGTATTTGCACGTAAGTGAGTGTAATAGATTCGACTGGAATTCGAACTCGGTTCTCCGATTCCTCAATCCGAGCCGCTATCCATTACTCCACCGTATTCGCTGATTCGACGATGTTGATAATGTTGCTCTAGAAAATCTGTCAGTTGTTAATGTTTCGTTTGCTTTGAGTTTGCTACTTTATTGCTAGCAAGCTTCTAGAAATGAGCGTTCTGTTAAGTTTTGTCTCTGGATGGTGAACGACTGTTTGCAGTTCTTCAGTCGGGACTTCAACGCTGCATCAAAAGACCGAATCAATGATTGTCTTCAGATATTTTCTCGCATTAGTAGGAACGTAGTAGTTGCCATTTCTTGGAGAAAGAGAAGAAAAAGCAAGAACGGATGTGAGAAAGTCGACCTGCCAACTATCTTTTTTTACGTGCATGACCTTATCGTTGGTTCGAATGTTTATCGGACTTTGATTCTCATTTACGTCTTCCGGTTGATAGCATGAAAACACATGTTAGCCAGAAAGACGAAGTCTCGGACTAGTATCAGAGTTCTCGATTTCTCTTCTGGCGTCAGTCTGCTCCTCGTTTCCCTCGTTTTCATTTTTTTTTTCACTCTAATTTCTTTCGAGAAAGATAAACCCATCACTATTACGGTAGTACGCTTTCGATATACAAATCACGCCTACTTAGAATCTTTACGGATTGAAGTTCACACCACTACACGGTAAATGGCCTCGAATTACATTACTACCCAGGTCATGGATTCTTCGTATTCATGGTAAGATTTATTTTTAATCCCAAACAAGGTAATAAAGCCACTAAAATACAAGGTGTTATTGAGAAATAAAAACACTGAGAAAACGTTATTGGGGTGGGGGGTGACAAAAGAAGAACATGGTCCAAAGAAACAGAAAATGACAGTTGATATTGCATTTAAATTTTTGAAGATCGTAGTTGACAGAAAAGATAGAACTCGGAAGAGAGTTCTACAAGTGAGAATTACAAGAGAATTTGTGAAGTCGAGGTACCAAACCTCATTTAGAAAAGGCAATATTCTTTCATTATTTTACCCTGTCTAATCTACGTATTATGTAATATGAGGTTGTATTGTTTAAATATACTTTAAGTGGTCAGAGGTAGAAACAGTGACTGTTAGAGTTACGGCGGGTGAATAATAAAACAATGAAGAAATAACAAGACAAAAGAGATACTCCTCAACAGGATGCATAAAATCTGAAGAATGAAGAAAGGAAAAAAAAAACCTTTAAAGATTAGATCAATACACCGGAGAATTCTTCCGCGGCGAAAGAGGAAAACCTACAATACACAAAACATGGAAAGTCCTAAAAATATTAAAAGTATGGGGTGAGATCGGCAATGGTCAAGAGGAACAAAGCAGCTGGAAATCACTCGGGGTAGAGGGTTACGTTAAGGGGTGGTTTATACAGATAGGAGAGGAAGATAACGGTTAATTCTAGACTTGACGGATGGAATGAGGGTGGTTTTCTACTATGTAAGTGGTATGGTGGGTCATAGCCGTGACGGAACAAATGAATGTAGTTCGTTTTCTAACGTTTTCGCCCCAGCCCCTCAAACTCCGACGTCTTACTCTCTGGGTTGAAGTGTCTACTCGGTCCTAACCGAACTTAAGGCAGTGGCCGCAAGTGCCCTGAGCATCCATAGATTATTCGCCCGGTCCACTGGTTTAATCTTGCTTCCTGTCCACGTTGTGTTTGGTTTGATCCAGAAAGCAGAAGTGATGTTCATCCATTCACAGTCGACTGAAGATGTAGACACGGCTGGAGAGTCTGCGCTAAGAAATTTAGAATGCAGCAAAAAAAAAAAAAATAATATCTGCAGAAAGTCGGACAAACAACTATTCAATGATTGAATTGTTAATGTCTTTTATATAGCAGAAAAGAATAGTATAGAAAAGAAAGGGTTACAGAAAAGAAAAGTAATTGACGTAAAAAAATGCATACACCGGATTCTGTACAGAGAGAGAGTGTGTGTTATGATTAACTTGTTAAATCGTCTCAGAATGATATACGACTCTTGCGATGGAGGAATAAGATTTCTGTGTGCGGTTTAAAGTTTATAGTGGCGTTCTTCCTTAGCAGTAGTAACAGTAGTAGTAATATTTGTGGTAGCAGAAGCAGCGGTACTTATATCAACAGTACATGTTAGCGGACGCTTCGTTCCAATCTCTGACGTCACGTTCTCCCTGTCTGCAACTCGACTCTCCACTGTCTCTAGCCAAACTCTTGCCCGGGCTAATTCTCTTCTGTCTCTCTCTTCCGTCTGCCTCTTCTTCAGCATAACTACGCGTTTATATAGAAAAATCCGGCTACAACTGAACCTTGGCCCTACTACTTCGCACGTGATTATCACGGGGTTTTGGCTGTTTCAACCAAGTTCACGTGAATTCAAAAGGTCCACCTTGCTTACTCAGCTCTATTCCAAGTTTTAATCAATAAAAATTATTTCGACCATTTCCATTGTCTGCTAATGACACAGTTTCAATGGGTACAACTTCTGCCCTAGATCAGGTATCACCATCAGTAAACAAAAATGCTCTGATCTAATTTCGCTGTTCAAATCCACTCCAATTTCACTAAAAAAATATACGTGTGTGTGTGTTTCCCAGACTCTCTCTCTATCTCTCTCCTCTCTCTCTCTCTCTCTCTCTCTCTGTGTGTGTGTGTGTGTGTGTGTGTCACAGTTTGAGCACTTTCCATGGAAGTAGTGACAGAGCAGTGAGAGGGTCGTCATATCTCGCCTGTGGGAGAGAAGTTGGAGGGTGGAAAAAAATTCGTCTCCCACAATGATTCTTAAATTCATGCTTCGAAAAGTGACGACTTGGCAGCTTATATTTTTTTTCTATTTTTGTATATTTTCCCAACTCGTTTTCTATTCATCTGCAGGAGTTTTTTTTCCTAGTAAATAATACGGAATATTTTAATATCTTTCCCAAATAAATCAAGTTTCCCTAACAGTTCAAATAGATCTTTGGGTCTTACATTATCAAATGTTTTTGCCTACGAGTATATGTCTTTGTGCATTTGTATTGTTTACTCTCATAGGGTTCAGATTATAAATATTGCATTTTTGTTCCAGTATTTTTAATGAAAGTACATTTTTCTTGCTTTATTTTCGCTCTTATTTTTCTACGCGCTTTATTTATCAGAACCCGGAAGATAAGCTTAGTTACGTAGCACATTAAGGCCTATCGAAAGATGCTATTGGTGTCCATGTATCTGTTTTAGTTTCTGTGGAAATAAATCGGATCATTTCTCGTATAATTTGATGACTTTAAAATCATTGTTGAAAGAAAACACAGGAATTCTTTAAGAGCCGTAGTCTGTTCTTGTAATGATAACCGGTTGGGTTAATAATATTCCGTCGGCGAATCAAAGAGCAGGAAAAGAGTAGAAGTGGCAGTAAAAGAAATGAAGTTCCACTTGGCCAGTTAGCAAACCCCTTCTCTACGGTCATTGAAGATAAACACGCCCTCTCGTGTAGACCCTCAGAAACACGCCCTCTCGTGTAGACCCTCTTAAAGCCGGCAAACTGACAGCCATATCACGTTAAAACACCGGTTCTCCTACGATCGTAAGTTAAGCAATGTCGAACCTGGTTATTTCCTAAATATGTGACCACTTAGGAATACAAGGTGCCATAAGCTTGGATGTGAGACTGGTGTAATGAATAATAATGAATTGAAAATCGGAGAGCTGAGTTCCAATTACAGTCGGATTGACTTACAGACAAATATCTTTCAGAGATGTATGAATACACCTTTTCTTTAACCCAGCTATGGGTTCATTAGTAGGATTTGTATCAGTAAATCATTATTATCTCAAAAACATTCTTAAAATGTAAAAATATATTCTGGCTTTAAATAACCTGCAAAAGGTCGATAAGCCATAAAAAAACTAATCAATCAATCGAGACGACAAAAAATGTCGAAAACTCTGCTAAGTCTTCATTCATGAAACCATGCGATGACTTGACATTTTTCCCAGCTTTGATCTAAAGTTCGAAGCAAGCCACTTAAATTGGCTGCCATCCCAACCTTTTCAGCTGGTCGTCGAAACTAGATTAATGCAATCTTCATGCAACATCGATTAACGGTAGTCCAGAGATCAGTATTCAGTTTTCTTTTCTTATTTCTCCTTTGTCTGGTTGGCAGTAATCCAAGCGTTCATGCATGAATACAATTCACACACACACACACACACACACATTTTATTAAACCTTTCGAAGCAAGTAATGCAAAATAGGGCAGGTTGATATTTAATCTT
This sequence comes from Acanthosepion pharaonis, assembly GCA_903632075.3. Classification (NCBI taxonomy): domain Eukaryota; kingdom Metazoa; phylum Mollusca; class Cephalopoda; order Sepiida; family Sepiidae; genus Acanthosepion; species Acanthosepion pharaonis. Next base: position 342,093 of record CAHIKZ030001672.1, on the reverse strand, counting down.
TTTTAGAAAATCAGCATTGCACTCAGTGAAAAAGCTGGGTTTTTAGGTGCTAAGTACTTCTACCAAAATTGAAATTCATGGCTTTTACCAATTTTTGAGCATTTAGTTTTTAAAGAACGACTGATAAAAAGGGCACAGAAATACTTAATATTCGCAGGTTTTTGCTTACAAACTGACTTCAAAATTTTACTATTTCAAGAATAGCTCCACGTAAAATTGATATCTTTTTATTAAATACATTGAATGGAAAATACATTCAATCCAGAATTCTAATTATGAATCACCACAGGCAAAATATGTTATTTTTTTACTGTATTCGATAAGAAAAACTATGTAAAAAAATATTGTAAACGATTGCCAAAAAAAAGCCACTCATTAAATAAGATTTGTTATATAATTGGTTAGATTCAAATTAATCAAAACAAAAAGTAGATAAAAGTGTATTAACACCATGATACCTCTGAGTACAAATTATAAGAGAAAATGTTTTAAATTTGCATTGATTATTGAAAACCACACTAAAACTACTGTACTCTATAAAATATTACATAATAATATAGCTAAATTGTTCAATATAATTTCCCTTTGAAGCAAATGAAGGTTTTATGAGATAGCACAATGATTTAATAATAATGTCATTGTGCCATGCATCTTGTCCATATACAATATGCAAAGATTCAGTAAATTATAAATTTTATAAAGCTGTGCTATAAGTTTTTCACTGATCACCAGAATTAAATTGCAAAGTTACGATTTTGAACCTAAACTTCATATTTTTTCCTCGAAAAATGGCAATGAATTGGAAAAAATATTTTGTATTATTATTTATTATGTGAAATCTTAGCATTCAAATTGAGTGTAATACCACGATTCCAAAATCGACCTGCCCTGTTGCACAATTAATTTTCTTTTGGTATTTTTTTTATATTCATGAGTTTCTGAGGCCTTCAATAGATGCAGTCCGTTTTAAACGGGTGGAGCAAAAATATAACAAACTAATAATCTATATAATGCTGAAATGCTGATCATGCATGTATGTATGTATGTATGTATCTATCTGTGTTCTCAAGATACATCCTAAACGATACCCCAACCAATTTAAGAGTAGGTTTCCTTGAAACCCTTTCAGATGCAGTATCATTAGAATTAGACAAAGGGTTCTTGAGCTAGGGACGTTTTCTTGTTTTTACAGTATTTTTAATAGGAAATTCAGAATTTGTTTCTAATACATCATATCATATAAACAAATACATATTATCTTCCAACTATTATGCATGTGAAAAATAATAAACATTCTAAGTAATATTAATATTGTATAATGTGATTAATAATTATTACAATAATTTGTATTGCAAATACAAATGAAAATATATGTAAAATTGATAGCATTTTTACCTAATTATTTTTTGATCAGGAAATGCTTTTAAAAGGAATCCAACGTGTCTATGGGTGATCTAGTAATATAATAAGAATTAAATGTTTTTATTAACAAATATTTTCTTGCAATGCTTATATCCGATTAGGATGAAAAGAAATAATCACCATTTTTTGTGCTGATTTTGAGGAACATATTTTTGAAAAGGAATTTGCCGATATTGCACCCTCAATGACTCTTCTGCAGAATGGAGCTTTAAAATGCAAGAACCCGTCGTGACGGTCGTAAATTTAGCGTTTTTCATGCAAGATCAGGAAGGACGGCAATGTTCAATTGCTAACTTTTATTCTCTCATTGAAAGAATAAGACTGCTGACTTCCTTGAAACCCTTTAAGACTAATATATTTAGTTTATTAACCACTTTTAAGCTAGTGGTTGATAAACTAAATATACTCTAAATAAATTTAAAAAAATAAAATTATTCGACAGCAGTCTTATTCTTTGAAGAAATGAGAGAATAAAAAAAAACAGCAAAATATAATCTCCTGCATGCTGCACAAACTTTAAAATCACTAATTTTTTTTCAAATATTTTAAAATTTGAATTTTTAACTGTTGCCTCTTCATCCGGACACAAAACCCAATGCTGGATTAAAGGAAGATTTTCAATCCGGGGATCATCCTAATCCCAAAGATATATAATATACATACATATATGCATATATAAGAGGCACCTCGAGGCGGTGTAATGGTTAGCGAGCTTGTCTCGCTAGAACAATTACGATTGAGTAGTGAGTTCGATACTCACTGGGTGCTCCGTACTTTCGGCCTTGTGCCACATCTGAATTACGCTAGGAAAATCACTATATGGGCAACTCGCGGTGGTGTAATGGTTAGCAAGCTTATCTCGCTAGAACAATTAAAAATTAGTAGTGAGTTCGATTCTCACTGGGTGCCCCTCTAAATTCGGCCTTGTGCCACATCTAAGCTATGCTTGGAAAATCACTATATACATATATAAGATATATATATATATATATATATATATATATATATATATATTACGATAAACGTGCAATCAATTTACAAATACATGAATTATTCACACAAAACTAATGCAAAGGTTAATGATTTAAATGGCGAGACATCCATCATCGCAAACAATTCAAATAGTATACATTTTGGATAATAAGTGCGACATTACTGTAATTATTGAACAATATAGTTCATGCCACTTTGACAGAAAAAATTTACCAGTAAAAAATTTGTTCATCACCATATTTGGTATAAACGCAAAACACTTTAAAAATTTAAAATCAAACTCAGCGTTGCTTTGGCGCGTTCCAAAACCAATAACTCATTTTCAATAGCATTTTCGGATACAACAACTCATATATTTTCGTTGTCCTCTTATTACTAAGAGAAAAAAAAGAACAACATCTATTCTATACCTGAAGATGTCTGTAGGAACAGACGAAAGCTTGTAGTAAAAATAACAACTAATACGGCAGAAATTTATATAAACAAGGATCAATTCATTCATAACGGATCTGGAGGTTTTTGTATACTATTTGAATTGTTTGCGATGATGGATGTCTCGCCATTTAAATCATTATCCTTTGCATTCGTTTTGTGTGAATAATTCATGTATATATATATATATATATATATATATATATATATATATATATATATATAATATATATATATATATACATTTATACATATAAATAATATAATATAAAATATATAATATGCAAGTTAGAGTGATTTCAGATACACGAACAAATGCACAGCCGTTTATTTATTTACATTTATTTATTAAGTCTTTATTGTTTCTGTTTTTATTTCTTTGTGTTATTTTTATTTAACTATTACCAATTTCAATTTATGATAGATTTCCCAGTACTGTGTTTCTCCCTTTTTTGGTCTCCAAATTCGCGGTCGATGTTTTGGCCGACAGCATTTTTATAAATACGTTTTAAGAAACGGCCTTGAAGTCAAACTATAAAAGAAATGATTAAAACGAAAAATATAAAATTCTATAATAGAAGACTGCATCTATTGTTCTAAATATGCAATCCAAATTCTCGATGCAAAGACAATGTTGAAGCTATGATATAAAGATAAAATATAAATACAAATAAATCTATAAAAATGTATAACGGAATTTTTTCAATCTGTTGATTTGTAAGGCACTGGACGTTAAAAAACCACAATAGTCCATCAGAGAAAGCATTTGCAGCTGAAAATAGGATATTCAAAATTGACTCGAAAATCTGTTTTTCAGCCAATGTGAGTCTTTAAAAAGAAATTAAATAAATATATCTGTTATAGACAAGCGTATCGTTGCACGAAAGAAATACGACAACAGTAGAAATAGATTTACGTGATTTATTTCAACAGGAACGTGTTTTTTTTTAACAGCTACCTTGTGGTAAAGTTCATAAGCCGGCTTCGAATCTGGGTTGATCTCTCAATTAGTTCACACTGGTTGACGCTGGCGCTATTTTAATGACTGCTGCTGACTGCTGCTGACCGCTCAGCCTGACCGTGTCCCCTTTTATGACGTTTTTTATGGCTTAACAGGCTCGAAAAACGACGCGAGTATAATTAGGAGGGAAGCATTTTTATTGGTCGAAAAATAGAAACACTTTAAAATATTATTTTATTTTTCGACCGGAACACGTGCGTCGGGAACATGCGTAAACGAAGATAATGGTCATTTTGTGGCGGGGCCTTGTCCCGTTTACATCCGGCTCTCGCTCTTGAGTATGTTAGTTTATTTCCCTGTAAATCAGCCGAGATATGTCTTATTTTATTTTATAACATATCTATCCGAGTCACTTTTATGGAAGTCAATCACTTTTAACAGAATAACTGAGCACAGAATTTGCCAGATCGTCCCAATCGTCGTCATGACAATGAGGAACCTGACGTCAAAGAAACCGATTTAAATCATAGCTTCGAACAGTAAGTAATATTTTTCTCAGTTTGACTTAAATTATACTTTTCTTCTCGTTATTATTTTCAAATCAACTCAACCAAGTTTAGTATGTATCTAACTACAGAGACTTTAACCTTTCAGATCGAATTACACACAAAATTAATTTTACATTTTACACACAAAAGAAAGGAACATTGAAAAACGAACTTCAATATATATTTTATTCCAACTGAAGTGCATTATGAGTGTCGGTAAATAATTCTTTTTTTTATTTTATGTCAAAGTAACTTTTGCCATTCAACTTTTAAAATACATTTTTTTAATCATATCATCCCAAACAAGAAAATAATGAAAAAAAAATCGGAATGAAGTTCCACGTGTGAAAAGTACGAGAAAATAAACTGTTGGAATAGAACAGACGGTTGCATATCGCTAGTTCAATAGTAAAACGGTAAGACCTAATTGTCAATCATGTTTAAACGGTGAGACCTAGTTGCCAATCTAGTAGCACTCTTAAACTCAGATCTAGAAATTGATTTAATATAATCACTCCACTTCATATCACTGGAAAACAGGAGACCAAGAAGGTGCAAAGTATTACTCCCTCTTGGAGGTTAGCATCAGCCATACTGATGGCAAGCGAAGAAGGTTCTCTGTGGTGAAAGCAGTTTTGGTTTGAAGGCGTTAAAATTTACAAGCCATTTCTTGCCCCAGTTAACAACTGATTGGAGTTCCTTTTCAAGAGCAGTTACCAGGTTTACTTTGTCGGATCTATTGGACTTGATTACTAAGACAGGAGTAAATAGTTGTGTCATCTGCATAAATACCCAGTTGTAAATTGATGAGATCGGGAAGGTCGTTGATGAAGATCAGAAGCAGCGTAGGTCCAAGGAGAGGACCCCTGCATTTATATGAAATGGTGTGTGTAAGTTCGAAAGTCACAACAAGCCTATTTCTCAAACAGATGAGAAGCAATGAAAAACTAGTAGACTTTTTCAACACAGTAAAACCTTGGTAAGCATCCCGTTAAATAAGATTTACTTGTCGTTCAAATTATGGATTCCTTGTTTAGCAATATGCTGCTATTTTCTGTTATGTCTGGTTGATTATATAACCTATTATTTGTTTAGTGCTGATTAATGATAATCAATTAAATAAAAATCTGGGTTAATTAGTAAGAACGTTAATGCTAAAAGAACCAATACAAAAAAAAATGATTACATATAGTTTTCATGCAAATTGTTTTTCTTCGAATTACAAAAAGAAATAAAATATAAACATAAGAATAAATATATATATATATATATATATATATATATATATATATATATATATATATATATATATATATATATTAAATATATATTTTTATGTTTAATTTTAACGTTTTTTTTTAGATACAAGTACTTTTGGAAAAGACAGTAAGGCACGTCAGCGTAAATGACGGTTCCGTATAGGATGCATTTCGAATCCTGTCAAAGGACGAATATTTTCTATGAAAATTTCTCGGACATTCAGGCCGGTAAATGTTATTTAATACTGTTTATTATAAACAGAGCATTTACTTAAATACTTGTATATCTTAATATATATATATATATATATATATATATATATATATATATATATATATATATAATATCTGGCCACTCGTATTCGAGGATACCCAACTACTAGGCCAGCTAGCCAATCCCTATTGCAGACGCTCGCTCAGACGCATTTGTGTTTGTTCAACACCCACAGAGCCCACCAGTAGTTTATTCTGCAACTATGCTGAGCAAACCTTATAGTTTCTGGGAGAGAGCGTGTTATCTAGCGTGCTCAAAAATTTGACTCAAGCCCTCGGCCACAATGACTTGTGGCTTTGTGCTAGCACAGTTATCGACGACTCTCAAGAGTTCCGTCTACCCACTTTCACTCACAAGGCTTGGGTCAAACCGTGGTATGCCTTTCAGGTACTTTACAAAGGGGCCGCACGCGGAGATCGACTTTGATCCATTCCAATAACATCAGGATGTTCCCTTCCTGACAAATCGACCATGGTGGGATTCGAACCCGGGTCTCATTATATATATATATATATATTATATATATATATATATATATATATATATATAACCACATTGTAGTAAACACCCAGAGGCGACAGTCTGTTTCATGCTCCCCACCGAGGATGGATGTGACACCAGGTCTTTTGAACGAAGGGAGCTCCATACACATATTTATACATATGGGCTAAGGGCAAATTTGATTTTTGCCAACCTCTGCGACCACTATCACGCTGGCATTGGTATTACACTAACAATGAGGAAGGTGCTGCTGCAGGGTTTCAATCCCCGGGGCTGAGCAATTTCTCCCATCTAAAATGAGAAGAATCATAGCTCCACTTACAGTACAGGGGCGTTAACCACTTCCCAGTAAACCCACGTTGGCAATGGTTAACTACTGTGATAGCACCTGTTAGGGTCACAGATATTGACAAATAGTTAAAACTAAACTGGGATCAAAACACTATGAAAGTGTAAAAATAGGTTTTAATACCAGAAATACTTTTTTGTACATTATCACCAGCAATACATTATTGAAAAAATATTAGCAGCAATAGATTTTTTGAAGAAAAAAAAGTATTGCCAGCAATAGATATTTGAAGAGAAAAATTATTACCATCAATTCATTTTTGGAAAAAAATATTACCAGCAATAAAAAATGTTGTCGGCATTAAATAGCCCATTGAGGTTGATACGCCGTAAAAATCAAACAAACAAAACATAAATGCTATATTTATTATAAGAATGCTTTCATTGTGAGCAGAAATGCGTATACTTATATTTACGGTACAATGATCTGCTTGAACTGATAGGAAAACTTGATTTATTTGAGAAGGACGTCCCGGAACTTACACGGGAAGTAAACCACCTGCATGCGGAGAGAAAACGAATTGAGCAAGTACACAAAAATAGAAAGGGACGTGAGACAAGGATTAGGTCTTCTAACCAGATTTATTCAATCTGTTAATTTCAATCATGGAAATGACTGAAAAACAATTTCCCCTTCAATTTTATAGTCAGGAGCACACAAATGCATGCTGAGATTTTTTTTTAACCAGTAAAATAGGCCGGTTTCCAGTTTCACTTGACTCAATCCAGATCTGTCTTGTCTTGAAATCAGAACGCTACATTCGTATGTCCGAACTTGCTTTTGTGTGTCAACGCCAATTCTTAGTCCGTGAATTTTTGCCATATTACTATTGATTTGCCTTATTAATGTTAATTTACCTTGAATATATTGTTTGCTTGCTTTATATTCTTTTTAGCCTTATTCCTTTCTTTTCCTTCTCTTTTTTTTCTAGCTCAAGGCAAATATGTTCTACTAATTTTTGTTGTTGCTGCTCTGGGAAATGCTCAAGTGATCTGCTTTTTGTTATTTGGTAAAAAACTTTGTTTGATTGTGTAGCGCCAGTTTATAAATCCGATGAAAGGTTGTCTTCTTAAAAACCCAAAGGATTCATTCACTTCAAACCATTTTCATTATCGTTGTAAGAAAACTGTAGCATATAACAAATAGTTTAAGCATTTCTGGACGAGTTGGACGACATGAATGGCATCCATATGAGAGTCGAGCAGGACACCTCGACATTGTATAATGCTTAATTAGCTTGTCTCGCTAAATCAATTACGACTGAATAGCGAGTTCGATCCTCACTGGGTACCGCATAATTTTGACCGTGTGCCACATCTAAGCCATGCTTAGAAAATTACCATATTTGAGTCGTGATCTGACGAAGCTATTTAATGACATGACTCGAGTTCTTAGGTTACTCTTATGGTTTTGTAGCAACTTGCGGTATTGAGCGAAACTATCCCTAGCTCAGTCTGTGTTCAGTTTCTTCTTCTTCTGTACTAAATTGTTAGTGTAAATTAATTACACAATCTTTGAATTTGATAGGAACTTGTCATTAATTCTTATCAATGTAACAATTTGTAAGCTGCTGATTAAAAGTTATTTATAAAAATCTGTCAAAATTGTGAGAAAAATATTCGTCGCGATACAGCTATCTTTATAAGAAGAAAGACACGACGTAATTCAATAAATGAATGCGAAGAAGGGGATGTTTTATTTTTTAAAAACTGAACAATGCTGTGTTTTATTCTATTACGCCATTTGAGGCGGTCCCTGTGTCTAGTTTGGTCTATTCATTTGAGAACTTTACTTATGAATAGAGTAAGAAGTGTATAATTATAGAAGATGGGATGCACCCGCGTCTGGTGACTGCGTGCTGGTTGCCTGCGCAGATCAACGTGTCTGATCTTGAGCCTTGAGTGAAAAAAAAAATCAGATAACTGTATCAAGTGGCAAAGGCAGCAGCAAGTCATCGTGACCAGAAAAGAAAAAATAGTTCTAGGAAGGGGAAAAAAACCGAAAAAAACTTAGGTAAAAAGAACAATGGAGTGATAATGTTTTATTTTGTTCCTGAATTCGATTCCGGCTTGTGTCTCTCTCAACAAATAAAAGCTTCTTTATTTCGTTCAGTAGTCGTGTCATATTATCTTACTTTAAATGCAACTTTTTCCTGCAATAGATCAGCTCAAATTAAATGGCTAAAGGTGATGTGTCCTTTTATTCATCCCACTCCCGGATGCGTTTTAAATGTCTTCGTGACATTGCAAAGGAAGTCGCGGCTCATTCAATAAAGACGCCGATTCTTAACCACATTAATTTCTTTGGACAAAGTGTAAATTTTAGAAATGGATGATGTTAAATCGTTACCATGACGATTTATAATATAGCTGGCCGCTCGTATCCAAGTATATCCGTCTGCTAATCCCTGTTGCAGATGATTTCTCAGGTATATTTTTGTTTTTTCAACCGGCATATAGCAAACCTTTTGTATATACCTTGAGCAAATCATAGTTACAGTTTCTGAGAGAGAGGGGGGGGAGCGAATAAATTGGTGTGATCAGTACAAGACGTATAATAACGATCTGATCAGCCATCTGATAAGATGAAAAACGACTCGGTCATAATGAATTGCGACATCGTGCTGGAACAACTAATTTCATTCACAAGATTTATGTCGACTCATGCTATGAATTTGCTTTTCAGACATTCCCAAACGGTGCGCACTATGCGGTCGCCTTCATGAGATTGGAACTCATGGTCGGATTGCTAAAGCTGTAACCACTTGACCACAATTTACAAATAACATTCAAGAATAAAATGTCGAAATTGCCACCATAAGAATCTATAAAAATCAGGTATGTTTGTGTATACAAAGATATGTGGTATTTAAAGATTTCATCTCGTTACACAACTTCAACCAAAGAAAGAAAATTCAATTTTCAAACTAAAACCATCGCTTCCATTGATTTAAAAGTCTTCAGTCTTTAATAAACTTTACTATCACCATTTTGGGTTGTTATTAAAAACAATAAAAAAAATCTGATAAAACAATCTAAAGTGTAGAAAATGTAAAATCTCTTTTAAAATCATTTCACCCCAAGCAAGGCATTAAAGCCACTAAGACACTGAGTGCAAAAGAATAAGAAAAATAAAAACATTATTAAGGAGCGAGAACAATAAAAGAAGAAAAATCAAGAAGACAGTAGATAACGATTGACATTACATTTAAATCATTGAAGATAAAAATTGGGTGAAAAGCAAGGGCATAAAAGAGAGTTCCACAGGCGAGAAGTGCGAGAAAAAGAAACTGTTAGCATAGAACTTAGGGTTATATTTCATCTGTTAAATGATGAGTCCTTGTTACCAATCTAGTACTGCTCTTAAATACATGAATTTTAGTTACCATAGAGAAAAGTTCATCAGAACAATTACCATGAAAATATTTTTAGAAAAGGCAGAAGGAAGCTACGTTAAGGGAAAGTGAGTGAAACCGAAATGCTAAGCGAGGACCAATAACATTGTAGATTCTTCTTTGGATTTTACCATCTCTAGATATATATTGCAGAGGCACCAACCCAGATATTGCAGCAATATCCAACTTATACATATTTAAGACAGATTCTGGCGAGAAAAATTGTCTCGTATGACTTGGTGAACCAACTTTCCTAGCAGTAGCTCTAGCAATTGACTCAATATAATCTTTCCACTTCATTCCAACAGAGAAAGTTATTTTGAGGAGGCGTAACTATGGGGTTTATCGCTAAAATTAAATGAAATTTCTTTTCTAATTAGTAAATAATAATGAAAATACTTATTTATTTATTATTTATTTGATGCAGCACGTAACGTGAAAATTTTTACGTTTGCAAATAACTTCATTCATGAACACGGAATAAATGCTACTCGACCAAAAAAAGTATGAATGAATCAGTGAAGATGCTGTTTCTTCCATCAATGAATGAACGGGTGATGTTTAGAGACGAAAAAGTATGAATGAATCTTTGACAATGCTGTCCTTTACAATGAGTGTGAATGAACGTATGAATGAATAATGTTTGGAGACGAAAAAGATGAATGGGTGATTGAAATTAAAGGGGTGGGAATTGGGATCAGATATCCAAAAAGAGAGATGGAGTAAAATATATGTTAACAGTAAGTAATTATTATCAATGGAATTTTTTTGTATCAAGACAAAAAAGGACCCCCAAACCATGAAATCCAAAGAAAAGGGTGGGGGTTAAAACTGAGCTTGTGTTCCAGTTGAATAAATAAAACTTTGAATCTTCATTGTCGGGTAAAAATGTGCAAACTTGTTATTGATAATGATTTTAATTCTCAATGTCTTGTCCAGTCTTTACAATGGGTGTTGAAAATTTCTCGGTCTTACCCCCAGGGCCGAAAACTTCAATATACCTTCTTCTTCTTCTTCTTCTTCTTCTTCTTCTTCTTCTTCTTCTTCTTCCTCCTCTTCCTCCTCCTCCTCTTCTTCTTCCTCTTCCTCCTCCTCTTCCTCCTCCTCCTCCTCTTCTTCTTCTTCTTCCTCCTTCTTCTTCTTCTTCTTCTTCTTCTTCTTCTTCTTCTTCTTCTTCTTCTTCTTCTTCTTCTTCTCCTCTTCTTCTTCTTCTTCTTCTTCTTCTTCTTCTTTCTTCTTCTTCTTCTTTTCTTCTTCTGAATTTCTTCTTCTTCTTCTTCTTCTTCTTCTTCTTCTTCTTCTCTCTTCTTCTTCTTCTTCTTCTTCTTCTTCTTCTTCTTCTCCTCTTCTTCTTCTTCTTCTTCTCCTCCTCCTCCTCCTCTCCTTCTTCTTCTTCTATATACTGTGTCATGGATCTCCATAATTTCCTGTCCTTTGTAGCTTATAATAGATTTTGTCTTTTTGTTATGTCTCCTAAACCTTGTTCTGTCATTCATTTTCTCTAGTTCGCTAGGCAGGCTATGCGTTATCTTCCACTTGCGTTCCAGCCTTCACTCTGTCAAGTGAGTATCAAATTTTCGTCTTCCATTATTATTTAAATTTAATCTGCCTTTTTTCTGATATTAAATATAAATGCGCTTTTTGTTTCCATTTTCTCTAAGATTTTGTCGTTGCTCACATGTTCCGTCCATGGTATTCTCAGCATCCTTCTGTTGAACCCCATTTCTGCTGATTCATCTCTTCTTCTGTGAGGAAATTGTCCAGAATTCACTGCCATATAGGAGAATGTGATATTACGTAACAGTTCAGTAATCTCTTTGTTTCTAATGAATTTTTCCTGTTTCTTGATAATTTGCTTAGCTTTTGGAAGTCATCTTTCGCTATCCCAATTTCGGATTTCAGTGTCGTGCTTTCCGTCTTCTGTTTTCCAGCTTTTTAAATTATTGTACTTCTTTCATTTTAGTATCTCTCTCTCTCTACTTGTAATTTCTTGAGTTATTTCTTTTGGTAACAACCATACATTCTGTCTTTGCAATTGATACTTAGTCCCTTCTTCTCTCTTTCTCTCACTACCTTCTGTGGAAGTTTCTTTTCAGTATTTATCATCAACACTGCGTCATTCGCATATCTTATGTCTTTAAGATTGTGGCCGCCAATAATGAATCCTGGTAGGATTTCCAATTCTCTCAGAATCGCCTAATTTGAATAAGTCCGGTGAGAAGACACATCCTTGTCTTATACACCTTTCTATTGTTCTGTATTTACTGAATTCATTTTCTATGCTCAGGGAGGTTTGCTGCCAGTATAGGTTCTTGCTTATCCTAATATCTTTCCCAAAGTTGACATAGATGTTCCAACAGTTCTTTGTGAACCACTATACTTTAGAATAAATCAATTCTTGCAAAGATGTAACATAATTTATTTATTCCAAAACAAATTATGAATTCGTTATTTTGTTAACTACGAAAGAATTTACTAATGTTTTATAATGTTGGTTCATAAACGTCTACATTGTTTGCTGCTACGCTTAGATTCGAAGAATTAAGTGAGAAGAATATGCTCTATTACGGATGCACCAACAACAAAGTACTGAATCGTTTGGAAATGCCTAACATTGAAGCCGTCATCGTGAAGCATCACCTCAAGTGGTAAGGATATGTCACCGAATACACTCTTCAAGATTCTCGAAGATCATCCTTTACAGCGAGCTCGGCGACAGCAAACGTCATTGCGGAAGCCCAAAACACAAAGTCCAACTGAAGCTGGAATCATAGCCCTAACACATGGGAAACAGAAGCCGCCGATCGCCCATCCAGGCATATGTGAAATTTCGGTTCTGCTTTCGAGGAGAGCAGAAATACTGAACAGGAACTAAAAAAGGAGGCAACGCAAAGTCCGACAACTCCAGCGAAGACGATCAACCGCCCTACCATGCGAACAATGGCCGAAACAGTTCTATTCAAGACATGGCCTCCTTAGTATTTGTCACTTTCAGGAATCTTCATGGCACCAGATGAACCAAACTCGGATACGAGTCGTGTCGATGATGATTTGATCAGTCGTGACAGCATAACGAGAATATTAACAAGTTAACTTCGGGATATTTTACTCCAAGGATCGAAACCAAGACAAATCGTTAAGGAAGTGTCCTTAAGCTGATGAACGGAGACATATTACATTTAATTAGTTGTTGACTTAATATGTTGCCATTCACGCGTTTATATTTCAAAATTCTATGACGAGAGATATAATACTTTCAGTTATTTATTGGGTTAAGAGGTTACTATTAAAGCGTTGATAGTTCCGCATTCCATAAAGACTTATACAATTCCTTCACTTAGTTATTAGGTTAACATGTTACGATGAACGCATTGATGGTTCAGCATTCTATAAATAGATATATAATTCCTTCTGTTAGTTATTGGGTTAAGAGGGTATAATTAACGCGTTGATGATTCAGCATACAATGAAAAGCAACTCGTTAATGGTAACCTCTTAATCCAATAACTGACTATAAGAATTATATCAATCATATAACTAACATGATCTCCAACTTGATCGTTTTTAGGCTACATAAAAGTTAAAAATAAAAAGCAAGACAACATCGAAAAAGAAGGAAAGGAAAGGGAAAGCCTTTTTGAAAGCATTTCAACCTTATTTAAAGAAAAAGAGAAAAAAAACAACTGTTTGATCTTAAATGATCTCTTGCTGATCGAAGGGTCGTTAAGTTTTAAACAAACAAACAAACAAACAAACAAACAAAACAAACAAACATAAAAGTTCTTAGATGACTAAATCCTTTCTTAGCAATATCTTGCAAAGTTTGGTGAAATAGGTGGTGAAGAGTTGTAGCGGTGTCAACTACTCTGTTACATTTCATCTCGTTTACTCGTGTCTCTGTAGGGGGTCTGTCCCTGACTCATCTACCTGTGATAACTGCCTCGTATTTCTATGTGACTGTATATATATAGAATACATTTCTTTCAACTATCAGCTTACAAGTTGCTTAGCATATGGGCCTAATAACAGAATCATATTGGTGACTGAATTATTCTTGGATCAAAGCAGAAAATATCTTTGTTTCACTTGTTCCTACTAGTTAAAAACTTGTTAATTCACGAGTTCAAGCAAAGATAATTCCAGGGCATATTTTAATTTTATTTAATTGAATGCTTTTTGTTTCTCCTATATTCTACGAGAAAAAAAAGCAGAAACTTAGTTTCAGTGTTTGATCTAGCGCACGATCACACTCTACCTCCATATTGAACTGAAGTGAAGAATGAAGGAAGCTGAGTTGTAGGTTGAAGGCCGCCTCATCTTCAATGGAATCAAAAACGGAAAAAGGTATCGTCGACATAATGTAAGTATACATGAGGCTTGTGGCGTCTTTCAAACAAGAAGCTTTCGTGAAAACCAACAAAAATATTGGCTAACACAGGAACCAATAAACTGCCTATCGAAATCCTATCGACTTGGTCATCCATGATGTTATTGAAACAGAATTCTACCTTCTGTTGCTAAACGCATAAATTCTAAAAACAAAATTTCAAGAATTATGGGAAGACCCAGGTGGCCTCTATATAGAACATCAGTGCAGATCTGCAAAAGTGGCCTGGAGAGGAAAATTAGTGTACAGGCTGAGAATGTCTAAGGACATCATAGGTTTGTTCTCAGAAAACAAACTTAATTTTTTTAATAAAGCTCGAAAACCGAAATGAGTCTGAAACAGCAAGTAGAAAACAGATAACAGACTGACAGAATAATTCAGCCAACTATTTGGTCAACTCATGCTGAACGGAGTTACAATGGACAAAATGGGTCTAGGTGGAGATAACCTACTTAGGCAAAGAATACATGTGAGGACGTTGTTTTTCCTGAAGGCCTAGTATGACCATAAATCATTTTGTAAACAGAAAGTAAGAATCTCTGCAATTTCGTCTCTATTTTGACGGTACTGTCATATATCACCATAAATATTAACCAATACATTTATTAGATAATCCAGAGTATGCGTCAGGATATAGGAACGATCCGTTCACTGTCTTATGCACAGCTCGGACCGCTCAACATTTGCGTATATTAGAAGCGGTCTACATAAAGTTACATCAACCATCACTGTGCAGACAGGAAGAACATTTTGTTCGCTCTCTCTGTCTTTTAAGAGGTACGTGAGTGAATTTTTCCATTTTATACTCACTTGAAACCATTTACATTAGCGTTTTTGTTCGTATATTTTCTTTTTTTTATTATTGTTTTACCTCATCCAGCGTAGTGCTATTCACCCATTCTCTTTCTCGTTTGGGCTTAAAGAATAATGATATATTTAAGATGTTGACTTTTCACACTACTCCAAGCAAAATGTTTGAAAGGAAGACTATATTAATACTAGAAAGAGCGATAACAGTTACTGGACTCAAGAAACATAGAATCCTGCAAAAATGTTTTCGGAGAAAGATTTTATAAATTTCAGCCCAAAGTAGCATCGGCTACTTAGTCAGTGAATGCTGAATGTTTCCTTATAAGGAAACGGCTAATATTACCATTACCATTATATCGAACTTATTTAAACGTATTGATTATCTATGTATTTCAGTAAAGATCAGCGAAATATATATTTTAAGAATACGTAATAACAATAAAAAAGAAAAGATTTTTTTAATTTTTTATTTAAAAGATCAAAGAAATATTTTCATCACTGAAAACGAATGACAACAAACTGATATTATAATAATTATTTACTTCTATCAGTGATGCGTGCAATACTTTTAAAAATTGCTCAGAATAAAACGCATACAGCAACGATTATTGAAATGATGCTGATGAAATATGCGAGTAGAGGTTAGAGTAAGAAAAGAGTTGGAGTGGCAGTCAAGAGGTTTTAGCGTAGATGGTGATAAAGTTAAGGGAGACGGATTAACTCATAACATGATAGACATCTTCAGCCGACATGAATATTTCTATTGTTTGTCAATCCCATAAAGAGAATGACACGAATCTCATATTTATAGAACCATTTGCATTTTCCAATTGTCTCGTCTTGAACAAAAGAAACATTACATTTTTCTTGTTGTCTGTCGACGACTGTTTCCAAAAAATATATATGGTTCTTTTATTTTTAAAGATTAAACCTTTGTTCCTTTCCAGGTCAACCACAAGTAAAATTACAGACCCCACCATAGGGATGGTCGTGAAATCTGCGATGTTGTACCCGTAAACAAAATGTTATTTTACACATTTCATTTTCATGGTTTGTATTTTAGGCTTTTGAAAAATATAATGAATAAGCTATGCAAAAATAATTTGCCAAATCAATTATTAAAAATCTATTCATGCGTATTAAAAAAAATTTTTTTTATTCCTTCTGTGTTAATTTTATCCAGAAGTTTTCCTCTTAAGAATTTAACGTGCAATAATATTAGTAGTTTAATCATTAAAACAATAAGATGTATTTATTCAGTAAGAATTATTGATTCCTTGGTGTTTATTAAAAATCACCATCACAATGAAATGCAGATTTTATTACAATTACAATAAGTTTGTCTTTGTAATTCACCCCTGACGATGATCTTGGAGGAGATCAAAAGTAATTGGGTAGAAAAAAACAACGGCGTCTTTCTTGATGAATTTCATCTTAATATCAAGGAACTGATTAGAGAACTGAAAAGGATCATTAAAAAAATAAATAAACATAATACGTCTATATTATTCAATAAAACATGTTTGAATGAAGATATGCTGCCTAAACACACACACGCACACACACACACACACACATATATATATATATATATATATATATATATATATATATATATATATATATATATATATATCGCACATATAGTGCTAGTGTTGATATTCGAGTTGTTGCCAATTTCAAATTGTCATCTTCAGGGTGCAATTTTTCCATACATAGGCAACACTAAGACGAAATATGTGTTGAAGGATAAATGAATTATGTTATTTATTGAGAGTTGAATGTTTTGGAGCGTGCGATGAGGTGATACTAGAGTTCTTGTTCAAATCGATCAAGTGAGAATTTTAGTTTAAAAAGTTATAAATCCACAAAATCTTTCTTGTTATTTGTATTTATCTGTTAAAGTGAAATGGACTTAAATATAATCCAATTGGAAGAGTAAGAATATCTTAGTAGTTTTCCACAGAATTTAATTACTGTGCTGCATATATATATATATATATATATATATATATATATAAAAAAATCCCGTTTATTTTAAATGCAAATATATTTTTTAATAGGAAGCTGTAGTCCCCGTATAATATATGGACTGCACCAAAATTGCTTTAACGACATATTTTTATTAAAAATTAAATTACATAACGGTCAGTCTATACTTAGCACCTGAAGACTGCGTTGTGCATGAAACTCCAAGTCGTGTTACCGGTAAGAGATATCTGCATTTATTAATATATATATATATATATATATATATATATATATATATATATATATATATATATGACTTCCGAATGCACTCTTCTAGACGGTCTACTTGTTTAAGTTGGTGAACACTGCCATAATGCTTGCCTTCAGTTCATCTTTGGTGTTACAAGGAGATTTGTTGGTCTCTTGCTCAACTGCACCCCACACATAATAACCAAGGGGGTTGCAGTTCAACATCCGTCCTATAACTGGGTCTGGTCGTAATGTCATTGCGCCGCTTAGTACCTAACCAGATCCTTCGGCATATTTGGGTTTAAAGCCGGTGATGTAATCATTCACGTACAGCGTGTCTTAGGCCAATAGATCAAGAGGACTTCAAATCATAGACGGTCTCTTCCAACATAAGGTCTCGCTTTGATGACGGACACATGGCCGTTGACTTCAACCTAGAAAGTAATGCCGAGTCATCATCGCGCTGGCTGCCTACAGAGATATAAAGGCCAATCTGTCACATGGTACAAGGTAGCTGTTGGCTCATCACTTCCTTAGATCGGTCTTGCTTTTAATCCTGCTGGCTGTCCAGACAGCCATTTCTCTAGAAAAGCCTGTTTGTCGCCGATGACAGGTAGTACTGGGCTACATTGTAGCAGCAGCATTGGCATTAAAAATGTTTAATGTTAAATTCCATACAGAGAATCATTCTCATTTCCTTTGTATTCCATTTGTAAGGAGAAAGTTCCACTTAGTTTTTTCCCCATAATTTTGTGTGATAAACTCCCAAGAGGATGCTTCCTCAATCAATACGATTTTAACTTTTTAAGTCAACCATTATCTATCCTACATATCTTCATAATATACACTTATTCCACTTACGCCTTGTACTCTCTACCTTGAGTGACTCTTCGGCCTTATATTGAGTGAACAATAGTATAAAAAATATTCGGTGCGGTGAACAACTTTCGAATGCATAATAAAATCTCACAACACCAAACAAGTTATTAGGAATATTTCAAATAAAAATTGGCAGCTGATCTCTCTTCCGATCTGGCTCTAACAGCTCAGTGGGGGAAAACTGGCTGGTTACATTAAATGCCTCGAAAAACAAACTAGTTGCATCAATGTCGATCAGACTTCTAATTACCACCAGTCAAGACGAATGGATGTCCCTCCGGGGAGGTTCCGTGACTTGAGAGGCGATTGGGCCTAAAGGTCACCCCAGACAACAAGTGGAATTCGTTCATACGATCTAATGCTAAGGATACGGGAAAATAGTCGGTTTCCTCTACCGCTTCAGTAAGTACCTGACTCCTCGTGCTATCCTCGACCTTTACAAGAAACAAGTCAGGCCTGAAATGGAGTACTGCTGTCGTATTGATTAGGATCTGCCCAGTCCTCACTTTCCAGTTTCGATAGAGTCCAAAGGCGTCCTTGTGGGTGACAAATTATTTTCCACCCTCCAACTCCTCTCTCAGAGATGGGATGTAGCAATCCTCTTTACTTCCATGAAAAGTGCTCAGACAAACTGCATCCGTTGGTTCTGCTAACCCTAACCTTCACGGCTAGGAATCGACATGCAGTAACTCAAATTGTAACAATCCACCATTACTCGGCTCGGAATTTGGCTCTCCGATTAACAATTCCGAACCGTTACCCTTTACACCACCCGCACATCCAAGCTTACAGTACCTGATATTTGCAAGCGGTCACCCATCTAGGTACAAACCATGTTCGACGTTGCTTAACTTCGGCAATCGTACGAGAACTGGTGTTTCAACGTGATATGGCCATAAGCATATGTCTACTTGGACTCAATGGAAACTGGGTGAGCAGTAACTAAGCAGTACTAAAATAAATAAGAATTAGACGAGATATCCTTAGACATGGACAATGGAACGAGAACAGTCTACCCTGGTAGATTAAATAGAGGGTTCAGTTCGAAATTCCTTGTAGGACACCCGGATGGCATACACCTGATGAAGGCCGGAGTGCACAACGGCCAGAATGTTGTGATAACAACAACAGAAATGAAGACAATAGACAATAGTTCATATATAAATTGTGTAAATATATTGAAGAGCACATTTTTACAAGTTGGAAAAAAAAACCCTTAGATATTAGCATTCTTAGAGAAGCAACTGTTTTCTGGGAAAAAAATAAAATTGTCTCTAAATAATTTTGCTTAAAATCGGAGACATAAAAAGATTAATGGCACTTAGACACCAGCAAACAAATTCAGATATGTTTTTACTCAAAATATTTCAGATTTTACCAAAAAAAAAAAAAGGAATTATTTACACTATTTACATTGTTCGGACTGTTGTCATCTTAATAGTTACAATATCTCATATATAGACAGATAAAAAAAAAAGAATTACTCTTCACTAACTGATATCTCTTCATATTTGGCCAACGTCGGATAAAAATGCGGTGCCTTACAAAGTATACACTTGTATATTTACAATAATATTAATTACAAAATAACGTTATTGCAATGTCGATGTCAGAATTAAAGAAAGTAGCTCTGACATATTTACAACCTGACAGATATGACGTCAACAGTGTGACCACTTGAGGTCAACTAGATAGCAATTAACCTATCCATATGTCAAAAGTGAATGCAAAAAGTCCATTTCGTAGAATAAGTCAAGGACAGTAATTGTTTTTAACAGAATATCTACAGAATAATTTACAATGATTTCCATTATTTTTCCAAATGGAACAGCAGAGGTTGGTAGAGGTTACTGTAACACTTATATATGTATATATGTTAACCTTTAGACCCTTCTGTTGGAGTATAAGGTAGGTGTTGTTACTTTTTTCTTTTACTAAAAATCACTCAATACAAAACCAAAGAGTCTTCCAAGGTAGAGGGTTACTGAATAAGATGCGTGATATGAACATAAGAGGAGCCAATAGAAAGTAAACATTACGAGGATATGGGGGATAGATAACGATTGACCCGAGACTTGAAGATATTAAGATTGCTGTGTTCTGAGAAGAATGCTCTCTTGAATCTGTTCCACAAAGCATTATAAAGTACAGGCTCTCGAGAAAGCAGTTGAGCAACATGCTCTATAAGTTTTCTATGGGGTTGAGGTCAGAAGATTGGGGCGACCATGTCATAACACTCACCTGCTTCTCATCAAAGTATTCCTTCATCAATTTTGATTTGTGACAGGCAGCATTATCCTGCATAAAAATGAGCTTGGTGGGGTCGATTTGCACCCTTTCAGCAAAAGGGAGCAGACAAGACTCTAAAATTATCTTGTACTGCTCGCTCCTGAGGGTTTTTTCAATAGGTTTTAAGAAACCAGTTCCATGAAAAGAAAAGCATCCCCAAAACATGATACTGAACGGATGCTTAACAGTTCTTACTGCTAAATTCAAAGAGCTTTCAAAGCTTCTTCTTCGGATTTTAGATTGCGTATCCTTTGAATTTAGCTCAACTTTCGTTTCATCGAAGAAGAGAACACTTTTATCGAACAGCACTGTAGTTCTTGGGAAAACGCTTTCCAAATGGAACTTCCTCCTTATTAATGGAATACGAAGGGAATGGGGATGATTCGACCCTATGGACGTGGCATGGTGTGTCTTAGCTGTAGAGGTCTGAACTAGAGGAACGAATGATTGTATCACGTGTCGGTTTTGAGAAAGAGGTTTTAGCAGTGCAATGCCCTTCTTAGCGTAGGAATACGTAGGGAATGGAGGTCAGATCTACGGACCTATTTCATATGCTGTTGTGGTTTCCATAGCAAGTAGCAAGCCCCATGGCCAACTGGATTTGAATTCTGAGTTATCCTTCTCTTTGTCAACCAAAGCTAGATAACCCAGTTTACCCTGCTATTTCGTAGCTTGATGGCGAAGGAATAAATTAATTCATACTTTATTATCAAACAATAGAAATCACTTGAGCCTTATTACATCGGTTGTATTTTATTCCACATCTCTCTTTTCTTGTTTAGGATCCCCTTTAAGGTTATCTTTTTAATGAACCTTATATGGATTTATCTTTTAAAATATCAGAAAAATTAAATCCGTCAGAGGAAAAATAAAAATAAAAACGCCATACAGTGATACCTCGGCTTAAGTCGTTTCATGTTAAGCCAGTTTCGAAGATACGTCGGTTTTTCTGAAATATTATATGGAAAAATAAAACTCGTCTTAACATCGTCGTTTTACTCGAGTTTGCGTCGGCCGTTAAAAATATTAGAAACGTCGAAACACTAAAATAACAATAAACACATATAAAATCATATTTAAATAAATTTTAAAATAATGTTATCTATAGTATATATATATATATATATATATATATATATATATATATATATCATAAAATCATCAAAAACAAAAAATTAGCGTAATAAAGTATGGTCAGCAGATATTCTTATTTCAAATTCCTGCCGACAGGCGGCGCTCGTATGATGCTTTCCGCTCCAACACCGATTTTGAATTCAGACTTGTTGACATCTGTGCTCAGATGTTGACGTTCTTTCAATTGCATTTCATTTGTGATTTAGAATATATTTTTTGTCCATGGCTCTGAAGAAAAGTCCCAGTGCAAGTGCTCATGCTAAGCGTAAGGCTATATCGCTGGAAGATAAAGTAGAAATTATTTTATTCAGAATGCTCTACGTACATATAAATACTGTAATAGGCAATGTGGAGTGCTTATTTGATGTTTATTTCGACTTAAATCGTTTTTCGACCACTGGAACCAATTAGCGACGTAGGCGAGGTATACCTGTACTGATTTTTTACATATAAAACTATAAAAGATGTTTTATTTACTCTTTAAGCAAAGTATATTATTCTATGAGTAAACTCTTATGTTGCTTCCAACTCGTGGGGCTAAGTTCTTCAGTTGAAGAAGAAATGCTAGTCAATCGAAACAGTTGTATTTGCAAGATCAGCTAAATAAAGCTAATCTTAGCCATGAAATTTCTGAACGACCCCTTTTCTTATTACATCGTCTGAAGCATTATACTAAGACATTTCTCATTGATTTTTCATTTGTCTCAATACATTTTTTTGGTGGTCTGCATTTTGTCTTGTAATGAATGCTTTCGTTCAAGAATTCTTCTTTGGAAAGCATCAATATTTGTCTTATTTATACACGTAAGTCCCGAGAGATTTTGAGTTTTACAGAAACACAATTGATATGTAAACAAGGATGAGAGATTATGTTTGATTTTAAAGTGTTTTTGTATTTCCGAATAGTTAGAAGTGAAAATATCTTTCTGTTTTCAATATCTTTCTGTTCTTGTTGTTACCAAATGACAAATAATTTGCAATTTTCGCAAGTTTAGAAATTTGGTGGTTTATAGTTCAGAAGCCAAGTCAAATGCTGACCATAGCAATTAGTCATTTTGGTGTTGGATAAGTTCTTTCATCGTTGGTGATGATGGTCGGAATGGAGGAAGCTTTGGTATGTTTCACTTTGAGGAAGATCTAAATAATAAAAGATTAAAATTACAAAAATGGTTTAAAATAATATAAACAAAACGGATTACAATTTTTATTCAGATTCGCAACATGCTTACAAAGTACAGATTCTAGATATGCAGGAAAGAGCTTGACAAACTAGAGAAACAAAATATAATGATCATACTGTTGTTAATTTAGCATTCAATCTATGGCGAACAGAAAACCCCCGCCATTTTGCACAAATTGGAAAATTTGATACTCACAGGACAGATTGAAGAACAAAGAAAAACAATGCATAACTTACTTAGAGAGCTTGACTAAGTGAATGACGGTACAATGTTTAGGAGAGATAAAAAAAAGACAACATTTATTAAGAGCTACAAAGGATGGAAACCGTGATTTCCAACGTCTTGGAGCGATACATAGAAGAAGAAGAAGAAGAAGAAGAAGAAGAAGAAGAAGAAGAAGAAAGAAGAAAGAAGAAATCGCTAACGGAATTTAAGGTTCTACAGTGTGGGAGATTATCACTATTCTCAAAATATCCAATAAATAAATTTTATTTTATTTAGCTTGGTTATGTTAATCACATTGATGTGTGGCTTCCAAATAATCGACAAATATCTGACAAGACTGTATTTTCCTACTCATCTGCTAATGAATTTAACTTGATGTGTCATTTTAGTAACCATGCTGGTTGCAAACGAATATTAGTCCTTCTGGACCTTGATGGCGGGAGGTCTATAAGAAAACATTTGAGTATTTACATGAAAATATATACACGGAGTATTGTTTGCGTATTAATTACATGGAAGAAGAATATGTTTTAATAATTTCATACCAAGCAAGGCAATAAAGTCACTAAAACTCAATGGGTTACTGAGTGTGAGTCGACCTGGTATGACGATAAAATACTTCCGGCAGCATGGGGCCTTAATTGCTCTTGTTCCCAGGTCCACACCGAACCAATGTAGTTCACTGTTTGCTCATATTGGTAAATAGTTAACTCCCGAACTGGGGTCAAAACACTATGAAAGTATAAAAATAAATTTTTCTAGTAAAAATACCAGCAATACATTTTTGGAAAAAATATTACCAGCAATACATTTGACTCTCGACCAAAAACTTCTTTAAAAAAATACGTCAATGAAACCTGAACAAGAAACTGATTTCTTCCAACGAATACATATTCTATTCATATGAACCTATCCTAAAAATCTTGTCGGCATGCTTTAAATAACTCATTGAGGTTGATATGTCGTAAAATAAACGAAACTAAGCCAGGTACTCTACAATACCTCTTTATAAAATAGGTCAATGAAACCTGACCAACAAACTGATATTTTACAAAGTATACATATTGTGTTCATACGAACCTATTCTAAAAATCTTGTCGGAATTAAATAACCCTTTGTGATGTTGATATGGCATAAAACAAAATAATCCAAACCAACTGAGTGTGAGTGAATATTAGTAAAAGAAAAGCGAGAACAATAAAAGGAATTGAGAAGACAGAAGATAATGATTGGGATTGCATTTAATCTTTTAAACATCAAAATTGACTGTAAAGCAAGGAGCCGGAAAAGAGTTCCACAAGTGAGAAGTACGAGAGAAGAAACTATTAACATAGAACTTACGGTTATATATAGCCATTTCAAGTGTAAAATGATGAGAGCTTGCTGCCAATCTAGTACTGCGTTTAAATTCGTAAAGTCTAAGTACCATAAAGGAAAGCTCATCAGAAAGATTACCATGAAAATATTTATAGAAATAGGCCCAGGGAAGCTATGTTATGGCAGTGGGAAAGTGACTGAAACTGAGATGCCAGATTAGGACCAATAACATTTCAGATTCTTCTTTGGATTTTATTAAAAATTTCTAAATATATAGCAGAAGCACCAGACCAGATGTGGCTGCAATATTCAAAATATGGATAAATGGTAGACTTATAGCTATGTAAGATAGATTCTGGGGAGAAAAAATGATTTCGCACGACACAGTGAAGCAAGGTTCATAGCCGCTGTCATAGCTTTTGAATTAATAAAATGTTTGCGCTTCATGTCAGGGGAAAGCGTTAGCCAAAGGAGGTGCAATGAGTCACGCATCTGGAGGTTAGCATCAGCCATACCGATGGGAGAAAGAGAGGTCTCTCTCAGACAATTAAACGAGAGCAGTTTCGTTTTGGAGACATTAGAATTAGAGCGGTAATCATTAAATTAATATTAGCTGAACTTTAAAAATTTCACTCAATAATTTTGAACCGATGTGATTCATATATAAATTCTGAATTACGTGCTTTGATCAGAAATAAGATTATGTTGAAAAATAGATATTTTTGTATTAAATAAATTTATGTTTCTTCAGTAGACTACATATTCTTGGGTATGACGATAAACTACACCCGGCAGTAAGGATTGGAGGTCTTAATTGCTGTTGTTCCCAATTCCACTCTGATGCGAAGTGGTAGCACCTGTTAGGGTCCCAGTTATGGATAAATAAACCTCCACACAAAACACTATAAAAATATAAAAATACATTTTTATGGTGAAGATGCGGGCAATACATTTTTATTTTAAAAAATTACCAACAAAACATATTTAGAGTAAAATTAACAATACATTTTTAAAGCAAAATAACCAAAAAGATATTTCATCTGTAGTTGAAGCCATAAAATTGTGTTCAAAATATTTATATTTCGGCATTAAATATCCAATAGAGGTTGATATGCAACTAAAGAAAAATCACCAAGAAACTCATTAGGATTATAGACCGTTAAAATGTAGCAATGTGGAGTCTTTTCATATGGAAACATACTTTTTACAATTATGATTTGATTTTGAATCTAATAGGTTATATTCTGCACGCTCTCTGGGGCACTTCGACATGGTGTAATGGTTAACAAGCTTGTTTCGCTTGTTCAATTACGACCGAACCGTGAGTTCAATCCTCACTGGGTGCTCCATACTTTCGGCCTTGTGCCACATCTAAATTACGCTTAGAAAATCACCATTCTGCAGGCTCTCATTGATAGACGTATTTTTTGAGAGGCTTTCTTTATAAAAGAAACAAGAATTTTGCATTAATCCAATAACTATTGATCAAAAAGTGCTGACATTAAGATCATGTCAAAATGAACTGACAATGTGAAAATTCCCAACAATTTGTCTCAATTACAGAAGAATAGAATCTTCGCAACTTTTTTCCAGGTTACACATTTAAGCACCATTTCAAAATTTTTGAATTTATTTTTGCTTGTTTCCTTTTGTCGCTAAATCATCGATTTTATAGTTTATCTTTGCCTGGGATGGATTTTCGACGGAATTCAGAGCCGAAACTCGTTCTCATTTGATCGAAGAAACTGGAAGAGCCAGCAAAGGTAATTTGAGATGGTGCAGCAGAATCATAAAATGCAGCTGCATATTTTTCTTACTGCAACCAAAGAGTCACAGAAAATCCATTACGCAAAATCTTAAATATTTCAGCGAAAATAAAAATATTTAAGAGAAAATGATATTGTCGCAACCAAAACAACACATTAAAAGATATGAGGAAATTCTAAATACTATCTACCATTGAAGCTATACGTGTATTTATGCATGTGTGTTGGTGTGCATGCGCGTGCGTGGTGAAGTATATCCTGTTAAATATGGCCGGCAGGGATTTTTTAATGATAGCAATATTGTCATATTCTTTCAGTTGCGGATTAGCCCACCGGGAAATTTCTCCCAAAGTCATTTTAAGAAGTTAAAAATTAAATCTATAACAATATAACTTCAAATTCATTTATTAATTTATTCATACACAAAATATCTTTTAACAGTTTTTACAATATTTCTTGGTAGACAATATTTTTTGTCTTTCCTTCACTTCCCACAAATGAACAACAAACATACAACTTCCCACGAGAGAATCAGGATTCTTCTAATTGTAGTCTAGTAACTGATAGAGTCTGGGCTTGTGCTTTAATAATAGACATAGCAAAACTTACTCGTATTGAAAACTGAAGTTTCTTAAACCTGATTGGAATATCCGACCCTGATGGAATAAGGGAAATCCTGTGAATAAAGACATGTTCACCTTTTCCATACCCAAAAGAACCAATGCCTCTTGTTACATGTGGCATCAACGTCTTAACCACCAATCTGGTGGCTTTACAGTCTTGGTGGGTTCAGATTCCGTAATAGCATTATAGTCCGCCCCCAATCTTGAGTTCCAGTCAGTGTGAAGTTACTCTGGAAAGTTTTAGTTCCTGTTCTGGATCTGAAATGCGTATAGTTTAAAATTAATTTAAAAAAATGAAAAATCGTTCTTGAAGCTTTCTTTTCAGCTTTAATTCAAATGTAATGGAACAAATTTATTATGCACAGTAAGCAAGAAACTTTTGCGTATTTAAAACCAAATTTATATTGATTGGAATAAACACTTTTTGTTTTCAGTAAAATCGCTGATGTCTGCCATTTTGAGACATTTGTAAACCAAAGTTAAATTCTCCGTTTTAAAAATCTTGTAAAAATAAAATATCCATTTTTCAAAGGTTATCGTATAAAATTAATTAATTTAAAGTTTACTTAATCTAATTTGAAACAAACTACTTACTTTTTTAGCGTAGTAGAAAATAAAAGCATTTCTTACTACGGTGACTCGTTTGTCAGGTGTTGATTGATGGTATTGGCAGCTGAGGTCAAGAGAAGTCATCGGACGGATAAACAGAAGTAACAAAGTCTACGAATTTTAAGTGAACTTATTTAACTACTCAGTAATTTTTACAAATTAAATATTTCAAGCAATCTAATATTTTATTAATTATTAGGAACTTTAGCTTACGTTTGAAGATGCTTTTTAGAAAAAATAATACAATTTAAAATACAATAAAAAATAAATTTAATTTTAAATTTACAATAAAATAAATTTAAAATTTAATAACTAAGATAATATCAAAATTAATACAACATAAAATTTCATAAATAAGAGAGATACCTGTATTTTTTACGTACATCTCTTATGAAATTGCATGTTATTATTATTATTACTATTATTATTATTATTATATTTCAGTTAAGAAATTTTAAACAACTCCAAACTTTTTTCTTTTATTTGTATTTTTCTTTGTTTTATTATGCTTTATCCTTTATTAATTTGTTTTATTTTAAATAATTTTTAATAATTTTTAATACTAATTTTTTATTATTACTTTTGTTAATTAAAATTATTCTTATATATTTATTTAACATTTATGACGGAAAATAAGGTCTATAAAGTTTATAAAATCCTCTCGGACAAAAACAATGTGTAGATTTTATTGAAGTTTGGTGTAAGGTAAGACGATAAACTAATAATTGCTGGTGTTCCCAGGTCCACCTTGACCTGGGGTGGTAGCACCTGTTAGGGTTCAAGTTATGGGCAAATAGTTAACCCCAAACTGGTGTCAAAACACTATGAAAGTGTAAAAATAGGTTTTAATACCAGAAATACATTTTTGTAAAAAATTATTACGAACCATGAATTTTTGAAGAAAAAATTATTACCACCATTACATTATTAGCTGCAATACATTAAAAAAAAATATTACAAGCAATAAAAATCTTGTTAAATAACTCATTTAGATTGATATACCGTAAAACAAAACAAACCAAACCAATTTTTCTGTAGAAAAAGACGTGCCCTCAGTCGTTGTAGAAACAATCATAAATACATACAGACAATCTTTATTTTATATATAGAGAGAGAGATTATTCATAAAAAACAATTAAAAGCTTTTCTAATTCAATAATGTCTTAGCTTTATTGAGGTTTGCATTTTACAATTCAGAGCTGATTTTCGACAATTATTTGTTCAATTTTAGATTGTTTGTTTTTATTCTTTTGTTCATGCTTTTTTCTTTTTTATTATGGTTTATCCTATGTTAAATTGTTTTATTTTTATTATTTTTAATTAATTTTTGAATATATCATTTACTGTTCTCCACCAATGTTTCTTTATAAAAAGACATGCGCTCGGTCGTTGTACAAACAAGCATACATAAGTACAGACGCAACCTTTCATTTGTAGATAGATAGATAGATTTATAGATAGATAGATAGATACGAGTAATCCAACGTTTTCAAGAAAATGCCTTGTCTTCCTAAGGTGATTTCTGAATATTTTCCAGGTTTCCAATTCGAATAGAAGGACGCTTCTAATGACTGGCAAGCGAGTTTCATTAATAACTACCACTGTAGTGAGTTCGATCCTCATTAAGAACTCTACCCTTGTGACTTTTTCACCAACTAAGCTAAGCTTAGTAAATATAAAATTGGGCAGAAAGATAGAATTATATATTAACTTATTGATTTATTTATATCTTTGATTTCCATAGGAAAATTCGAATTAATTTGGATTTTACAGCACGTGAAAAGACGAGGGTTTGGGAATGTTTAGAAAGAAAGTTCTAAGATATTTACGCTAAAGGCAAAGAAGTTGCCCGCCAAAGAGCTAATGTCAATGACTGCTAGATTGAGTGTCAACATAAGAATAGCGCACAAAAGTGACTTTTACTCACAGGTTGCCTGAGCGACAAGACGTGTCTCGTTCCCCTCTGGAGAGAGATTTTCAGCCCCTAGCCTACTTCCTGTCGCATTGAACACAACCCAGCTTAGTACAGGATGCGATGGGTAAATTGTCGCCATTTTATATTTTTAATTTCGTTCATGTGCGTTGTTTTTTTGTTTTGTTTTTTTGTTTTTTTTTTTATTTTGTCGATTGCACAAGTAATATAGTAGGGTCAGTTGAGCACCGTCTTCGAGCAAAAGGGCACCATAATGCAATTCACTTCACCAACAATTTGGAAACGGCGGAGTGAATTGCGTCATTGTGCTCTTTTGCACAACTGACCCTACTGTACTGAGCAGTCGACAGAATAAAAAAAAAAAAAACAAACAACGCGCATGCGCGAAAATAAAAATATAAAGTAGTGACAATTTACCCATCTATGAAACCCGATTCCGAATCACACCATGGCCGATTTGTCAGGGAATGACCTTCCTGTTATCAACCTGGGAGGCGTACGACACTTTTGTAAACGGTCTGAAAACCATAATTTAAGGTACAATACTAGCTCTCTTTATTTTACTGTTCAAATTGCTAGATGCACAGTTCTATGCTCATAGTTTCTTCTCTCGCACTTCTCCCACGTGGAACTCATTTCCGTTTTTTTTTGTTTTTTTTGCTTTCCTGTTAACTATGATATTCAAAAATCTAAATGCAACTAACTCTCATCTTCTTTTTTCAACCCAATTGTTTTTATTGACATTTCTATTCAATAAGGTTTTCTCAGTTTCTTTCATTCTGAATAACCTCTTGCGTCTTAGTGACTTTATCTCCTTGCTTGAAATGAGATGATTTTAAAAAATACACATTTTGTCACTGAAACATACGTATACAGATATGAAAATATATTTATAGAAATATTGCCAACTATTAAGACATGTTTAAAAAACTACATTACACCACCATTTTTCTACATATCGATTATTCATGAATCTACCTTCTCTCTTCCGAATACATAAAAATCAATATATATATATATATATATATATATATATATATATATATATACAAAGTAAGCAAGAGATATAATTTAATGAAAAATCAAATGAAACAAAATTTTTCAAAACATCCAGTAGTGTCTCTCACTAACTTTTACACTCATTTTTGCATCCAGAATGTTTTCTTTGAATATTATCTGTTATTTCATTGCACGTGTCACGTATCTAACCGATAATAGATAACAAACACAATATCCCATTAATCTGCGTTATCATTTCTATCTTGATCTCTGACGAAGCTTTAATAAAGTGAAACATGTTAGATTAAGATCTGTTTCCTACTTGTTCTTTATCCTATCATATATAGATATGTGTGTTCGTAAGATGTATAATAATATCCGAAACAAAAACTCAGGATAATGAGACAAAGTGGAAAAACTATAAGCGATCTTAACCTGAAGAAACCAGAAAAAGCTGACACTTTCGACGAAACGCGTCGTTTATAGATTTTCCACTTTCTCATTATCTTCATATATAGATATCTTTATTACTTCAAATGTAATTATTAGTGGATACTCATATTTGAAATAGGCGTTCTATTTTTATTTAATTTATTTTTAAACTGTGTGTATTACGTCTGTGCATTCGAGAAATCTAAATAAAGAAAATCTTAGTACATGCTTTACTAACCATGAAATATACTTCGTGTTAGTTCAATCTTCACAAAGCTACCCATCCGTAGCCTTGTGCCAGATTTGATTTAGTTCAAGTAACTCGATAAGCATGCCCATAAATAAACGTGTAATTCCCACTTCTCTATCTTAACGACTCTCAAGAAGCAAGTGTTTAGGTTTGTTGGCTTCTTTTATCTTTCCAGGAGGTAAAGTTGGAGGATGAATGAACACATTTACAAGAAAATACATTATCTTTGCTCTTTCTAGTGCACACAATCCAAAACAAACCCGTATATTTTCAAACGAGATGTGGGTGATCTTGAACAGTCTGTGTTGATAATAGAAAACCTGTATTGTCGAACTATTTTTATATACTTGTGAATTCCTTTAGTATAATGAACAACATCGAAGCTTCTTTTTCTCACAAGTGCTAGTAAGCATCTCTCTTCATCTATTTTCATTACTCTCTCTCCTCTCTTATATATATATATATATATATATATATATATATATATATATATATATATATATATATATATTGTTATATTTAGCTGTTTTTAATGAGTTACGGACACTTGCACTTATGAAGCGCAGAATTGACGCACACATGTCCAGAATACAAACTCAGGTACCGTTGTAGAATATTTCATATATTATATTAAAAATACACGTCTACACAGATACATATAAAACGAAGATATTTGTGCAGACGCACACAAACCATATCTATATGTATATGTTAAAAAAAACAGGTGCATTCAAACAAAATTAGAAGCAAAGATGTAAACAGTTGGTTGTCCGACTGCTTAACGTTGCTTGCTATAATTAGACGACACAAAGGAATAGAATTAACATCATGAAGATCACTTTCGTCTTCGGCATTTTTTCCCGCTCGATTGCCTTCTTTAATCAACCATTCGAATTTGCAATAACACACAGAACTAATTTGCAGCACAGAAGTAAAAAAAAAAAAAAGTGTAACAGGTAAGTATTTGATTCAAATACAAGCGAAAACGCGCTTTGTCTGAGAATATATATATATATATATATATATATATATATATATATATATATATATATATATATATATATATATATATGGTATATGCAGGCACGGAAACAAATTTTTATTACGTTACTTAAAAAATCGAAAACTGAAATCGAACAAGAATAAACGAAATTAAAATAAACAAAAAACAAATTAAATTAATCCAAACAAATAAATTAAGTAAATAATAAACAAAATTAACAAACCAAATAAGCGCTGATAAACACAAGAAAATGTAGTAATAAAAACAAACAATACAATAATCAATGATAAATTTTTAAAAAAATTAACACTATAAAGAGTAAAAAAACTGCATTCGAATCCACATTTATTCCCACTCAATATCCACTTGGGTAATTCGAAATACAACTTTAAACGCCCACCAAAACAACCGTTAGAATAATGCACCCACAATGCAATAGACTACCCACAATACATCACTGACCGGTATATATAAATAGTCGAGGAAAAACACAACGCACATAGCCCCACTATTGCGTTTAGCATGAAACAGACTGTTGCCTCTGGGTGTTGGCTTCGATGTCCACTTTTATATTTACATGCGCTCTATCCCTGATACTGAGCACTTTATCCCATAAATATAGCATGCATTAAAACTATATTGTATCATATATATATATATATATATATATATATATATATATATATATTATTTATTCGAAAATTATAACATAAATATGTTATAAAATCACTACAAAAATAGCCACTTCTGGTATCTTAGCAAGTGATGGTGTTGAATGTAGAATGGATTTTATTTTTTAAACTGATACATATTTATTGCTTCAAACGTTATTATCAGTGGATACCCATATTTGAGTAGAAAGTTCCGTTTATTTTAAACATTTTTTTACATTTACCGGTTTGAACATTCGAGAAAACCTATTTAAGAAGATGCCGGAGGACGCTTTTTCTTTAATAAGTTTTCTCGGAGCGTCTACATGGGCTTCCACTAAAAATAACATTTAAAGTAATACATACAAACATATATATATATATATGTTTTACCAGTTTGTGACTGGAAGGTATAATTCTAAGGAGGATATAAATCCAGAGAGAGCTCAATGAAGATTACAGAGCATTATAATGATAATAAGAAGACAGAAACTTTAATTATCCATTTGGTTTATAATTTTTATTTCGTGAACACCGAGATTTTCAACTCATCAGAACGAAATGCCACCCCACACACCGGACGGACTCGTTAGATTGGTGGTGGGGAGGGAAGGAGATTTCGTTCTGATGAGTTGTTCACGAAATAAAAATTATAAACAAAATGGATAAAGTCTACGCCTTTTATAATCACTATATATATATATATATATATATATATATATATATATATATATATATATATATATATATATATAAAGGGCTGTGGTGAAATAATTTATTACATGGAACCTTAAAGTGATCTGTTTTTATTTAATCTGGATTTACATTGAGCTCTCTGGATTCTATCCTCCTTGGGTCTACCCGTACGGATTACCTAGTTTTCCACAAACTATATATATATATATATATATATATATGTGTGTGTGTGTGTGTGTGCGCGCGTGCGCGTGCATGCATTCGGACAGCAGTTCCACTGTAATGTATCTTTCATTAAAAATAACTGAAAGGCGCTTCTGTTAAGCTTTTATTGTGCCTTTCATGTCTACGAACAAGAGATTTCTTCTTTTTTTTTTAACTTAATCTATGTAGCAATTGTCAAATGATTGTTTGTTTTCGGCGCTTTCAGCTAATCTATTAGTCCTTTTCAACAATTTTGGTTGTATAAATTGCTGAAACATCGACATATTTTTAATTACGTAATACATCCAATGGCCGTGTTCTCGTTTCTTGCTTTTCCAGTCAACTTTGATCATCACACATTTAAATTCAACGTCAATGGTCATCTTTCATCTCTTTCAATCCTGTTCTTTTATTGTCCTCATTCCTCAATAACGTTTTCTCAGATTCTTTCACACCCAGTAAGCTTAGTGGCTTTATCATCTTGCTTAGAGTGAGATTATTTTAAAAAAGTCAACAAAGACTGACTATCTTCTTCTTCTTCTCCTCCTCATCTTCCTGCTTCTTCTTCTTCTTCTTCTTCTTCTTCTTCTTCTTCTTCTTCTTCTCTTCCTTCTTCTTCTTCTTCTTCTTCTTCTTCTTCTTCTTCTTCTTTGTTCCGTGTTCTTTCAGGGCGCGTGGTTCTCCGCAATGTTCTGTCATTTTTAGCTCTTTGTAAAGTTGATCTATTTGCTATATCCCTTCACCCCTCTTATGACAGCCATTTACACAAACTCGTTAAGGACAAAATGCGCTGTTTTCTTCTGTCCCTCTTGATATCAATTTGCCTTGTGTGTGCCAAATTTTACAAACCCTCTTTCCTCATTATGTGCCCCTGAGATTTCAACTGCCTCGTTCTGATGCTGTGTATAAATGTCCTTTTTGTTTCAATTTTCTATAAAATTTCGTCAGTGTCACAATTTCCGTCCTCTGTTAAAACACTTCCCAGATATTTAAATTGTTGTATTTGTTTAATGTCGGTGTCTCCATTTTGTAATTTGCATCTTGGGCGACAAACCACGGATTCCGTCTGCAATTGATGTTTAGTCCTTTCTTCTAACTGTATAGGTTGAATAAGTCTGGTGAGAAGATCCATCCTTGTCTTACAACGCTTTCTATTTTTGTATATTTACTAAATTCGCATTTTGCGTCCTCTGTTAAAACCATTTATTTTGAGAGCAGAGAAAACCTTTTCCTAAATTTCTCTCGTGACAATAATAAAGAACCTGCCACGTCATATTTTGTGGAGTGCGTAAAAATCGGTTCGGTTCAATAAATTCAACGATATTTTTCTTTTTTTTTTCATTCAATCTCACGTACACGCTCTCGCATTTACACATAGGTGAGCTGGTTACATCCTCTAATCGATATATTTAGTGAGTTAGCTTTCCTTGTCAAAGAATTCGATTTTGAACAGAATTTTTGTGAAGAAATTCGATGTGTGTAATAGCTTAAAAGAAAACCTGGATACCACGAAATCGAATTACTTGGGGAAACTTTTCCAGTTGTAAAATGAAAAATGATCTTTATTGAACTCACAAACAAAAGCAACTTGGCTTCGGCTGCTAGTCTCAAATAATGGTCCTTTAAGAAGTGCCTAAAAAAATCAGGCTTATCATGGTATGACAACGTCAACTGCATATAAATTAGTCATTTCTTTTTTAACAATGGATTGTTTAATTGATAATAGTTGTATAGAAAATTCGGGGTCATATTGTCCCTTCACAACATATTGATTGCTAACATTTATTTTGATATTCTTCTCTCGCACTTCCAGCTTTTGTTTCAACTCAACTTTGATCTTTAAAAATGCATAAAGTCAATTGTTATTTTCTGTTTTTTTTTTTTTGTTGTTTTTTTTTTTGTTTTTTTTATTCCTGTTCTTTTATTGTTCTCTCTCCTGCAATGTTATTTGTCCTGACCTGGCATTTCGGCTTCAGTCCTTTCCCCATCGCCGTAACGTAGTTTCCCCGTTCTTTTTCTATAAATACTTTCATTGTAATTTTTTCTGATGAATTTTCTAGACTCTTTATGATGGGAAAAGACTGAAGCCGAAATGACTGGTCAGGACCAATAACATTGCAGGAGAGAGAACAATAAAAGAAAGAAAGAAAACACATCCACAGACTGTGGGATTAATAATAAATTTAACTATTTCTTCATAGGAATGACCATATGAGCGACAAATGACACTTTTTTATCGATTCCATTTATTCCTTTTTAAGAGTTCTTTTTATCTTTATTCCTAAATGGAATTTAATTTAAAACTTTTTTAAACGGTTTTCATTTTTAAAAAAATTGTGACAGGTTGTAAATCGCAGAAAACATGAAAGCCTTAATGGCATGCTTTAACTGGAAAGAGAAATTGCAGAAGTTAAAGAATAAAACCTAACGAAATGAGTTTTTAGCAACTAAAACAAAAATAAAACAATGCCTTAATTTCGTCGCGCCTAAAATTTAAAATAAAAAAAGTACATTTCTTTTTATATAATTACTGTCACTATTCTAAAAATACTTTTACTCGGCTTGTTCATAAAGTCTCTATTATATCTGTTGTAATTAAATTAAAATAATAAAAAATATTAATTATAGAAATTAATTGACTGATTAATTCGTTTTTTACGTCTTATCAACCTTTTACAGGATTTTAAAGCCAGAAAATATTTTTAGATTGTAAGAATTTCGGGGGGGTGGAGATAATAATAGTTTAGTGATACTAGTATTACTAATTAACCCATAACTGGAGGGGAGAAGAGGTGGATTCAAACCTTGCTTAGGGATATTTGCGCATAAGTAAATATAAAGAGCCGAGCTCGAATTGGAAATTGACTCTTTGATTAACAATTCCGAGCCATTATCGATTACACCAAAACGTATATCCAAGCTTACAGCATCTGGTAGTCCCAAGCGGTCACTCATCTAGGTACTGATCAGGTTCGACGTTGCTTAATTTCATAAGGAACACAAATAATGAATTTTAAAGAGAATTTTATATTTGTTGTTACGCCTTCGTATACAATGGTGGCTCGACGAGTGACGAAAGAAAAAATTCCAATATTTTAAAAATGCCTAAGTGGTTAATTTTGTGATCTGGGGTGCCTAATCTATTAATGCTCATCTGGCATACATAAATGTCTTAAAATACGTTCTACTAGTTGGCACCAAAAAGTTGATACACGGTTTCCAGAAAGTCCCTAGAAATGCAATAATGCAATGCATTAATATTATTTAAGAAATCATAGAATGAAAGTTTTTTGTAGTTATTATTTTCTAGCACTTTGTATTACTGGCCCCCATATTGTATTCATGTCTATGTTTGACCGGCTTTTGAGGGTCGAAATTCCAATCACCTGAAGAAGGCCGGGGCGTACAACGGCCGAAACGTCGTGAATATGGCAATGAATTTGAGGAGAACCGTCTGAACAACGTAAATAGTGTAAATAATTACAATACCTCATATGAGAAATGAAGACAGATATCAATTTTATTTTGTCTTATCGACAAAAAGTTTGTAACAACACTGTGTCGACTCTTCCTTGAATCTCAGTTGGTTTCAAGTGAGTTAATTATTTCCTACTGTATTGCAACAAAATAGAAACACTTGTCAATATGCCACAATTGTTTGGGATTACCTGGATGAACGGTTTTTATATCGATTGATTGAATATTGAAATAACAGATCATTACCAGATCGATCACTTCAGATTTTTTACCTAGACTTATGTTATATTGCAATTCAACCAAATAAGGATTTTGATTCTGGACAATTTACATGAACGTATACGAGATGCTGCAGGTAGCAGAGTGTTGCTAATGCTCAAGGTTGAGTTCCAAAAGACTTCAGTTCGATTTATATATGCTTGCGGCCAAATCACGTTAGTCTAGGGAATGACGATAAACTACATCCGGCAGCAAGGCCTCTAATCGGAAGATTGGAAGTTTTGAGGAATATGTAACCACCTTTTAATTCCTGTTGTATCTAGATTCACCCCGTCATGATCCCACTTATAGGCAAATAGTAAACATCTCAAACAAAAACAAATCACTATGAAAGTATAAAAATAAATTTTCATAGTAAAATAACCAACAATACATTTTTATATAAAAATTACCAACAATACATATTTATGATAAAATGGCCAGCAATACATTTTATCTGTACCTGAAGTTATACAATTGAATTAAAAATATATTTAGTTGAAGCCATAAAATTGTGTTAAAAATATTTAGATTTCGGCATTAAATAACCCATAAAGGTTGATAATTAAATGCAATGTCAATTGTTATCTCATGTCTTCTTAATTCCTATTCTTTTATTGTTCTCTCTACTAAATAATGTTTTTCTTTTTCGCTTATTCTTTCACACTCAGTAACCCTTTTGCATCTTAGTGGCTATGTAGCTTTGATTGTGGCGTAATGATTAAAAGATATATATATATATATATATATATATATATATATATATATATATATATATATATAAAAATATAAATGAAATAAATATATATAGTGAATCTGTACGAGAGGTGATGAAAAGTTCTCGGTTTGACTTTATTTTTTTCTTTTTAGACGTTGTACCTCTAAGCAAGTTTTTTCCCCTAACCCTCCGACCCAGTCCACGTTCTGCCACCCATTTGCATAAGCTTGCTTGTAAAAGTGTGTGTCTCGCTGTTTTTCTGTTACTGTTATATATCAATATATCTTGTGAATAACAAATTCGCTAATCCTTCTTTCCTTATCATGTGTTCCAGAAATTTTTCAAATGTCTTTTTCTGATCATAAGTAGAAGAATTCACTACCAAATAAGTGATCTCCAAAATTTGATCGTATCTATTTTTGTTTTGAAACGAATACAAGTCCAGGAACTAGTTTTACAATCAGCTTAGGAATGACTTTACATTTCATATATTGCCGGTTTAATACTGTTTACTAAAATGGCTATTGCTACCCTCCTCTTCTTCTTCTTCTTCTTCTTCTTCTTTATAATCGCTAAGCTCTTTGTCAAATGATTTGAAATAGACAAAGTTCCTATCCTCCCACACAAAAGCAAGCGTTGTTCGATTCAGTTATTTTCATAACAGCCTCCACAAACAGCGTTCATTCAAAATTCCCATTTTCATGACCTTTTGTTTGAGACCAAGATAACTATGGTGAGTTAGATGGAAAATTCATAAACAAATTTTTAAAAAAATAAGAATAAATATCTATGTTTCAAACTGATATTGGATTTTTCACTTAACAAGGCTAACAGTGTGGAACACCCACTGAGAATCAACTATTCGTAATGAGGTCTGCTTCCTAATCATTACTATTAGCCGCATTTATTAATTATCTGTATTTGGATTTTAATACTAAATTATGTTTGTTCTCTATATCGTAAATATTCACCATTATATCACGGATATTGACATGGAAAGACATTAAAAGAGATTATGTTTAAAAAAATAAATATCTCTTTTGTAAAATGTAGAATAAATATCTTTTTCATCGTTAGGATAATAAATCTATATATATATATATATATATATATATATATATATATATATATATATATATATATACTTGAATACGGATGACCAGTTTCGAAACATAGTAATTTCTGTGTCGCGATGGAATCATATTTTTTAAAATAATTATAATTTAGGCTCTACTTTTTATCGAGCACTGTTTTTTTAAATAAAAACAAAAACTAAAAAGGATCATCACTAGGATTCCTTCCTTTATATCACACACACACATAAATATATATATATATATATATATATATATATATATATATATATATATCTATTTACCTAAAACATGTTCCAACGGGAGAAAAGTATATTTTTTAAAAAGATGCAAACAATTTTTATTATAATGTAGATTTTTTAAATATTATATTCATATATATGTGGCACCTTGCATTATTAGAAATATTCATAGAAATATGATTTAATTTTTTTTCTTACTCGGTTTATTAAACAGGTTGTTAATTTTTTTTTTTTAAACGGAAAATAATTGAGTTGAAAATAATTCACTAAGATTGTACTAGACGATCCTAAAAGAAAGAAGAAGGAAAGAAAAGAAAAAAAGGAAAGAAAGGAAGAAAAAAAAAGAAAGAGAAATGGATGATGCATGACCCAATCATGAGGTGGAGATAGGAGTCAGAAAGAGATTTAGGTCAAATATCTTGGCCGAATTTTCGAAAGACAATTGGAAGAATAGAATTAGAAATAATAAGAAGAAAGAAAGGAAAAAGCATGATATCAAAACGGGCCGCTTGATGAAGAATATCGGTCAAAGCATCTGACCTACTTTTTGCGTGGAAAGACTCATTATCAATTTGGAGAAAAGGGAAATTTAGAACAATAGAAACGAAATTTTTTAATCAGAGAAAAAAGTGTTTTGGGTTGAGGGAGTGACCGGTGGAACGATATACAGATCTTGACCTGTTAAGAATTGGACACCCACGTTAATAAAGTAGGAGACATTTTCAATGTAGATAATTAAGATTTTCGACTATCAGGTCTGACAAAGAACAAGAAAAAAGAAAACAATTGTTTTGGACCACAGAGGGCGCCAAGAAGGCGGAAAAGATCCTTTCCTAAAGTCAAGACTAATTAGCGGCGGGCTGTTTGACAAAGTCCAGGTGAGAGAAAGCCAAAGATTGTCATTTTTTTACGTGCAAAAAAAAGGAAAAATTGGATTTTGTTTTTTTTTAAACAAGAACGATGTAACCACGCCCGAAACAGAGGGAGAGGATGTTCGATCAATAACAATTGGTCGAATACGATCACGTGACCTTGTTCGATCAATAACTTTTGGTCGGGCGGTCACGTGATCTGGAAAAAAGGAAAGAAATGCTCGATCAGGAACCATTGGTCGAAAACGGTCACCTGACATACGAGAGACTAAGAGAGATGGATGTGCGCCTCCCCACCAAAGGCACTGTGAGGAAGTAGGGGTGAAAACAATAGCGATAATGGAGAAGACAGAAAATAATGCGGCTTTTGAATTATCGAGAAAACCCTGACGCCGACAGACCCACCCCAGTTTGTTGCGGCGTCAATAAAAGCAGGACCCCAGTCGACAGAAATCAGTTGGATCCCCGGACGGGACCGCGGGCAAAAAGAACGCGGGCATCAGGCCCGATTCACTCCTTTGCGGGCAAGAGAATCCTCAGACAAGAAATCCTTCCAGAAGAAAGAATCAGAAGAATTGGAGAAGTTGCAGAAAACCGAAAGTTGATGAGAAGTTAAAGTTCAGCCCCGGACGGCAGTGAGAAGAGATCACCTCAGACGACAGAGAGTTGCGGCTGAGTTGAAACAAGAAATCTTCCACCCAAGTTGAAACAAGAAAACTTCCAGCCCAAGCAAACGAAGAAGAAGAAGAAATACAACTCAAGTCGAAGAGAAGAATCAACTGCGAATGATCGATAGAAATTAACCCAAGTGTCGAACTGAACCACACTCCGACATACAAATTAGCATGATTCTAAAAGTAGGTAATTCGACATTTTTTATTTTTGTGTTGTATGATAGAAGCTTGGTGCCATAGTCCACAGAGCGGGTCGGGAAATGAGAACAATTTTGTTTTTATGTAACGGACATTAAGATATAAAAAAGGTTGTTACCCTTTTTTTTTATCAGCAATTTTTTTGTTTCGTGTCGTTTTTTTTTATTTTATTTGTGTTTTGCCACCCCGTCGGACTCAACTTGTATCGGCCCCAATCCCTGCTGGTCCCGTCTGTCTAAGATCTAAACACAGCGTGGGTAGACAGACCGGAGATCGGTATAGTTGCTTTAGTGACCAGGTATTGGAAGCGAGTCGGGAAAGGCGAGGCTGGTGATCATCTGACCAAAGGGTTGGAGCGGCACGTTTGGAACCAGGAGGAGCGACCAGGAGGAGCGACGTCACCGTTGGCGCCGTAACCAAAGGATCCGACACTGGGCCAGGTGTGTAACCGTCAAATCAGGCGAAGATTTGCAATTAATTTTTTTTTTTATTTTCCTAAAACCTATCGTTTATTAAAAAATGTGTTTGTGGTTTTTATACTATCTTTGTAGGTTCAGAAATGAATGATTTCTTTAGCATGAAAAAGACTATTCAATAATCAGGAGGGATGGCTTTACTACTAAATTTTCTTGTCGCTGGGAGTTTAATAAGGCTTGAGGGCGCTATTTTCAATGTTGTTTTAGATTTTCTCTTATAAAAAATATATGCGGTCTTCGTCCATGTTTCAAGAAAATGAAAAATATATATATTAAAATTTTGCAGATCTAAAACCTGAAAAAATGATTTAGGTCGATAATTGATTTCAAGCTTGCATGAAGTTGTATCTTGTAATAAACTCCTAACTCCTTGAATGAAAAAATATATATATACAGGGCGACAGGTGTCAGCTTGCTATCCCAGGGCCGTCACTTAGTTTAATAAAACAATATCGGAGCATATTGCCAAAAACTATAAGTGTTTTGATCATGGTGACTTGTTACTTGAAGTAAAGACCAGAAGTGTTTGACCATCAATTGCTGATTTTGATACTTTCAAATACGTCAATCCTCATAGACTTACAAAGGATATTCAAAGTATTATATAGAGAGTATTTTTGATACCATGTTTCTTCAAGACATAGGCGATCATGGCTCTCCACAAATTTCGGTTCTTTATGATCTGAGAATTGACATGACTTCTTGAAAAAGATAGTGGAATGGTTTCCCATTATGTTCTTGACTGTGATTTTGAATTCAGTGTTTTCCTTCTTCTATACTGGCTGCCAACCAAGATTAGATAGTCTAGTTTATCCTGCTATTTAGCCCATAGCTGGGAGGAAATATGGATTCATAAGCGCATCAGAACGAAAGTGAAAACAACAGACTTGTCCAGAATTTGAACTCGTCTTACCTGCACATCATCTCGGATCATTTGATTATTAAATCTCTGATTTTGAATAATTGCAAGAAATTCGTGGGATGAGACAAGATTATGATTTATTGATATTAATCATATCTATCTTTTATCTTTCTTTTTTACGTTAAATTCATCCTTTACGTTTATTGGGTAGGCCAAAAACTTACTGATTTTTTTGTGAAACAACAAAAAATTTTAGGCTTACTAATTTTATTAAAATATCGCATTTTATGTTGGCAACTCTCTGCATTTTTAAAAATCTTATAAAAATCGGCGTGTATTTCTTTTCGTGACATATAAAGCATGAAAGAAAATAGCAAAATTGTCAGAATATTTTTATTTTAAGAAAGGTAAACATAACAACTAAAAACACAAAAGAAAAAATTGTGAAATTTACAGAAATCTTTTTATGAATGCGCCCTGAAGAGGACACTCTATCGTCGCTGACCACTGACAAGATGGCACGAGGGCGATCCCTTTAAGGACTTTGCTTCAAAGACGTCTGCAAAAGTGGACGATGGACATGGACAGCGAGCGATGGGAAGACGTCACCAACGATCACGAATAAGTCAAGATTTTTTTTTTTATATATATACTAAGGAGGTTAAGCCGTTTGACGACCAGATCAACAATCAACCTACAAATGCGTCATTTCATGTGTGACAACCTAATATTACGATATTTGACCAAGAATCTACTTTAATATTGCTTTGACATGTACACTGTATGCCGAATGGGAGGATTTTGAAGGTCCTTCTGTACAGGGAAATGGCTACCGGCAAAAGGGGCGACCTTATCATCGCTTCAAGGGCGTCTGCAAATAAGACATGATAGTGATGGACATGGAGATCGAGAGGTGGGAAGACGTTGCCAACAATCACTGGAGATGAGATTTAAACCGAGGGCTGGAACGAGGATAGAAGAAAC
The DNA here is from genome assembly GCA_903632075.3 of Acanthosepion pharaonis. Lineage (NCBI taxonomy): Eukaryota > Metazoa > Mollusca > Cephalopoda > Sepiida > Sepiidae > Acanthosepion > Acanthosepion pharaonis. Next base: position 298,498 of record CAHIKZ030001672.1, on the reverse strand, counting down.
GGAGACTTGCAGCCGGTGCGAAACGTGATCGAAGGAAAGAAAACAGAACGAGACATCGGGGGGGGGGAGCCTTTTTGTCATGCATTGATTGCAATCGAAACTGTCAATCCTGTGTGGGCCTGTACAGCCATAACAGATGCTGTACCGCCATCAGCAGCTGAGGCATAACATTTTGATCACAGATTCATGGTTTCTCTCGAGAACGACTGATGTCAAATATTATGAACAATAGAAAGCATCAAAACTGATTTACCAAGTTTCGTGCTGAAGATTTTATAGCAGTGCTTCCCAAATTTTGGGGGCTATCACCTTAGCATCTCTAAAATCCTGATAGTTCCCTTACACACACCATGACATATAATTCTTATTATTCAAAAAATGAGCTCCTATTCACGTGGAGGCCATTAACTAAACAAGCTTCCAAAGAATAGGTCATGCATGAAAGAGAAAAATAAAAAAAATGAAAGCACAGTTGAAGTACTGAGAAAGAAATTACTAAGAAATTATTAAAAAATAATATATATATATATATATATATAGTGAACTCTCCCGTCGTATTCGGCGTATGAGAGTCAAGCAGCTCAGTTCCTAGGAACCGACACCCCAAACACCAGCACATATAATTTGATAATAATGGTGAAGGCTTTGTGCAGAACCAACCAAACTTTTTAAAGGGACAAATACAGAGACCCGATGCACTACGTGCCACAAGGTTAACAAACGACCCTCCGCAGGTTTTGAATTCAGAGTTGTCCTTCTCCTAGACCAGTTGCCATCCAAGGCTATAGAACCCAATCTGTCCTGATATTTATCCATAGCTGGAGGAAGAAGAGGATTCACACCTTTCCCAAGGGTATTACAACGTAAGTGAATGAAATGAATTTGACTGGAATTCGAACTCGGCCCTCCGATTCCTCAATCCAAGCCGCTTTTCACTATCCATGTGCATCCTAAATATATAGGATAAATGAATAAATTATAGTCTAAATTACGCGAAAATGAAAATAACGCTTTTTATTCATTTTAACAGATTTATTTACCAAAAATACACAAAAATATCTTGAAATAATAAAGAGTAAATTTATTCAATAAAATCGCGATTGGCTTCAACTGCGGACTCCAGACAACTTCGGAATCTCCTGCAACTCTTCTGGACGGTTTCCTTGTTTAAGCGGGTGAATGCTGTTATAATCTTTGCCTTCAGTTTATCTTTGCTCTTATGAGAAGTTTTGTTAGATTCCCTCTCAACTGCACCTCATACATAATAATCAAGGGGGTGCAGTGTGGAGAGTTAGTTGATCAGATGTAAGGAGTGATGCGGTCGCAGAAATTGTCTGACAGCCATGATTGCGTAGCATGGTGCAGAGTCCTGTTGTCAAAAAATAGGATCTTCCAGCAGCCACTCTCTTGACCCAAGGCAGCGACACCTCCTCAAGACATTTGTTGTAGGCCTCTGTGTCTGAGGCGCTGTGGGAAGATGAATAGAAGCATAACATCACCATCACTAATGATCATTCCAGACACCTTCGTAATCACCATTAAACTTATCCAACTCTTTCCGAATCCTCTGCATTGTCCTTCGATTGACACCCAAACACTCTGAAATGTTTGCATTAGAGGTTCCGGCGCGAATGCTAAGCAGTACAGCATGCCGTTTCCAAATTTCTGGCGGAGTGAATCGCATCATGGTGTCTCTTTTTCTCACAGACCATGCCCATCTGATCCTACTGTACTGTATAGTCGACTAATTCAAAACAAACGAAATTAAAAAATAAATTTACCCATCACTCCATATATATATATATATATATATATATATAGTACATACGTAATTCCACATGCACATATATACGCACAAATATTTTTATGAATGCTTACTGTACATGCTCTATATGTATTAACTCACATATACATACATACCCATACACTCATAAGAAACAACTGTTAAAAACTTATTCTCGAATTAAAAATCAAATAGCCCTCTCTTGAACCGTACGCCCCACATTGGATAAAATCTGCCTCGTCAGACATGTATCGAAAGATACATGATCGCCTAAGCGTGTATCACGCATGTGATAACTGACTATATATATATATTAGTAACATAATAATGTAAAATTCGAAAATTAAATATGCATTTGTATATATGCAGTCTCAAGTTGTTAAGGAAAGTTAAGTTAATGGCCCTCTGCATGAATAGGTGTTCACTTTTTGAATAATAATAACTTTTAATGCCTCCAAAATAAAACTTCTCTCCATTAATCATCTGAGAGACCACTAGCTGCCTTCCATCAATATGGCTGATGCTAACCTTCAGGAAAGTAGCTAGTTCTCAGCTGACATGAAGTGGAAAGACTATACTGAATCCATTGCTACGTCAGTTGCTAAGAAAGTCGGTTCACTGTGTCGTGCGAGACAATTTTTCTCTCCAGAATCTATCTTACATGTCTATAAGTCTACCATTCGTCCATGCTTAGAATATTGCAGCCGGTGCCTCTGCTATTTACTTTTAGCTCCTTGATAAAATCCCAAAAAGAATCAGCAATATTATTGGTCCTGATCTGGTAGCTCAGCTTGTCACTTTCCCACCGCCGTAAGGTTGCCGCTCTTTGTCTTTTCTATAAATACTTTCATGGTAATTGTTCGGGTGAACTCTTCGCGATGGTACCTAGACTTTTTGAATTTAAGCTCAGTGTCAAACTGGCGTCAAGATCTGTCAGTTGACATACAGTTGAGTTGACTTGATGTAAGTTCTATGCTAAAGGTTTATTTTCTCGCACTTCTCACTTGTGGAACTTTCACCCAGTTCCATGCTTTCCAGTCAACTTTAATCTGCAAAAATTTAAATGCAATTTCAGTCTATCTACTGTTTTCCTATTTACTCTTTCCTCTGCCCGCTCATTATTAATGTTTCTTTTCCTAATTCTTCCACACCCTGTAATCCCTTGTGTCTGAGTGGCTTTACTACCTTCCATGTGATGATACCAATTTTTAAAGAAAATTATATATCACAGCGGAGGCATCAGAATTTTACAGATGCTTAGTAGGAACCACTGAATCATGGCAATTCACAAATATTAAATCGTGATAGATGTGTAGACCAATGGCTGTTTACGTCCTAAAGGGGTATGGTATTTAAAAATCGTCAAGTTAGGAGTGAATAATGTCGATAATTCCGATTTGGCTGAAATTGTCTTTTTTAATTTGTCTTTATTCTATCATTAGAATATCTTTTTCTTTCTTTTTTTTTTGAACCTATTAAATATTTTCGAGTATATTGTCTATATTTAAATGCGTTTTAATTTAACTCTCACGAATCCTAACGATTCCTATCTCATTCATTCATAGGGCATTTAGTGCTGTGTTGTAAATCTTTCGAAATTCTTTTCGGAATAATTTTCTTTTCATTCTTTTCCTCCTCTTGAAAGTATAAACAAAGAATCACTTCGAGCAGAAACATTTTCTTTCAAAATAATGCCATCTTATTATTATGGAAAACTTGTTCAGATGTATATCCCTTCTCTTCGAGGAAATCTTGAGTACATTGTACAGAATACGCCTTTGCAACCTCATGATCAGCGAAAACACATTCACTCGTATTCTTTACATTATAGGGCAAAACGCCTCTTACAATTTTTGAAAACAACCTCTGCTCGTAGAGAAATTGGCTTTGGCGCTGCCGGTCCAAGGAATTTGCTCCTTGAATCTCTTGGAGAGAACGAAAGAAATAATACCATTGTTTACAGGCAAGTTTCCATGGTAATATTTTTCGATCTCGACAAACAAATCGTTCTCTAATTTTAACATACACACATAATCCGCAGAATAGGACATATTGGTTTAGTGTAATGGTTAACAAGCTTGTCTCGCTAGAACAATTAAGAATGATTTTAATTTTCATTGGGTGCCCCATACTTCCGGCCTTATGCCATATATAAAATCGCATAGAAAATAACTACATCTAAACTACGCTTAGAAAATCATGGGCATTCGACGTGGTATAATGGTTAGCAAGCTTGTCTCGCTAGATCAATCACGACTTAGTGAGTTCGATCCTCATTGGGTGCCGCATATATTCGGCCTAGAGCTACATCTTTACGCTTAGAAAATCATGGGCTCTCGACGTGGTGTAATGGTTTGCAAACTTGTTTCACTCGAACAATTCCGACTGATTCGTGAGTCCCGTCCTCACAGGGTGCTCCACATTTTCAGCCTTGTGTCACATCTAAGTTACGCTTTGAAAATTATTGGGATATGGTGTAATGGTTAGCAAGCTTGCCTTGCTGACTCAATTACGACCAAATAGTGAGTTCGATCTTCACTGGATGCCCGGTACTTTCGGCCTTGTACGCTTAGAAAATCGCCATAATCCATGGGAACACACGATTTCTCCGAGTTTCTTATTTTCTATCACTGCCTAAGAGTTTCTTTCTTATATTTATTTAGACTCCATACTGTGGCTAGTCACGTATAGAGGTCTTGCTTCGGAACTTGATAGCTTCGCATTGGTAATCCACCGTAGTCTGGGAAGGTGGTTTCTTCTTACACGTGATTGATATGTCTTCTGATGCCAACGGATTTCCCCGGTCTTCACCCTGGGAGCAATGTGTAGTATCTACTATTCGCCTCTCTACCGTGATTCTGTTTTCGGAAAATTCACAGAAAAGTTTTGAGGTATGCCTGGTCCCGGGGATTCCTACCTTGTGGTAGTACCTCTCTCATTTTATTAAAGAGTTGGTTCATACCGACTCCAGCGTGACAGCGGTCGAGGGGACTAGGCAATTTCTGGCCATATGTACGCGTATGGATATGTGAGTAATATCTTTCATATGGGGAGGCGAGTAAATACCGGTTGATGTACATCTTGGTCTTTCTTGGTGCTATTTGACTGCTGCTGCTGCTGCTAGAACCTGAAGTAGGACGTTGACAATAATGAGCAAACACATGCAAAATGGAATATTTATTTCGGGCCTCTACTCATTGAATCGCGTTTAAATTAGTTTTATTCATATTATATAAAGTGGATATGAAACCATAGTTCATTTCACTAACATTTGTGTCGTCCATATCCTCAATGTAAAACTCGCAGCTGCTGTGAGGTAGTTATCACTGGTCACTAATCAAGTAACCAGCTAAAAGAGAAAGGTGAGTTGGGATCCGGAGTTTTATTTTGAGCGTTAGTTAATAACTCCTAATAATGTCTCTTGATTGGTTTATTTTGTCGTAATTTGGATTTTTTTCCTTTCTAAGATTGTTGGGGCTACGCAGGAAAGATAACAGCTAACTGTAGAATTGAAGCGGTCAAGGTTTAATTAGAGAAGAAGAAGAAGAAGAAGAAGAAGAAGAAGAATTAAAACAATAAAATTAACAATAACATAAGGGAAATAGATGATTTGATAAAACCCAATAAATATATGTTAATTGGGGAATTTAAATTTTAATTGTCAAAATATTTACTTTAAAATATCAATTAATTTACAAGTGGAGCGAATGTGTCGTTTATTTACAGTTTTATATTATTCCTCCTCTTTCTCTCTCTCTCTCTCTCTTTCTTTCTATCACACACATTAAAATGTACAGTTATTGACATCAGTCTGGTAAATCAGGTCAATCAGCTTTTTTTCTCTCCTTTCAATAGTTTTATTTTTGCAGACTATCGGCCTATATAAGCATTCTACCTCACTTTAGCCATGTACTACACGCTCTAATCAACTCTGAATTGGTTAAGCATCTAGCCTCGTCGTTTCAGATAAGAAATATGGCTTTCGCTTCTCTAGGTCAACTGATGATGTATTAACAATTATCTATGAAAGATATGGTGAAGCTAAGGCTGTTGCTTTAGACATTTGACAGGCTTTGGCATATTGGTTTTCTTCACAAGTTGAAAGGTTAAGCTAATTCTTGACGATTTTTGTAACTAATTCAGCCATATTTATCGAATTGCGAAATTAAAGTTGTCTTGATCTTTTGCATCAATGTAGGCGCCCGCCAAGGTTTTATCTTGGAACCTGTTATTCTCATCAACAACCTTTCTGATGACACTTATTCTTAGCATCTATGTTGATGGCACAACTATTTATTCCTGTCAATAGTCATTCAGATCGTTTCGATAAGATCAAATTGGCAGCTGATCTAAAATGTGATATACATTCTGTTGTTAACGAGGGCAAAGAATGGATTGTTAATTTCAACGACTCTCTGTTATTCATCTGAGAAATACCTTCCTGCCTTCCATCAGAATCTATCTTATATATATATATATATATATATATATATATATATATATATATATATATATATATATATATATATAAGTCTACCATCCGTCCATGCATTGAATATTGCTGCCACATTTGGTCTGGAGCTTCTCTTATTTAATTAGAGATTTTTAATAAAATCCAAAGAAAAATCTGCAATGTTATCGGTCCTAACCTGGCATCTTAGCTTCATTCACTCACTTACCGCCGTAACATAGCTTCCCTCAGCCTTTTTCTATAAATATTTTCATGATAATCTTTCTGATGAACTTTCCTCTATGGTACCTAGACTTTACGAATTTAAACGCAGTACTAGATTGGCAGCAAGGTCTCATCCTTTTACAGTTGAAAATGGCTATATGTAATCGTAAGTTATATGCTAACAGTTTCTTCTCTCGCACTTCTCGCTTGTGGAACTCTCTTCTGGCTTCTTGCTTTCCACTCAACTTTGATCTTCAAAAATTTAAATGCAATCGCTATCTTCTGCCTTCTTAATTTCTGTTCTTTTATTATTCTCGCTCCTTAATAGTGTTTTTCTTTTTTTTATATTATTTCTCACTTTGTAACCCCCTTGCATCTTAGTGGCTTTATTGCCTTCCTTGTGGTGAAATGTTAAATAAAATTATTCTTCTTTCATGCAATTAATACGTTAACGATAGTCAAGCTTTTCCCCCGCTAACCTTAGAAATATGTATTTTATGAATACAAAATATATGCAAATCGGGTGTGTAACAACGTAACTGAGTCCCTTTCATTTGACGCTGCTTGAGAAGTGTTAACACACACACAAGAAATAATGTAGAGAGAGGGGCGCCTTCATTAAATTTCCATATGTTTATATTTGGCACCTGATACAACATGGGGATCTTATTAATCGGGGTATTGTGCTAGTCCCACTTTACTTTGGGACTGACACAAATAAGAAGGATACTTTATCAATATGTAATAAAGATATTTATTTACACCTAAACAGAAATACAACGATTAACATAAGTACAATGTCCTTTCCTATATATAGAGAATATGTCAGGCGGACTTACCTATCTGATGGAGTGAAATAGGGTTAAATAGCTTGTATCTTTAAAACCTTCGGCAACTAGTACCGTTGGCGTCAGAAAGAATTTCTTGCCTGTTACTTCGGAGCAGGTCCGGTCACTTCTCCAGCTTTTTCTAAACCCACGTGGTTTTATTAACCAATGAGAGACCGCCTAATATCATGTGTGACCAATCTCTCTATATAAGAGCAGACGAATTTTGCAACCCCAACAGAGGGATTGGAATTTTTCTCTATAAACGGGGAGGTCGGAATATTCAAAGAGTCAAAAATATAGAAATTTAAGTAAATAATCTTTTTTTAATTAAATTTATCAAAACTGGGACTTGTACTTCTGGAAAGAATAAAAATAACAAATGAACACTGTTTTTTACAATGCAATCATAAAAGAATGCAAGGTAAAACGTGAAACAACTCTGATAATTACTCTTTCCTGTTTGAACTCACGGTAAATGTGGATTTCCTAATATATATATAATATATATATATATATATATATATATATATATATATATATATGTATGTATGTATGTATATATAAATGTTCTGTATTCAAGAAAAAATCGAAAATTGCTTTTTTCACTGCAAATTATTCATTATATCATATCCAAATATTTTACAAAAAAATAGAGCCGATTTAAGCTCAATTTAGGTTTATAATTCGTAACCATAATGAAATGAAGTAAATAAAACTGTAGATTTGTCTGCGGGATGCCATTACATTACTGTTGCATAATTATATTGAAATCATAAGTTTTTTTTTTGTTATTTGGTCGTATATTAATTTAAAATATTCCTTTTACAGGTTTTATTTTTAAATGGAATAAGATCATTTCTAAATTTCAGAATTTCGCTATTGCCCATCAAAATGACTGGAAGAAAGCGATCTAAAAACAGCAATGGAAAAGAGAGGTAACAAAGCGTAAACAAAAATAGCCCCAGTTTGTTCAACTTGGGAAACTTAGCACTGAAGCCAAAGTATTCTAAAAATGCTGCCAATAACAAAGGAGAAAATGAAAAATACCTCACATCAAATCGAATTTAAATTATTTTTATTTGTTTTTTATGTAACTAAATACATAAACGTCAACAATGTTTCCGTAAAACTTGATATTTCCTGTAATAAATTCTTAATAAATATTATTATTGTCATTTTACTTAAGCGTAAGGTAGTCCTACATTTACAATTCCTTACGTAGGTAAATGAGATCGTTAAAAAAAAAAGAGCATAGCATGAATCGTCAAGTTTAAAAAGATTTCATCATCGTTATGCTCTTTTTTCAATAATCTCGTATATTCTTACGGCTAACCATGAAAAGAAATGTTGATCAAAACTATTTAAAACCTTTAAACGAGTAATGCCGCAAAATTATCATACATTGAATACGTCGAACGCGTCATATAATTCGACAAAAAATTATCACTTCAAATGTTATTTTAGTAGATATCCGTATTTGAAAACAGTAAATCTGGGATAATAAAAACAGGGACAGAAAAATCGTTTAAAGAGTCAAACATTTTGAATTTAGGTAAATTGATTGCTTGATTGATTTATTTTTACGGCTTATCAACCCTTTGCGGATTATTTAAAGTCAAAATATATTTTTTGTTTGTTCTTTTTTTGATAATACGGATTTACTGCTAAATTTATTTCCCATTACTTTGTTTTGTGTGAATATGTGTGTGTTAACTGGAATTCGAACTGTTTTATCCGTGTCACCCAAGATTATGTTGCTATCCCAAGCAGTCACCATCAAGGTACTAATTCCTTCTATTATTTCCCTAAGAGTAAATATATACACAAATACATTTTAAGGGTTTGTTTATAGGAAAATTTATTAGGGTGATGTCTGCTTTGAAATTCATTTCAAGGTTTTTTCCTTATAGATTTGAATTCATTATTGAACTATATCTTCAAAATCTTGCAAAATACTTTAGAAAATATTAAATATATCTATTACATAATATCTACTGAACATGTACTAAGCCTATTTGTTCAAATATAAATTAGACATCTCGATGAGAACAATATTCTAATTATATTTATATATCCCCTGCTTTTCTTTCGTTCTTTGGAGGGCACCTCGACGTGGTTAAAGAACAATTACGACTGAGTAGTGAGTTCGAACCTCACTAGATGCCCCATACTTTCGGCCTAGTGCCACATCTGAATTACGCTTAGAAAATCACCTTTGAGTGTTTCATCATTTTTCAAACATCGCGTCTTCATACGTCATGTTGGTTTTTTAAATATCGCGACTTAACATATTAGTTTGTCATGTTGATGGCTAGGAAACGTATTAAGCGTATTTTTTTTCTAAATTTGGCAAATCTAAGCAATTCTAAAAGGGACAAGTGTCTCGCTTCGATAATTACGACTAATTTGTGTTCAATCCTTATGTGCCCCATACTATCGTCGTTTTAGCTTCACCAAAAGCTTAAGAGTTTTTTGATTTTTGCGCTATGGCCGTTTCATCATTTTTTAAACATCGCGTCTTCACGTCATGTCGCTTTTTGTTAAATATCGCAACTTCGCATATTATTTTATGTTGTCATGTTATTAGTTAGGAAACGTATTTACTATGTTTGTTTCTAAATTTGATAAAATTTTACCGATATAGTGTTTACTTCTATGCTTAATGTACTTGTTGTCGTTTTTGCAGTTTATTTGATATAGAGAATGATACTTTATTCATCGCTATTAAAACACATCTTAAACACCTCCATTAGAATATAAACTCATACAACCATTACCGGAAAAACATCAGTGGTGTCCCCCACCCACAATAAAATGATAACCCTGTGTCCAGATATGTTTTTTTAAGCCAAAAAATCATTACCACTAAACTTCATCAGTATCTCGCGATGACTCTAGGTTTTGTTGTTTTCTGTTACATTTCAGATGTATGCTGACGTTTCTCCCAATCTTAATGTGGCAGAGAACAGTGGTCATCCATGAAATATAAATAATTATAGTAGTATAGAATTTTACTCACTCACGGCTGGTCCTCCTCTCACCCTCTCTGACTTTCTGAGTGGCTATCGCTCCCTTGTTTTTGGTTCATTATATGAATAAGGCGGTAGTCCAACCACCTTTCCGACCACATTGTTGGAAAATGGAATTTGCAAAAGGATTCTACTTTTATGATTATCTGAAATCACTAACAAAATTTTATGTTTGCCAATTCAAAGGCGGACTGAAGAGAGGGTGGCATTTAAGCTAAACTTCTGCGGAGAAGCCTTTAATTCGACCTTCAGCAAAGTAGATGCGATAGATAACAATAAACTATAGAATAACTCAAAATTAATCACTACATTTAAGTATTGCATGAATATTTAAGCTTACCTTTTAAAAGTTCAACGATAATTCTTCTGCCGCCACTTAATTTAAAGACGATTTGGTACAATTTTTTTTATTTCATGGGTGATTTTCGCTGGATTTCGCTCTTAATTTCGATTATTCCCAAAATTTATTTCCAAGTTATAAAATTTGTTATCGTGCAAAAAATCGCCGAAAACAAACGCAGTAATGAAAACTTGGGAATCCAAAATGTCAGGATTGTGTGTCCGGATCTGGCCCGGAATGCTCTTAATTTGCTCACAGACTCGGCTTGATTCCAAAATGGTATGATATGTTGGGCTACGGCCTCTGAGAGTAAAGTTTAAAAAGTTTGACACAGTGACAGAGTGACACACTGACATTCGCATCTATTATATATTTATATATATTGAGAAAAATGTAAAACAAAATGGAAAAAAAAGTTTATTTGTGACGCGTTTCATCCGTTAGGAATTTATCGCACTCGGGGACATTATTGTGACTACGCATGCCCATGAATGAGAAACGCTGGTAGTTTCAATTTTTTAAAATAATTTTTTGCCATCTCGTCAAATTCATCTATATTCTTCTTTTTCTTTCAATCATGTCTGTTTTTAAATATCTCACATTGGGATAACAGAAAATCTACCAAGAATAGTGAAATGTTGTCAGAACCTGGATGTAAATTTACTGTGGTTGAATTAGTGATTAAAGCCTTTTCTAGACATTTTCGTCTCAGTAGATTATTTTCTCTTTTAATTAGAATAGCATTTTTATTTCAAAACTTGTTTCGTTACGGTGAACAACCAATGCGTTTTATGTGTTGTTTTTTTTTAAATGTCCCTTTTGTGTTCATCTAGTCTTTTATTTAAACATCTTGAGCTCTAAACAAAATATAAATATATTCTTTCTGGCAATACTTGCAGTTTAATAAAGTAAATTCCCTCTTCAAGTTTTGCTGTTTTGTATTGATTAAATCTTTTATTGTTTTAGATATAATTGTGACAAATTTTATGTTGATGTTAGCTAAATTGTTTCGGTTGTATTTGTGATATCGTTAATGGGTAGAATAATATTTTTTGGGGGATTCGTCAGGTTTGTCCGGAAGGACAACCTTTCTGTTTTCGAATATTTTATGAGCCTTTTGTTTCTGATTGAATATGAAATATTTAGGTTTAGCCTGATTATCCACCGAAAATCAACTAATAAAAAAAAAAGTTGCATTTTTGTAGTGATAAAATATTTTTGTCTATATGATAAAATTATAATAAATAAATAATTATCGCTCTACTAAAATTATCGATCCTCTTTTGGATTAATGCTGTAAACGTTGAATTTATATATTACTCTCGTTCTCATCACATCGATATATATATATATATATATATATATATATATATATATATATATATATATATATATATAAGTATTTATGTATAAAAATGGACATTGATGTTAACACATGGCAGCGATATTCTGATTCATTCTAAAAACACAATCTTCAGATGGCCTGATATGAGAAATTTTTCTTAAATATAATTCTTTTTATCTTTATTATATATATATATATTTTCATACACGTTTGTATTATTTATGAATTACCGAATGTTATTAATATAAATTATAGCTGTTAAACATCGATCAAACAAACAAAAAAATATATTCAATGGCAAATATTATATATATATATATATAAATGTGTGTGTGTGTGTGTGTGTGTGTGTGTGTGTGTGTGTGTGTGTGTGTGTGTTAACGATATAAAGTTTGTATATATCATACAAAGTTTTGGAAAAAAATTTTTGATTTTATTCTATGTCATCCCTTATACATAATCAAAATACATATATATATATATATATATATATATATATATATATATATTCATGCATAATATATATATATATATATATATATATATATGCTAAATATATATATATGCATATATATATATATATATCTATTTGTATGTGTGTGTGAAAGTGTATATAAATATAAATATATATATATATATAATTATTTATATATTATATACGCAGTACATATTAGAAAGCGCTCATATCAGAATAGAGCTAACATATTTGGTTGATAGATGTGAGTTTATGACCCTGGGTTTCACGCTTTTATCGTTTTGATTATATATATATATATATATATATATATATATATATATATATTAATATATATGCAGGGTGCGATAGATTGTCGTCTAAATTACGCAAAAATGAAAATATAGAGTTTTTATTTCAACAGATATATTTACAAACATATTTTTAAATACTTCGTTTAATAATTATCATGGTTTGGTTGCTGTCTAGGAGTTAATGGCCATGTAAAAAGTTTTACAGATATGATGGGTATCCTCCTGCTTGTTTGGCATGGTGCAGAATCCTGAGTCGTTTCTAGCAGCCAACTTGACCCAGGGCAGCAATACCTCCTCAAAGAGTTCATATACACGCCTCCCTGTTGAAGGCCTTGAAAAATGATTGAGACATAACGTCGCCATCACTTGATTTCATTTGGATTATATCATTTTAACCTTTACGAATCTTCTGCACTGTCCTCAGATTGGTAAACACTCTTTTCGTATTGTTCTGGTGTTAATGTCAAGGAAATCGCCATTTCCATTTCTGGAGGAAAAATTGCGTCATGGTGCTCTTTTCTTAAAAAAATGCCCAGATGACCCTACTATACTGTACAACCGACAAAATAAAATGAAAAAAAAAACAACGTGTGTGCGTAAAATTAAAAATATAAAATGACGGTAATTTACCCATCGCACCTTGTATTTAAGACAGCATTTTATATAAGTCGACCTATCCAAAATATTTGCGGGGAAAATCAAATACAGGTTAAAGAGCTTTAATTCGATAAAATTTCAAGTTAGAAATACTGTTTTTCTTTCTCATTCCCTCTCTTTATAAAGAGAGAACTCAGTTTATCCGCCGCCATATTTTTCTTTTTATAAATGACGCACCATTTTTTAGGCACCAGCAGCAAACAGAGCAACACTTGGTCGCCATTATGGCGACAGATATAAATGAAGAATACAATTCTTCTCATTTTCCTGGAAGCTTCCTTTATTTCAAGTGGTTTTTTTTTACTTAGTCGAAATTATTTCTAATGTGTTTTTTATATTTTAAAAAACAGATCAAGTTGACTAAAAGAATTCTCTTTCCTCGACTAGAGATTTATTGGTAAGGCATTAGTTTGTAGAATTGATTCTCTCAGAGACAAATACTAAGTAAAAGGTCGGCATTAAGTTCTCTTCAGACTTGTGAGTTTAATTCTGGAGCCACTTGGATTTGGGAAGAAACAACTCAACACCGCCGACTGAGTGCCGGGACAAATCAGAATCTCGACAACTCAGCACCAGGAAAACATAAATTTTTATAACCGAATAAAAGAAATTTCTTAAGGATTAAAAGCTTAATTAGTGAACATTTTTCTTCAAATAAGGCATGTGAAAAGGTATTATGTAAATATATTTTTTTATTTTTTATTATTTTTAATGAAGTAATTCGTAATGTAATTTATTTTTTAATAAAGGAAATCGAAATTCTTAATTTTTTTATATGGCAGTTTCAGTCAGTTATGTACCATACGTGATACACTGTTAGGTGATCATGTATCTTTTGATACATGACTAACAAGGCAGATTTTTTCCCGCAGTAGGTTGCCATTTCTTTCTACGGTAGACCAGTTGCCATCCAAGGCTATAGAACCCGGTTCGTCCTGCTATTTACCCATAGCTGGAGGGAGATGAGGCTTCATACCTTTTCCAAGGGTATTAGCACGTACGTGAATGTAATGGATTCAACTGGGATTCGAACTCGGTTCTCCGATTCCTCAATCCGAGCTTCTATTTATTCCTCTACTGTGCCTCCTTTATATGGCAATTTACTTCATTAAAAAATAAATTTCTTTATGATTTACTAATTAAGGTTTTAATCCTTAAGAAATTAATTTTATTCGGTTATAAAAAAATAAAAAAGTTATGTTCTTCTAGTGCTTTGTTGTTTCGGTCCTGAATTATCCCGGCGCTCAGTTGGCGGTGATGAGTCGGCGGTGTTGAGTTGTCTTGCACAACCTTGAATTCAACGCTAACAACACAAAATACATTTTTTTATACTTAATGCGAAATGGTTTCAAGTTATATGGGAAACATCCATGAAAGAAAAGCCACAATATATAGTTTGTTTAATGAAGAAAAACCTCACAGTAAGGAAAGACATTATTTCGGAAGAAAATCATAGAGCTGAGGTTCTCAACCGGGGTGCATATGGACCCCTGGGGATACATGTAACATTACTCGGGTTCCACACAAAAATAACAAATTGGGGGTCCACGATAATATTTTAGTAATCCATAGAGCAATTTCACTTCGGAACGGTTGTTACAACTGAGAATTGGAATTTCTACGGTAATCTACGCCATATTAAAATACTAAAAATTGAAAAACAACCCTAAAAAATCTCATTGAATAAATCTGTACTTTTTTAAAATTTTTAATTTAATTTAAATTACTCAGATATTTTAAAATTGTTTATTATAGGTTATTTTACTAGTGTATATAAATGCTCCATCGAATTTAGTTGTTAAATACAAGTTTATTTTCATTAAATTAGTTTTACTTAAAAATGAAGCATGTACATTTACTATTTCTATAATACAATTCCTAAACTTATCTATTAGTAAAAATAAAATAAGTTTATTTTTTCATCGAATGGTTCGTGGTGGTGGTGGGGGGGGTTCCACCAAAAATTTTAAGAGTAAAAGTGGTCCATGGCTAAGAAAAGGTTGAGAACCACTCTCATAGTGAATATAAGTAATATTTCCATTTAAAATCGAAAAATATTAAAATATATTATTAAACATTAAGTAATATTTTAATTTATTTAATATATATTAATAAAATACAAGTTATATTTAATTTATAAAACCGAAATAAGTAATATTTTGATAAAATAGATATTACCGATTAAATTATAATAAACTAATAATATTTTAACAAACGAGAGAATTTATTAAATAATATAACGTCGCAACGTGCGTTTGTATGAAAAAAATCACAAAAATGTGAAAAATAATAAATCGCCCACAAGAACGCATCGACGATTGAGCTGCTCCGGGCCAGGCATGGCGACAATTCTCCATTTTTGGATTGATTAGAATCTTATGAAGATAAAGCAATGCAGAAAGAATCAGATACTTCCTGGAGCGATAGAATGAATCGACCTTTTTTTCTTTTTTTTTTTTTTTTTTTTTTAACAGCCTCTTTGGCAATAGATTGATTAGATTGAATGCAGGAATTACACGCGACACTTGAAGTGAATTTAAAACCAAAGAGGCGTTTAAAGAAAATAGCCTCTTTGAGACACCCAATGAGAGACGTACTTTCTTTAAATATGTAAATTCAAACGTCGCTCTCTCAGTGGCCAAACTGGTAGCGACGCATTTTGGTTTAAAAAGAAGGTTTTTCTGATGGATGCATTTTCGATTTCAGTAGGAGGCCGTTTTTTTAGTAGGACTTCTCAATTTAGGCCGGTTTTTATTAATTTCACTGTTTAATAAAATCAAAATAAAACAAAAACAGGGATATAAAACTCAAACACGTGTACTCACTTAAAACAACGTTTATAATAATAAATAATATATAATAAAACATCCATGAACCCGTTGAATTCCTTTTTAAAGTAGTTCATGATACAAAATGATGAGGAGAACTATATTATCGATTTCATCATTAATTACATATATTTTAATTTGTATTTGTGTGATAATAACGAACTCACTCCCTAGCCATTTCAATACTAACCATTCTGTATAAAAAGCCGTTTACTCACTAACGATTCAGTTTTGCTGTATAAAGCTTCTTAAGTCTATATTTGGTGTTGTTTGTTCATTACAATTTTCAATACAAGTTATTGTAATAATTATTATTACTCACATTATACAATATTACTTAGATCAAATACAGTAAGTAATTAATAAATGATAAGGTTATCAGAATTTGTGAAAAACTGCAGTCCCTAATACACAGAGCAACAGAAAAAAAAAGAAAAAAACTTACAACATAAAATTATTAATATATCATTGAAATAAATTTAATAGTTTTAACAATTCTTATATTAATTCCACAAATAACACTTAATTTGTTAGAGGAGGAAGACATTCATCTTAAACGTAGTTAATTACTATGAACAGATTTCATATTATAATTTTCAAAGTTGAAGGTCATTCAAAAAAATAAACTGTAATCGTCTTCTTAGATAGATTAATATGTATTGAAATAACATAAAAAATGGATGCCTCCTATTTGTACACTTAGTTTCATTTTTCTAGGTATTTTTTTCAAAATAATAATTATAATTTTTATTAAATATGCTTGTTTCTTTTTCCCATTTATTTCACAAAACTATTTATTAACTCACCATCAAGTCATTTTAGAGTTTTACAAGGACACATCCACATAGCCTCTTCATTTATCAAGTAGTTGCCTAAAATCTGAGATATTTGTTTATAGAAAAGTTCTAATATAATGTAGTGAATTGTATAGATATATATCATGTATATTTAAATTTATTTAATAATATTGTTATAATGTATTATGAATACTTATTATTTTTCACACACATAATAATGGGAATATAATTGTAATCAATTGTTTATATACGGGGAGTGATATAAGAATTTGTATCGAAAACTAATACATAATATCCTAGTTAAAGTGTTGTAAGAACAGTAAAACGACTCTAACTGAAGAACCCCTTTTCTAATTATAATGGTATTTAAGGTACAATATGCTCCTAAATTGATTGGGAATAATATGTATCGCTAAACAGGAATAAACATACATACATACATAAAAGGTTAGAGTTTCACTATTACATAGATACATCGATAGAGAGATCATATACAGGGTGCGATGGGTCGCCATCTGTATTTTTAATTTTGCGCATGCGCGTTGTTTGTTCTTGATTTTGTCGACTGCCCAATATAGTAGGATCAGTTGGGCACCATCCGTGAGAAAAAGAGCACCATGACGCAATTCAATCCGCCAGGAATTTAGAAACGGCATGCTGTACTGCTTAGCATTCGCGCCGGAAGCTCCAATATGAACATTTCAGAGTGTTTGGGTGTCAATATGAATACAATGCAGAGGATTCGAAAAGAGTTGTATGATATATCCAGTCAGCATCATGGTGTTTGGAGTGATCACTAGTGATGGCGACGTTATATCTCCGTTCATCTTCCCACAGGACCTCAGATTCAAAAAGAAGGCCTATATGAAGTGCCTTGAGGATGTAGTGTTGCCCTAGGCCAAGAGGGAAGCTGTTGGAAAATCCTATGTCTGGCCACAGGTCTTTGCACCATGCCACACAAGCAAGAGAAACCAATTATGTCTCTCCGACAATTTCTGAGACAACATCAGCTCTTACATCAGGCCACCTAACTCGTCAGTCTGCAAACCCCTTGATTATGTGTGGGGTGTTGAGCGTGAGACCAACAATGCTCCTTGCAACACCAAAGATGAACTGAAGGCAAGGGCTACGGCAGTATTCACCAACTTAAACAAGAGGACCGTCGAGGTCAGTTGCAGGAAATTCCGAAGTCGTCTCGAAGCCGAGGTTTAAACCAATGGCGATTTGATTGAATAAATTTTACACTTTAGTATTTCAAGATATTTTTATGTAATATATATTGTTCTTATGAAATAATATTCTTTTTTTCTGATGATGTCGGATTATCGGTGAAACATCTCAAAGAAAGTTTTTCAAAATTGTCTTATATATTGACCATTCCATCGAATGGATTCTCTCCCAAATTTAATCGTGTGTAGGTGAGCGTGTGTGTCATCACATTGTGTATTCTTGTGTCTTGTTTATTCTTTGCAATGGAAGACGTAATCTCTTATTCAATCTCGTCTGTTCAATATGAGATCGTGCAGGATACATTTCTAGCAATCAGTCTTTGTAATTTATTCAGCAAACAATACAGAGCAGAAGCATCAGTGACATGCTCTAAGCAGATTTTAGAAATCTCAGAACAAATGTGACAGATAAACTTTGTTTGTTTAGTATTTGTAATTGAACAACCTTTCACGATATTGATTTTGACACTAATCCTGTAACTTACCCGACACTCTTCAAAACAAATCGTTAGATCCCAACCGAACGTTCTGTTAAGCACTGAAGCAACGAAATTAATAAATTTCTTTATATTTCAAACCCAGCAATGAACAAATAAAACAAAATTAAATTATCAGTCACAGACTCAGTCCCTCAAGTTCTATAGATACCGACGTGGGGCAAAGAACTTTTGCTCTTGTGGTCTCCGTAGCAAGTACGTTTTTACGGGGTGGTGATGCTAACCCGATGTTTAAAGGGTTTTGAATTCAAAATTGTTCTTTCTCAATTACTAGTTGTCAATCAAGGCTGAAGAGTACAGTCTGCCTTACTATTTAACCTACAGTTGTCCCAATAAAATCACATCCTATATTAAACAGAAAATATTAAAATATTTTATTTTTACATTCTGGCTATTGTCCTCATCTTTGTTGTTATTATTTCAGCCTGTATGCTCTCCGAACTTCTTCAAGTGTCGGTCAATCCAGCTAACCTTCAGGGAATCTCGAACTGAACTCATTATTTAATTTACAGGGATAGATTCTTCTCGGTCCATTGTCTAGGGATTTCTCATCTTATGACTCAGTTATTGCTTTTCCAGTTTCCACTGAAGCTGGAAAGTGATACTATCCGGACTAGGGATTGAACTCACAATTCCTATGTCATTTATTTTTTCTGTATAATTGAATGATTAAATTAAAATTATTTTTTTAATAATGTTCGAATTTCTTACTACGTAATAACTCAAATATTGAGTTAACCAAAAAACTAGACAAATGAAACAAAATAATAAATATGTTGTTATAAAATAGTTTACTAGGGTCGTCTGAAAAGTTCATAGGTCAACCAAAATTGACCACATTCAGAAAATATACGACACATTAAGAAGGCATTATTCCAACATCTTAGCATATTTTTGTTAATCGAATTAGCATCATCATTGTTCATGTGCCTTGTCCTTTCAAGACATGGGGATAACGGCTCTTCCCAATTTTCTATTCTTTGTAGTTATAAGTAGTGTTTTTAGAGCAAGTGAAATGGATGATCACGAAATGTCAAAAAATGCTTCTTTTTTGTGTTGTGTCACTTCAGAACGTGGTCGATAATGTCTCGCCACAACTTCCTATCCTTTATAATTCTGAATAGTATTCGAAGTGCAATTGAAATAAAACATCGCTAAATATATAAAATATTTCTTCTTTTATTTGCTGTGTCCTTTAAGGACGTAGTCGTCCATAGCTCTCCACAATGTTTTATCCTTTATAGGTTTTGACAGTTTATGAACATTAGGGAAATTATTCGCTGCTTCGTTCTGAACTATTTTTTTTCATGTCCCCTGAGTGTGAAATTCTCGCAAGAAAATAGTATAATAAAGTAAAATGAAAAGGTTAGTTTCTTTGGATTGGATAACCGACTTCAAGAGAATTCATTCCCGTGAATTAATATTGCAAACAGCAACAGTTCTTGTTTCCAAGCAACTATTTATATCGTGATTTCAAGATGACCATATGCATTAGATATATTTCAAATAATAATAAAAAACAATAATAATAGTGACAATTACGGAGTGTTCGTAAAGTCACTATGCACGTATATATTTATTAACGGACATGTTTCAATATACATGACGCCCTTAAAGTCTGAACACATAGACAAAAATGTATATTTTCAAGAAATGTCATTTTCAACAACATTTTATTGAAATGGAATATTAACAAATAACATCTTCAATATGATTTCCATCATTTGTGATGCAAAGGTTGATGTGCTTTGCAAGATTCACGTGAACTCAAGACAATAACTTCACATTGCCGTTAATTTTAGCACATTCACTCTTTATGCATTCAATCAAGTGTGTTGCATCTGTGATTTTCATTGTGTACACCTTCTCCTTTGGCATCACCCAGAAAAAGAAGTCCTTTCTTCTTTCCACAAAACCGTGTTTAATCTGTGGAGGTAAAAAACACATAGTTAATGAGATTTGCTATGTGTCCAAACTTCCTGTAAAATTCAGGAAGAGAATATAAATGAAAATTATAAACAATATTGAAAATAACTCCTGTTAGCATCAAGACAGACTTGGATCCTTCTTATTTTGTCTGGGAAGAGTTTTAATTCTTGTCTGACAACCTTATGAACAGTTCCAAGACCAATATCTTGTTGCTGTGCTAACTTTCATATTGATTTTCTTGGACACTGCTGTATACTGTCTGAAATATCCAACAGTTTCTTCTCTGCTATATTTGCTGGCCTTCCACAACTTTTGGCATCGTCCATTGATCTTGTTTCCCGAAATCTATCAACAAGGTTACAAATTACATTGCGATGTGGAACAGGAGAGTCTGAAAATTTATCAGCAAAACGCTGTCATACCAAATCTGTGTATTTACCATCTTCTCGAATTACGTGTTCGATGAGAAATACATGTTCTTCAGTTGTTAAAACCATATTGGGGTGAAATCTGAAATCTAAAAAATATGATTGGAAAAATATAGAGTAACTTTCCGAATACACTTTATTATGAACATGTTATCCCAAAGGAGAAGAAAGTACAGGAAAGTCAGTTGTGTGCCATGCGTGATACGCGCATAGGCGATCATGTATCTTTTGATACATGGCTGACGAGGCAGATTTTTTTCCCGCAGTAGGTTGCCATTTCTTTTTGCGGTACACCAGTTGCCAACCAAGCTCGGATTGAGGAATCGGAGCGCCGAGTTCGAATTCCAGTCGAATCCATTGCATTCACGTACGTGCTAATATCCTTGGGAATACTGTGGGATATTCCGATACAGACAATGACAATTTTAGATCAAAATAAACCATTTATAAAGCTGCTGAAGAAACAGAGAAAAAAAGATTTCCTACCTGATAGAAGCATCCTGTCCATGTGATATGAGAACTAAAAGTAAAGGAGAAGAGGCAAAACTACAATGATTTAAATTATGAACATTTGGGAAGGATTATCAAAGAAATTAAATACAGTACCAATGATCTTAGGAGCATTGGGGTTTTGTCAAACAAGCCAAGAAACGGTAAAATGGTCTCGTGAGGAATACAAGCCGTTATGCGTGCATTCCATGAATCTTTGCCCAAACCTCAGAAAAGCATCACTCGACAATTATATGACATTTAGCGAAAAAAGGTTGGAGAAGCAATTAGAAAGTACATTGACGAAAATAAACTAGCCGAGAATGTACATCCTGAGAAATAACAGATTAACAGATTAAAGAAATAAAAAAAGAACTGTAACCAGAATATGGGAATCAACAGAACAGGAAAGGGAATCAGAAATGAATATAAAAAATATTAACATCACACAAACCACAGATCATAATAAAGAAACTGAAATAGACACCAAATCAGTGTGAAGATAATTCTGAAACTGTCTGTATTTCTGAGATGAGGTATTATGTACATTATTTACATTATTCGGACTATTGTCGCCATTATCACAACGTTTTGGCCGTTGTACGCACCGGCCTTCTTCAGGTGGTTGGAATGTCGAACTTTATTTCGCCCTCTGGGGTAGACTGTTCTAGTTCCACGTTTGATGGATGTCAGTTATCTCCTGCTAATTTCCCTCTGAAAGTTCTCCACTACCTTAACTCTTTGGGTCTTGTCACTGGATTTAACCAACGCCTTTATCCACTGTGGCATGTGTCCTTGAGGACATCTGGGTATGAATTTCTGGGTATTATAAACCTAATGTCTTCAGCAACCATTTTTACCAGTGCTCATATTGCAATTTTGCTGTTATCATTACATTTTTTTACCAGAGCTCATATTGCAACTTTGTTGTTATCATTGCTTTTCTCTGCCACTCCTTATTACTGGTTCCCATATTGTATTTATTTCTATGCTTGGTCGGCTCAGGAGATTTTTGTGGCCTAGCATATGCTTGTAATGAAACGGGTCCAAAATACATTCAAGCGAATTCTTTCACGGAAAACAGGAATAGTATACAAGAAGCCAAGGATGAAATGATGAGACATATTAGTCAGATAAAAATAATGAAATGGAGGAACAAGAACAACTCCCAAAATTACGACCAACAAAGCAGAACCCTAAAACTATTAAACTCTACAACGCAGCATTGAAAATAATTTTGGATGAAGTAGACTGATATCTAAGTGTCAATGAAGCAATATTTGATTCAGAAATAAGCAGCAACTAAAAGATTAAACATCAAAATAGAAATGGCACAGACATGCACAATTCACCTTGGAAAAGAAAAATAGAGAAAGAAATTGAATAACTTAGAAGGGAATTATCAGTACTCGATGAACTGGCAAGAGGAGCAAATCTAAGGACTAGAAAAGGCAGAAACGTTAAAAGAAAATACAAAATTAGGAATGAAAATGAAATCCTATCAACGAAAAAATAAAGCAAACAATACAGTTGAAGACTCAAAGAATCAGACGCTATGAAAAAAAGACCAAGATTCTACAGACAGAACAAGTGACACCACCCACCTCCAAAAATGTAAGTTCTGGAAAAAATGCGGGCTTACCCTACAGAAGCAGATTGGATAACGCAAGATGTAGAACGGATGAAACTTAAACCAAAACAATCATAGGCGGGAACCACAGAAGAAGTTGAATGTGCACTGAAAAAAGCTGGAAATCTCCAGGAATAGATATAATTGCTACCTTTTGGCTCTATTATCTAAATTTAGCACACAAAAACTAGCCAAAGAACTTCAAGAAATGGTCAATGATCTTACTAGAATTCCAGCATAGGTAACCAAAGTAATTACCTTCCTTCTACCCAAGAATGGTGACACAAATGTCCCAAAAAACTACAGACCAATCACATGTCTTCTCACTACTACAAACAGTTCACATTTATTCTGACAAAACGGATATATTCCTTCTTCTGTGTGCGGCTGATATTAAGAACTGAGCTGAATTCTCAGGACAGAATTATGGCCATTAATAGCTTTTTAATCCCAGTGGTTCAATATAGTTTCAACTAGACTCTAAATGATATCAGACGAATGGATTCTGAGACAAGAATTTTTTCCAAGAATAACATGCATCATCCAAAGGCTGATGCAGATCGTCTATAGATAGCCCATGAGAAAAGGTGGAAGAGGTCTTATTCAGCTAGAATTGTCATACAAGGACATCAGTTATTGGAATTGTCATACAAGACATCAGTTATTGGAATTGTCATACAAGGACATCAGTTATTGGAATTGTCATACAAGACAACAGTTATTGGCTTACTAACATACATGGAAACATCAAAGGACAGGATGATACAATTAGTCAAACAACACGGCTGAAACGGAAGGCTTTATTCTTACAGCACAAGAGCAGAGTCTTTTCACTAGAAACCTTCAGGTGAATATCATACATAATAGTGTGGCCCCAAAATGCAGGTTCTGTGACAAATATCAGGAAACCATAGACAATCTAATCTCAGGATGTTATGTACTTTCGCCAAATTAATATAAAAAAACGTCACGATAGAGTGGGGCAATACTTACACTGAAGCAATGTATAAACACTTTGGAAAAGATATTAATAAACACTGGTATGAACATCACCCAGCACCCGTTTCAGAAATAGAAGATATTACATTTCTATGGGATTGCACCATCTTTATAGACAGGAAGATTGAAGCAAATAGGCCGGACATAATTGTTAAAAATGAAAAGAAAAAACTTGCATAGCAATTGATATAGCATGACCAGCGATCTGTAACATGGTAATCAATGATTTTGAAAATCTATCGAAGTATAAAGACCTGGAAACCAAAATAGAAAAAACGTAGAAATTGAAAACAAGAATAGTACCAGTCATAGTAGGTGCGCTTGGAATGATAAAAAGGGAACACAACAACACATAGAAAAAATCCCTAGAAATCCCAGCTTAAGAGAAATAAAAAAAATTGTTTTGATAAGTACAGTCCACACACTAAGTAGAATTTTGCCAGTGTAACGCTAGTGATGTTATAGGAGTTAGAAAAACAAATCATGAAATGTAGCCATAACAACACACCACTACCTGCCTTAGGTCTTCTCGTAGACTTGGTAGATAAGGTGACCATAGCAGAAATCAAATAATAATAATAATAAACGATAGTAGAACTGGAGACATGACTATAGAACACGTATTGTACACTGGATGCATTGTGATAAACCCAAGGTGAGCATAAATTACTCGTAGAGATATAAGAATTTAAAGGGGCTCTGGGACATCATTGTGTAATTTAATCGAACCAATTGCCACACATCATTACAGTCCAGAAGGAAGACTGGGTTGGATGTAACGATGTAACGGTATCAGGGAATGGGTAATGGAGAAAGACAATGAGAAAGTGGAAAGATCTCCAGATTTGAAACATGAGATAACTACGCATGTTGGGGGCTTAAGAAAGTAGACACAGTTCCTGTTGTTAGACAGACAACCCCCACCCCCAAGAATATCTGAGTAAGACTGGGTCTGTGATTCAGATGCTTCAGAAAGCAGTCCTCCTTGGAACAGCCAGAATTCCGAGAATTGTTTTGTTGATGTAGAGAGGTAAAGAAATTAAAGGACCCATGATCATTTGTTATGACCTGACCCTGTTCAGTAAATTACGGCTTAAGATAATAATAATAATGATCATCGTCGTTGGCGGAACTCGTTGTCGAGTACTGGAGTGCTCATCGACATGTCCTTGTGTGTAAAATGAGTCCTACGTTAAATCTGAGGAAAGGTCTGCAGCCAGCGCATATGAGGATTCAGGGAATGGAGAGTTCGGGCTTTTCTTTGGGATCTCTTCGTCTCTTCTATTTGCCTTATGTTCTTTTCGAAAGATGTTTTTATGAACTGCTTCTCTACAATTGATTCTTTCTGCACTTTCCGTCCCCCAATTGACCGGTTCGATTTCCGTCCTCAACAAGGTGTTTTTGAGCTGATCCTTTGAATCGACGGCGTAGGACACCACGTGATCTCTTAACTGATGCAAGCCCTGAGAAAAGGATTTGTTTGGGTAGGCGGATATCTGGCAATTGGGCAAGATGTCCGGATCATCAATGTCGGTGACGGTGTCATGATGGTTTCTAGGCTCGCCATCTTTGCTCGGAGGAGGACTTTGTTGTTCATAATCCGGTCCTGTTACATGTTCCGTAGGATTCGACAAAGTTTCATTCGATGGAGTCTTTCGAGTTTGCGTATGTCTCTTCGGTAGAATACCCAGGTCTCGCAGGCATACAGGAGAGTCGATATTACAAGAGCACGCTAGACAATAATAATAATAATAATAATAATAATAATAATAATAATAATAATGTATATTTGAAGCTCTTCAAACAACTATCAAAATAAAAAGATCTTGGAGCGGTTATCTCATAAATGTGGCATATGAGGATTCACTAATCTCAGTAGTAGTTGGAGCACTCGGATTGATTGGAAAAGGTTCAGATAGACAAATTGAAGAGATTCCGGGTAGCCCAAGCCTTAAAGCAATACAAAAATTATAATCACAAGTACAGCTCACGCATTACGAACAGAAATCAAAGGGAATAATAATAATAATAATAGCAGGATGTCCGGAAGTGGCAAAAAATTAATTTACCCACAGACGTAAAAAGGTAGCGACATATGTGCACTGGAAGATATGCAAGAAGCATAAAATTGAAACCGCTGAGAGATGGTATGAGTACCAAATAGATAGAGTTATCCAAAATAACTATCCTCTAGGATATGCCAATAAGATAAGATGCCAATATCATAAGAGACAAAGAAATTCAGGAAGTGTATGATTTTTAACATATCAGTAAACATCTGAGAGAAACACCTCCATAAAAATTATTGAGAAATTGTCCAAATACAAGGACCTGGAGATCGAGATTAACAGGATGTGGGGAATGAAGACTGACACTGTACCAATAGTAATCGGAGCTCTGGGCCTCGCGAGAAAAAAGATGGACAATTTTGCTAATAGTCTCGGGTAACATCAACATACAAGTTGCCTAGAATATCGCCCTACCAGTAACATCCCATATACTAAGAAAAGTGCTATTAATTAAATGACAATTCTCCGACGGGGCCTAAGGACCATAGTTTGAACCCGGCTCTACGAGATACAAAGCAGAAAACATAACATACATAAATAATAATAATAATAATAGTAATAATAATAATATTAATATGCACAAGTCAGACACAACAATGTGACATCAACGAAGTTTGCAGAACATTTTATTACAAACGACTGTAATTTCGACAAACATCTTAAGGTGCACATTCTTAAAAAATATTCAAAATCTACGGACCTTTCGACACTTAAAATGCATGAGGATAGTTACGTATGTAAACTAATAACTTCCCACCCGAGGAGATGAACAGAGTTCCATAAGACTTAATTAAGCACGTTTCAGTTTCATGCCTGGCAGCGTTTCATTTGTTTTGACACGCTTATTATCAGGACAGTCGTTTTTTCATTACAAAGACAAGCAATGATGACGGATAGATTCCTATGATGAATGAGTAAATTGTAACGAATGAATGGGGCGTGAATCTGATTACTGTAGGTATAAGATAGTGCCGACCATGTGAAGACCCATCTCTTCCCCTTTTTCGGCCTTGTGCCACAATTACTGTATTTTACTCAGTATTAAATCGTAGATAAGCAACGTACAAAGTTTCATAATTTTTTTGTAAATTTATATATTTTTATACTTGAAAGATTTCAAAAATATAACTTAAAGAAGACAGAAAATTAAATACAAAATGAAAAACGGTACGAAACCGCCTTGATAAGCAAAACATGGTCGAAACCATACGACATTAAATGTAAAAGGCTGCAAATAACACCACTGATGTCCGTACTGGATATGGAATTTGGTTAATCATATGTTACTGTTATCCAGTGGTCGTGAATTTAATCCATGGATCAGATGATGAAGTACTAGTTCATCAAGAACAAACAATAACTGGAATCACAAGGAAAATAAATCTGTATCAGCCAAAACAATACACTCCTGATGATGACCTAAAGGTATTTGGCCGAAACATTGTCCCTATAATAACATCACAAAGTGGGAATAATATTTCGAATTAAAGTATATTGTCCATGGCTTTCTATAAAAAATACATACATACCTGGGTTTACTGCTCTGTAGCGAGTTTTCTTGACTGACGACAAATTGTTTATAAATGAACAGCGTAGTTAGTTAAAACAAACAACAAGCGGATTTAAGTCAATTGAAAATTCTTAAGCAGATAATGATTTTTATTCTGACTGTAAGAAAGGCTTTGGCCTTGAATCTGGATTACAACTTGCCTTCCAATTGTAGCTTTGCTGTCTGAAACGGGTGTACCTGTCAAGTTAGTAACCGGTGAGCTGTTTCTATTTGCATATGTCAACAGGTGACATGTTCATTTAGATCTTATTCAGGTACTCTAAAAAAAGTTAATTCGATTTCATTTCAAATAGCTTCGTTGGAAGGTCAAAGCGATCAATCAAACAATCTGTCCTACTGACATAAATGATGGCTTCATTTACTCTGATTTATCTTCCATTTAGATAAGAATGACAAAGTTCGGTCTGTTGCTTTGGATATCTCGAAGGCATTTGACAGGGTTTTGGGCATACAAGTTTTCTTCACAAGTTGAACGTCTGTGGTATTTCCGGTCGATTTTTTTATCTGATTCTTTCTAATCAAATCGAAGAAATGAAATTTGTATTGAATGGGCAGTCTTCGAGATCTTTTTGAGCTAATGCAATTATCCTCAAGGCTCTATCTAGGAACATTCGCCGTTAAAAATTTTTACTATAGGCAAACTCGCCTCGGGAATATTCATCGTAGAAAACTTTGCCGTATAGAATTTTTACCGTAAGACAATTTCGCCACATTTTTTAATATGCAAAGTACCTTGTTATCAAGTATATCTGGCACACAATATTGTTACTTCATTTTAAACATTTTAATAAGCGTAGTTATAATAACATGAACCCAAAGAGAGAATCGATATTAGTTATCTTTCAGAGATATCATTTAATTTTAATTCCTGGGTACAACGAAGGGAACCATCTGGTGTGTGTTAAAATTCTGGCATGAAAAAGAAAATCGTAAAGGAAATTATTATTATTGCTTATTCAAACTGTTGACGTCAGACACAGCGTCGTCGAAAATGAGCACTGGTGATAAGAGGATTTTAAGGCATGAGAAAAATAAAGAATTTGATTCTCAGGTAAAATACGGACCTCCCAGCTAAAAGTTAACTTAGCAGAAAAACCAGGTGTCGGGTTTTGACAGTGATTGATGAGTCGGTAGAGAGACCCGACTAAGTGAATTTTGGGTGTCCCCAAAAGAAAGATGTGATAAGAATTATTTGGCAAGCTGGGGTTTGTAAAAAAAATTTTTTTCGCCGAAGGAAGAAAAAGAAAAAAAAGATTTTGTATAAAAAATTATGGATAATAATTTTAAGAGGGTCAGTCTAGCCACACCCACACTGCCAAGATGTCATTGGTCAAGTGGTAGCATGGGTGATAGGCGGAGGTGAATGTATGAGAAAGACGGAGAAGTTGTTAACACCCACTGAGGAGATTGGTATGAGATACCAATGTGAGAGAGGAAGAGTCTAGGATGATAACTCTTCTCCGACCTTCCCTTACGGACGAAGGAGAAACCCTCGGAAGTGATTAATCTTCCAAAAATGGGAAGTAATTAATTATCCTGGCCTAAGAACAAAGAGAATTCTTGCTGGGAATCGAGAATTATCGGGAACCCAAGCCACATCAGGCCCCACACCGGGTTTTGGTCGGTGCCTATATAAACGAACGTCCCCGGGTAGTTTCTCAGTAGTTTTGCAGTAGTTTGCAGATTTCCAGCAGTTGATTCGCAGTTGCAGTCAGACCGTTGCCTCGCAGAAGCTGACCGAGAGATTTCCACGTCCTTTTCGACTTCGACTTCCTACCAGAAGCAAGTTATATTGACGAACGACTTAAGATACAAAAACTCGCTTAAGAAACGCAAAAGTGTCACATATCCATAGAAACGGGCTGGGAGAGAAACACACTCCTGTATATAACAGACGGATAAAGATAATTTGTTATTTCTCAACATATTTGAACCTCTTGAGTTTGTTTTATTGCTCTTTTACTTACGCTTGTGCGATATCACCTTTACCCCGGATTCAGCTTGCACTACGGCCCGACGCCTGATTGATTTCGTCTACCTAAGATCAAAGTCACAACGTTAGTAGGTTAAACTGAGATCAAAGTAGTTACTTCGGTAACCAGACGTTGGAAGTGAGCTGGGAACGACAAAGCTGGTATCGAACCGGGAACGACCAGATCGACCGGGACACAAGCTGGTGGCAGTGACAAAGAGTCAACCCCAAAACGGTGGTAGAAGAAAACTTACAGCTTCGCGCCGCAACTGGGAGTGTCACATATTGGCGTCGCAACCAGAGGACGTCACATATTGGCGCTGCGACCATCGGTGGGTGTCACAAATGGTCCTTCTGTTATGTATAGATATGATAAGAAATCTGCAATGTTACCGGTACTGACCTGACATCCCGCCGTATCGCAGCTTCTCTGTGCCTTTTCTATAAATATTTTCATGGTAAATCTTCTGATGAGCTTTCCTCTTTGGTACCTTGAATTTATGAATTTAACCACAGTACTAGATTGGCAGATAGGTCTCATCATCTCAAAGTTGGAATGGCTAGATGTAATGGTAAGTTCTATGCTAACAATTTCTTTTCTTCCACTTCTCGATTGTGGAACACTGCCAGCTTCTTCATTTCTGGTTAACTTTGATCTTCTAAAATTTAAATGAAATATTAATCGTTATCTTCTGTCTTCTTAATTCGAATTCTTTTATTGTTCTCTCTCCTTAATAATGTTTTCTTTTTCTCTTACACTCAGTAACCTCATATCTTGCATCTTAGTGGCTTTATTGCCTTTGAGGTAAAATGATTAAAATTTCCTCCCTGTCTTAATTAAATATTTTATTTAACGTATTTTTGTAAGACCGCGCGCCATTTGGCCATTGCTCCCAGAAAATCCGGAATTAAGTATTTCGGTGTGAACGGTTTTGTTTCCAGATTGACTAATTTTATTGAAAAAGGGCAATGCTCAAAGGTTGATTTCTTCTCAAGATTTGTTGCCTAAGAGAAATCAAATTTAAACTGTTTGATACAAACAAGATATCAAATTCATGCGTATTATCTATTGATTGATTCGGATTTATTTCTTTTTTTTTTTTTGTGCCCAGACATCGGCCGATCTAGTCTACATAATTAAGGGTGGTATTCAAAAAATAGTTCCACCCTATGCAGATATCTCATTAGAAATAAACTTCCACCAAAAATAAAGACATGAATAAAATTTGTGTAATAGTTTTTAGGGTTGATTCAGTGTTGTTTTAGACACCTTAAAACAAGGTTTAAGGAATATCGGATAACGGTAATATGTGTGGAAACAATGAAATCTGTCATGCCAGATCATGTATGAAGTGAAAATTGTCATTGCTATAAAACGAATAATACATATTGGAGAACAAAAGGAGAAGCAATGCGTATGCTTTAATTTGTTTAGCGGCATATCAACAACATTTATGGGTTATTTAATGCCGAAATCTAATTATTTTGTACGTAATTTTATGTCTGTCTGTATCTCTGAGATGGGGTGTTATGACCATTTATATTATTTACATTATTCGGACTGTTATCCTCATCTTCATTGACATATTCACAACGTTTCGGCTGTGGCACACTATTTTCTTACAGACTTGGAGAGTTAAAGGGAAATAACTGAGACATACTGAAGAAGCATGGCACGTAGAACTGGAACAATCTATCCCGGTGGGCGAAATAAAGGGTTCGGTTCGAATTTTATACTTTCAGGGTAAATTGTTTCTTTTTTAGATATATAGTTTGCAGACCAAAAATGTATTGTTGGTAATATTACTATAAATACGTTGTTTTTTGTGGGGTTTTTTGTTTTGTTTTGTTTTTTCGTGTTGCACTGAATTTTTGATAAAAATGTATTGCTTGTCATTTTATTATAAAAATGTACTGTTGGTTTTTGCTTTTTGCGGCATATCGATTACTTATGGGTCATTTAATGCCGTAATCTAATGTTCTGGGGCGCCTTAGTAATTTCTTTGGCAAAACATGCATTGCTGGTAATTTCTTTTTCCTTCTAGAAATATATAGTATATATGATACTGGTAATTTTTCATCAGGAAAATATATTGCTGGTATTTTTACTATAATTTTTTTTTTATACTTTAATACTGTTTTGACCCCAGTTTGGGGGTTAACTATTTGCCCATACCTGGGACCCTAAAAAGTGCTACCACTCTGGGTCAGGGTGGAACAACAGCAATTAAGAGGTGGTTCCACGCTCCTCAAAACCTCCCAATCATTCATGACATTAATCTCCGTAATATTCTAAAATTTCTTAAAGAAATCAAACTGTATTCAAAAATATAACTTCAACAAAACTACAACATAAAGCACACATATCACCGCTTCTAGTAATCATGTTCACCCAAACATGTACATACACAAAAGTTGAGTATTATCTACCATGTATTCAATTGCGAAAGCAGAATAACATATAAATTTATTACTTCAAAACTCCCAAGAAACTTAAATTTCGGCATTAAATAACTAATAAGGTGTTGATATGCGGTTGAACAAACAAATCAACTCAAATCATCTGTAAGGAAATAGTCCAGTATTCATTACCATAGAAGAGAATAGACAGAACATAGCAGTTCAACACTTTTATTTGCACCTAACGGAATTTTCCTATGTCTTAATACTTTGCTTAGTTTTTGGATGCTTCTTTCCTATTACGATAAACTACATCCGGCAGCAAGACCTCTGATCAAGAGATTGGAGGTTTTGAGGATCGTGGAACCACCTCTTAATTGCTGCAATCTCAAGTCTACCCAGACCCGCGGTGATAGTATCTGTTAGGATCGCAGCCATGGTCAAAAAAGAAACCAGCCAGCAGTTGTTAGCAGAAATACTTTGGCAGACAAGTGGGGTAATTATATAAAACCGTGGTTCCCAACGTAGGGTTAGTCTTGGGTATAACGATAAACTACACCCAGCAGCAAGCTCGGCATATTGGAGGTTTTGAGGAGAATTGAAACACCTTTTAATTGCTGTTGTTCCCAACTGCATCCGTGCCCGGGGTGGTAGCACCTGTTAAGGCCTCGGCTATGGGCAAATAGTGAACCGCCAAACATAAACAAAACACTATGAAAGTATAAAATATACTTTATAGTAAAAATACCAACAATACATATTCATAGTAAAATTGCCAGTAATATATATTTAAAGCATTATTTACATTATTTTGACTATTGTCCTCATCTTTGTCGCGATATTTATCACAACGTTTCGGCCGTTGTACACTCCGGCCTTCTTCAGGTGGTTGGAATGTCGAACTGAACCCTTTATTTCTAGTTCCACGTGCCATGTTTAATGATTGTCAGTTATCAGTTATCTCCTGCTAATTTCCCTCTGAAAGTTCTCCACTGCCTTAACCGGGTATTGAGCTCACACTCTTTGGGTCCTGTCACTGGATCTAACTAACGCCTTTATCCACTGTGCCATGTGTCCTTGAGGACGTTGTGATAAATATGGCGACAAAGATGAGGACAATAGTCCGAATAATGTAAATAATGTACATAATACCTCATCTCAGAAATATAGACATATTTAAAGCAGTCTAATTATTTAAAATTAAAAGAAGTTGACTGTTTCAGTACAAGGATTTATTTAGAAAAAAAATTAAATTTCAGCATTTAATGTCCCAATGGACTGATAACCGTAAAAAAAAAAAAACAACCAAACATTCTATCTGTAGTTGAAGACATACAATTGCGTTCAAAATATATTTTGAACACAATTTTATGACTTCAACTAATGTTCAAAATATTTAGATTTCGGCATTAAATAACCCATAGAGATATGCCGCTAAACATAATCATCCAAATTCTATTGCGATACGCCTTGAGCTCTCTGTGTTACACTCTTCCACAAGGAATTGAACACACAATTAAAATGCCGTTAATGTAATAGAAATAAACACCGTTTATCCAAAAAGTAAAGGGTGAAAAGTATTCGTACAATGTAAATTTCATTTTTTAAAACATTTAAATGGCTTTAATACTTAAGATTATTCAAGTGGAATATTCTAGAATTCTTCCAATACTGTTATCAGTAGTTATTTTTAGCCTAAAAATACAAACAGATCTTTCTGTAATTGATATTCGTGCAAGAAGGTTATCATCATGGCAAGAGTTAAAGAAATGACAAATTCGCAAAAAGAACTGATTGCTAAGCTCTGGAAAGAAGGTAAAAGTTACAGAAAAATCTCAGACCACCTGAATATTCCATTTACTACCATTAGTTCATTCATTGCAAGGTATGAAAACTCAAAACTGTTGAAAGCTAAAGAAGAACAGGCGCTCCACGAAAGATTTCTTCAAGATCGCCGAGGAAATTAATGCGTCAAATTAAACAAAATCCAATGATTACTCAAGATTTGCTTTCATCAGGAATCTGTGTCACTAAACGGACAATAAGAAATGAAATTCACAGGAACAATCGATTTTAAACACAATCGAGAATCTGTGGTGTTATTTGAAAATTCAAATTCAATCTGAAGAAGAATGGAATACAATACCAACTAAAATTTGCAAATCGTTAATTGAGAACTACAAGAAAAGGTTGGTTGCTGTAGAAGTGAATAATGGCTATTCTACAAAGTATTAAATGAAGATTATATATCTTTTTTGTATTGTACGAATAATTTTTTCACCCATTGGATAAATTGGGTTTATTTCTATTAAATCATTTTGTTTGTTTTCTATACATATTTAGTTATTACGCATCTGTGTACAATTAATTATATGTAAAGCATGTTTATTAATTCGTTGGAAATACAATAAATTAAAAATTTGTATGTGTACGAATATTTGTTCCCCCCACACTGTGTGTGTGTGTGTGCTCGTGCTTTTATTTATCTGTGTGTATTAGATATTGCTGGTTATAGTAGCCGTCTATAGCGGGCAAGTCTTAAAAATTGATTATAACAAGAGTAGCATGATTACTTTGCATTGATGATGAGTTGGCCTGCTTAATGAAATAAAGTAAATTCAATCCATATAATTTCATATCCAAGGCTGAAACAAGTGGGGGGGGGCGTATAACTTAAGAAATATCTATTTTACTATCTTTATTATAGTCATTATATACGGGTGTGCGGTTTCATTTTCAGTGACACTGGTCATGACCAATTAGTAACATAAAAGAAAACCAAAATACATTTCATTTTTTCCTGGGAAGTTTTTAAAAAGTAAAAAAAAAAATATCTGGGTGCAAAATTATTGTATCAAGTTTCATTTTCAAAGCACATAAATATTCTCTTTGTGGTTTTAATTCAAACGGTTACAAATGCTAATTGTTACTGTTAAAGTTAATTCCATATAACTGAAAAGACGTAGATATATCCTTACACTTAAGAACAAAAGAAAATTAAGCTAAAATCTTCACCTGTACATGTGATGATTTGGCCAATTAAGGTTTGACTGTAAACAGTAAAATCCACTTGCTGCAAGTGATATTGATTAAAAAAAAACTTTTGGAAAATATAACACAACATGGTTGCTAGTGTTATATCCAAGATTATTGATTTTTTATTTTTTAAAATTAGGCTATTTAAATCGGATGTTTTTTACTAAATCGGATATTTTTTTAGATTTTTTCATTTTTACTCATAAAGAAAGCTAAAGAAAGAGCAAAGCTGCTATGAATCGCTTGCGAGATTAACAGAGACAAGAGGATAAGTTAGGTTGCCAAATTAACAGTTTGGGGTTATATCTGGCTGACTTTTATAAAGACATACTTTTGCATCTACATTCAACTTACAGTGTTGTTTTAGCTGTTTGTTTTTTGTTTTTTTGTTGTTGTTTTTTCAAATAATCAGTCATACCACTATTTTATTCTTACATCATTTTAAAATAACAGATTGACATCTGTCTGTATTTCTGAGATGAGGTATTCTAACCTATTTACATTGTTCGGACTGTTGTCCTCATCTTTATTGCCATATTCACGACGTTTCATACAACGGCCGAAATGTCGTGAATATGACAATAAAGATGAGGACAACAGTCCGAACA
Organism: Acanthosepion pharaonis; assembly: GCA_903632075.3. Classification (NCBI taxonomy): domain Eukaryota; kingdom Metazoa; phylum Mollusca; class Cephalopoda; order Sepiida; family Sepiidae; genus Acanthosepion; species Acanthosepion pharaonis. The sequence continues at coordinate 262,590 of CAHIKZ030001672.1, read as the reverse complement.
ATGTAAATAGAGTAAAGAGATTGACATGGTGATCATCAGCTAGATATCAGCAGTGGCTTCATCTGGCATTGAAAGAATTTTCTCATCCTATGGTGCATTCCAAACTGAGAAACCATCTTGGTACAGATAAAGCAGCAAAACTTGTCTATTTAAATCTATGAATGCAAACACTCTTCATGTTGAATTTTAAAATTTGTTAATGCTTAAAATTTTATTTATCAGTTGATAAAAGAAATGTTTTATTTCTCAACTTTTTACTTTAAATATAGATTTTTTTTTAAATTGATTTAAATCAGTGATTTTTTTTTAATCATTTGATTTAAATCGAACAACACTGGTCATATCGCGGCAAAAGAATTCTAGATTTTTCTGGATACTTTTCATTTTGCTTCATAAGTGCTAGATTTAAAAGAGGTTTCGTTTCAGTATTTGAATAAATTAGAAAACAGAAACTGGAAAGAGAGGATATAGGGATTTTCCAAGCGTAGCTTAGATGTGGCACAAGGCCGAAAGTATGGGGAACCCAGTGAAGATCGAACTCACTATTCAGTCGTAATTGTTCTAGCGAGACAAGCTTGCTAACCATTATACCGCCTCGAGGTTTCCCTGGAAAGAGAGTATATAATGGGTAACGTCGTTTGTTTGTTTCAATAATATCTAATAAATAAACGGTAAATTCTGTGTGTCCGTCCGTGTGTCTGAAACCCCTCTAATTCGGGCCACAATTGCTTTACATTTTGGGATCAGGATGATTGAAAATCTGCCCTTCATCTGGTGTTTGAACATCCAGCATTGGGATTTGTATCTGGATGAGGAGGGAACAGTTCAAAATTCAAATTTTAAAATAACTGAAAAAAAAATAGTTATTTTAAAAGTTTTTAATTTATATTGAATTTAAAAAACTTTGTGAATTTATAAAATTTTGTTTTAAATTCAGTTTAAAATATCTCCAAAATTTTGTGAATTGAGGAAATCATTTTTATTTCTTCAAAATGCCAAGGAATCAGAGTTAAACTGAGAGGTTTCGTGGCGTGAAGTTTTGAAGTTCCGCGGAGTTTGTGATTTGAAGAACTTAATTTTCGGCCTGAATTGGAATTTCGGCTCAAATCGGTCATTTGGCCGGAATTGGACTTAATCCGAATTAAAATGAGGTTTTCAAGTTCCATCGAGTGAATTGAGGAATTCAAAGTTATTTCTTCAAAATTATCATCGCTGTTTTCTAAGCTGGACCAGAGGATCCCTTTAGTTTTGGGTCGGAGGCCAATTAACGCAAACACGTGTACTCAATTAAACTCAAACACGCGTACACAGTTAAAGTCAAACACATGTACCCACTAAAAATTGGACTTATAGCCCTAATCAGAGTTAAAGTGAACCGAGGAATTCAAATTTATTTCTTCAAAATTACCTTTTGCTATTTTCTAAGCTAGACCAGAGGCCCATTTAGTTTTAGCCCTCCACTGGAGATTAGCTTAAAAGTCCAGACAGAGTTCGGTTTTTAAGCAAAAGTAATTAATAACAGAAAGTGTGTTTGCGTTGCAGATGTTAAGTTATCTGAATGGGAATTATGTGAAAGGAAAAGAAGAAATAAAATAATTAAGAAAAATAAAAGGAATTAAATCTAATCAAGAGAGAAAGGTGAGTTTTAATTACAAGAGATTCAAATTACCTCGAATCGAACCTTGAATTTATACGCGCTCCAAACAAACCATTCACTAGATAAATAATAAAATTGATAGATTGTAATAACGATAGATAGATAGTAAAAAGACATTAAAATCGTTACCTCGAAAATTCAGAGTCGGAATAGAACGAGTAAGCAAACAAGAAAAAAGAATTTGAAAAGATAAAAAAAATGAAGAAAAAGTTAAATGTTCGATTGATATAAATCAGAAGATAAAAATATATCTAAAATTTCATATAATTTTATCCTTTTATGATATTGATTACAAAAAATAACATCAAGTAATATTATTAGTTTCATCTTACGATGTTTAACTATACAAAAAACTGTTTTCCTTAGTTTCTTAGTTTTGCTATTCACAGAAATAAGCAAAAAAAAAAAAAAAAAAAGGCCTGACGTTTAAATCTTTTCAGACGAGGAATCATTTTTCTTATATATTTTACTCTTCAGACTATCATGTTCATCTTAGTTGTTATAATCACAATTTCTTTGTTGTACTCTCCGGCCTTCTTTAGTTGCTTGTCTTCATGCTCAATAAACTTGTTGGAATGTGGAATGAATTCAAGATATTAAACACTGTAAGATAATAATACTGAAAGAATTATGAAACATGTTAGGTGTGGACAACCTCCTCAGTAGACCTAGCACAGAGATAGAATACTATCTGAAAGCCTTTGAGTAAGAGAGAAGGGACACTGAAAAGAACTTCCACTACACGAGTCAGGACATTCCTACAATGAGTACAGACATTAGCTCAAGAATGCCAATACTAGATTGTACAAGAGGCAAAATGTAGGTTATAATCACCAAGATGAACATGCTGATCAGAGCAGCAAAGCATATAATGACAGATACCTGGAGAAGCCCGGAGGCTTCAGCGGTCGAAATGTGGGTTAAAGCACCAAGATGAGCTTGCTGGCCAGAAAAGTAAAGCAATTAATGACAGACACCTGAAGGAAGCCTGAGAATACACTGGTCAAAATGAGGGTTATAAGTACCAATATGAGCATGCTGGTTAGAACAGCAATGCATGTAATAAAATTCTAATTATTTACTTGTGTCCTGCTTTTGGTCATGTTTCCCATAATCCTTCATAAACTTTTCTTCGTGATTTCCTGTTTCCGTTAGTTCAACTTTACGAATTGTCATAAAAAATTAAAATATTAAGAAAAATAAAAATTGTGAGGCTTTAAAAAAATGTAATATTTATTTATTAATCCAATATGAGGCGACCTGAAAACATCGTTCAAAGACAGGCTTTAGTTTTCTCTTATAAAAAGCTTTATGAAAAAACTGAATGTAAATTTGACATTGGCACGAAATAAGTCAGTGAACTTTTCGTGTTAACGAAATCAAAATTTCGATAGGTTCTGAGAAATCCTCTGACTGACAAAGAAATCCTCTCTCCCAAACAAAAACAAAAAATAAATCTGGTGTTTGGTGATTTAGGCAAATTTGGGGTCAGGTCCGTTCAAGAACTTGTTGTTGTAAACACTGGAAATCATAAGATTTCATAAGGATGGTTTCATATTTATTCATAAATCGAACAATCATCATCATCATCATCATCATCAACATCATCAGTCCCTTGAGCACTTCATTCGTCAGGAGGGGGAGCTAAGTGCAAAAGAAACAACCGCCTTCAGGATGATTTGTTGGCGGTGGCTCTTAGGAGTTCGGGCATTATCATGTCCGTTCACTTTTTGATGTTGTCTGTCCCCGCTTGCATCCGCCTTCCACAGTGCCTTGCAGAGGCCGTTATGCCGTGTGTCCATGGCCAACCATGACACCTTCCGAAGCTTAAGAGTGGCAAGGGGAGATTCCTGTCGATCCACAAGACTTTTCCCCTTGATCCGTACATAGTAATTGGTCTTGTGCTCCCAATAGGAGACACGGAGCAGCTTTCTCAAGTATTTCTTCTCGGACGTTTGAAATCATTTTCCTGCTTCAACCCGGAAGTCTTCAAGTCTCATATCCGTAGAAGAAAGTGGATACGACCAGCGCTTTGTAGAGCTTGAACTTTTATTTTTCTGAAAAATAAAAGTAAAAACATTAAGACAAAGATTTTTTTGAAATTTGTACTGTATGCGCATTATGTCAAATCAAATACAAAATCAAATTGTGTAGACAAAGTAGCAAACCCCACCCACATTCCCTCCGTATTCCATCGATGAGAAGTAAGTTCCACACAAACAGCTTCTTCCCGCGAAACACTGCTTTGTGGAACAGACTCCCAAGAGGATGTTTTCCCGATCACAACAGTCTTAACCTGTTTAAGTTTATGGTTAACCGTTATCTCACTACTCCTCTCCGTATGAACTGCCTCTTAACAAAATTCTGTACCACGAGTGAATCTTAAAAAAAAAGAAAAAAAAACGGATCAATTTCTTATATTTATTGGTGACTAAAAATCTCTACTCCTATTATTTTGCAATCTATTTTGTTTGCCTATTGATCTTGACACCAGGTGGGCTTGGTAAATATTTTAAATTTATTATCAACATTATAAATCATATTCCTGAATCGATTGTATAAAACGCGGCCCAATCAGCTGGCAAAAAGCTTTTGTTTTATAAAGTTTTTTGTCTGAATCAATAAAGTTGAATTAAAGTTTAAAATAAAAACAAAATACATATTCATCAACAATTTCATCGGATCTTTTCTGCTAATTCACCCCAAATAATTTATCACAAATATTAATTCACCCCAATAAATTATAAATTTTAAATCAAAATTTGTTTAGCTTGCCTCGCAACAACTCCAACCTTCAGAATGAAAAATTAACAAAAATCAGGGAGTTATTCACATTTTGTAAGTGCGGAAGATATTCGAGGTACTTACAAGGGATTTTTTACAATTTAAAAAAAATTAAAAAATCTGTTTTTGGCTTGTTTATCAGGGTGAGCGCGAATGCAGACCCCACACTTAAAAATAGCGCACCCGAGTCAGCCACATTTGGGTCGATCGCTAAGGTCAACCCAACCGGAATGCAATTGAAGCGCATCGTTCTGGCAGAATTTGGTCTGAATTTTAGTAAATATAAATTCATTTTATTTCGAGGTGAATTAACAGAAATCATTTTGCCAGTGAGTAATTTTCGGTGCTAATCGCTTCCTTTGTCTACGCGTAAAAATGGCGACTGTAGGAGAGTTATCTAGGCACATTTGGGACGTTTCATTCAAATGGAGATGATTTTGCGAATCATTAATCTTTTGTATCTCTGAGATGCTGATGTGTTCAGGAATTTTACTCATATGATTAATTATTATTATTATTATTTTATTTCATTTCATTTCATTTGGTTTTTGGTGTATATTCATTTCTTACCGGGTCCCGACCAGAGACCTAAAGTAGGAAATGGCATCATGACATTTTTCACTGAGCAGTTTAAAAAAAAATCACACATATTTTACATAGATAAAGTCCTTCGTAAGGTGTGGACTGTATTTGTGAGTACAATTTTTTATATTTTTTTAAGGTATATGTTACCAGGGATTCCTTCAATGAGTCTATTGGAACCTTTTCCAATCAAAACCGAGGGTTCCAACTACAATTGGAATTGTTAACATCCTCATTCGCCACATTTTAGAGATTTCGATTATTATTTTCAGATTTTATTATTATTATTATTATTATTATTATTGACCACATGATACTGGTCATATCTCAGCGCCTACCTGCAGCTTAGAGACACATGAGCTGTTCCAAGCAGCGCTGTCACCTGCGCACTTCCAATGATAGAGCTCTGTCCCCACTTCTTCTGATATCAGGTATCCCCAAGGTGTATTGAAAAAGCAGAAAGATTCCTATATGTGATACTTTACATATACAGTGTCTATATTTTCATTACATTGATAATACTTTCGTAAGTAGATAAGCAGTTTTACACGGTGCATCCTTGAATCACTTGTAAATAGGGGTTACAGAGGATTGAAAACAAGAGTAAAGTGGCGTGTTTGAGGAAAGTATACAGAGAAGGACGTGGAGCAAAGTCAAGTATCAGATGTCGAGTGACATTACACTTAAATATTTGAAGATTATAGTTATCGGGAAAGCAAGTAAGGGGAAGGGAATTCAACAAGACGGGAAGTGCGAGAAGAAGCTGTTTGAGTAGAAGAGATGGTTACATTTAACCGTTTTTACAGTGAAAGGGTGGGACCAAGATGCCAGGCTGGTAGCCCGTTTAAATTCACGCAGTCTGGGAACCAGCGAAAGTAGCTCGTCGGAATAGTTGCCGTGAACATTTATGTAGAAGAGACAGAGGGAAGCCACAGCACGTCTTCGAGAAAGCAACTGTAGACGAGATGCCCGATCAGGACCTATCATCTTGCATATTCGTCTCTGGATTTTTTCAAGGACCTAGAGATGTACAGCGGGGGCACCAGACCTTATATGACAGCAGTATTCCATGCAAGAACGGATGGTTGATTTATAGATTAGAAGGATGGACTCAGACGAGAAAATCTTTCTGGCATAACATAGAGAACCAACTTTCCTTGTGGTAGATGAAGCTATTGATTCAATGTAGTTATTCCAGAGGACAAAAGAGAATATAGGGCTGAAGCAGACTTTAGAAGGAACCGGAAACTCATTCCTAAACAGGAAACAATGGATAAACCTCTACTCCGGTTCAAAAGACCGAGAAGGAATAGTTGATTGATTGATTTAATTTTGATGACTTACCAACCCTTTGTAAATTATTTAAAGCCGAAATATATTTGCGATTGTAAGAATAATTCTTTCTTTGCGAGTGAATATTTCATTAACAATTATTTTAGAGAGAACAATGATTTTTCCAGTTACATGTCTCACTATTTAATCTATAGCTGGTGGGAGAAATGGTTTATCCATTCCTTAAGTGTATTTGAACATATCTCTCCTTCATAACCCCATATTTTTTTGTGGGATATCAATTCGGTTAATGTCAAATAAATTAACAAAGTATTTTCTTACACAGGGAAAGCTATCGCGAGTCACATATTATTTCAGAATATTGATTTCAGGAAGTGGGTGAGGCCAAAAGATTTTCAGTAAATACTAATATTAGATAAGCTCCAAGTCAACTGCTCCCTTGACTATGGATCTGTTATCGGTAATACAATTAATCGAATTGTGTGTTCGAAAGGATTTCTATTCAAAGTGGCATCGATTAAAAACAGAACGATGCTGTTGGTTGCTGTCTTTGACTCGTCAAGCTTTGCCAAATGAAGCAATCTGTTGCGAATAGATGGCGGAAGGTGTTAGCACTGAATGTTTCCTCCGCTGTGTTTTGATTGATTCAAGATGCCAGTCACGCGACTGGATCGTCTCATCGATATGACTGCTTCTCATTGACAATCTTTGAAAGGAAATCCAAATCAGCTGAAAAAGAGAAGAAAAACGGGCATTTGTGTATTTAGTCATTCATTTATCAAACTATTTCTACCAGCCACATACAAATACACAGACGCACAGAAGTTTGCTTAAAGACCAAAGAGTTTGTTTTTTTTTTAAGAATTCCTTTTATTTCTTTTTCTTACCTTTCCGTTCAATTTAAATATCTATGAACAGGAAACACCAACAACAAAAATGATCCAAAATGTGACAAATTAAATTCTTAACAAACTTTCGTTTGTTTTTAATCAAAATGTATGATGCCCATCGCCATAAGACTGCCTCTCTGTGCCTTTTCTATAAATAATTTCATGATAATTGTTCGGGTGAGCTCTTCGCTAAGGTTCCTAGACTTTTTAATTTAAACGCAGTACTTGTGAAAAAAAAAAAAAAAGAATCAGCAATATTATTAGTCCTGATCTGGCAGCTCGGCTTCAATCATTTACCAACCGCCGTAAGGTTGCCACTTTTTATAAATACTTTTATTTTATGGTAATCGTTCGGATGATCTTTTCACTATGGTACCTAGACTGTATTAATTTAAGCGCAATACGAAACTGGCGGCGAGATCTCATCAATTTACAGTTGATCTGGCTAGATTAGCCGTAAATTCAATGCTAACAGTTTCTTTTCTCGCACTTCTCACTTGTGGGTCTCCCTTCCGGCTCCATGCTTTTCAGCCAAATTTAATCTGCAAAAGTTTAAATCCAATGACAATCGCTGTCTACTGTCCTCCTGATTACTCTTCTTCTCTTTCCGCTCATCATTATTGTTTCCATTCCAATTTCTTCCACACCCTGTAGCCCCTTGTGTCTTAGTGGTTTTACTGCCTTGCATGGGGTGATACGGATTAAAAAAAAAAATAAAAAATAAATGCTGCCAGAAAATACCCAATTAAATAAAATACCACAAAATTAGGTACTTCAACAGATTCGCGATACCGAAGGTTTAAAATGTTTTTTTAAAAATTAAAAATCTTTCTTGAAACTTTTAATTTAGTTTTAATTTCATGCTAATAGGTTAAATTTAATATTTCCAATAAGCAAATACTTTGCTCTATTTCAAAACTAATCTAAATTGACTGGAAGGAGGTTTAATCTTCTAAGAAATTGATTTCAGCGCCATTTTTAGCGCTCGTTTATTGCAATGTCATTCTCTTTCTTAAAATATTTGTTTAAGTATAATTCATCTGCTTTGATAACGTTATTTACTTTAAATTTAAAATATAGCGGAAATGCATTTTTTAACACTACGATAGCTGTTTATTTAAAATGTTGACAGCTTAATGACAGATGGATGTTTAATGTTTTATACAGTGGCTATATCTGTAAAGAAATAGTCTAATTTAGTGGTCAATAAGGTGATTAGGGAAGCAGTTATTGATTAGTGTTTGTTTTACATTATTAAGTTCTTTGAAGAAGAGTAATCGAGAGGACTATTTCTCCCTAAAGTAAGTAATAACGATAGTCAACACACAGTAAAAAATTACATAAACATTTATTACAAAAACGAAATGCACATTAACTAAAAACAAGACGAATCTTCACTAAGACAGTATAAACACTACCCAATTGACCCGAATAAAAAAATGAATTATCTATTATAAAAAATTTAAGACAGCTAACCTTATCTTCAAAAATAACAACACACCAGTTAAGTCAAAATTACAAAGAACGAACATTATCTATGAGTTCAAATGCCCCTTAATGAACTGTGTTTCTGATCAAACCGAACTGAAAAATAATTACATCTGTTACACAACTACATGTTTATCCAGATGCCTTACGTTGCGCCTATCTGATCATAGCTCCATTAGAACCCATTTAAACACACACACAAACTTACCACACGCCATTAGAAACATACTAGTAGAAAACACAAATATAATAACTTCATCCACTAGTAAAAAAAAGATTAAAAATAATGAAAGCTTTAATAATAAAAAAAGAAAAAGCCAACTCTTGACAATATTAACTACGAACAAGGCCACAATGTGCTAACCGTATTCGGAAATTAAAAACATCTCTACAACACACTAAAACATACACATAATTCACACTCTCAATTAAGCTGAAAAATTGAATCATCCTTGATAATGGCTAAAGGTATAGCCAAAAGCTCTCGGAAATATAAAACATTTGGACAGATTTTGCACACTCTTTGTCCAGAAAAGAAAACTCTTCTTGTTCGAACACAAGAAAAATTAAATAAAAAGCTTAACCGTAGTACTTTGTCTGTCGTTTTTAATGAAACATGCATAAACGAAGGATTGCTGCCTAAATATAACAACTATATATATATATATATATATATATATATATATATATATATATATATATATATATATATATATATATATATATTAAAACAATGACAAAAGAACAGTAAGATTTCTAATCCGGTGTTCTTATTAATTATTTTTATTTTTAAGAAAGCAGTGCTCAATATAATTCTGCAGAGCATAAATATTATAAATTTGCTACCCTACCTTAACTGAACCTCATTTGGAAAGTAACTCATATTTTGATCCACAAGTTGTCAGTGAAAATGAATACCCTACCAACCCTTGTCAAAATGATTGAATTTCCCCGTAACCTTAGCTAGTATCAAGAATGCATGTGCTTATAAACTCAGTAAATTTCAAAATAAGTTATTCCAAAAATCCCTTGAAAATGAAACAGTACCAAGGATTTTAATTTAATTCTAAAATTAAATTTAGAGTTTTTAGTTTCTGTTTTTGAAACATAGTAATTCTTGTGTAACGATGGGACCATATTTTTAATTTATTTATTATATTCATCGAATCTAGAAGAATCCTCAACCGAATGCAGAAAGCACTGGACGGCCGTTTCGTCCTATAGCACTGATATGACGCTTGCGTCATATTGTAACGCTCCGGGTTCAATTCTCGGCAGTGGATGCGCACTGCTGATGAGTCCCAAATAGGACGAAACGGCCGTCCAGTGCTTTCTACATTCGGTTCAGTTTTTCCGTTTAATTTTTTGAATAAATAATTTATGCATTTTTCACTTATGGGCGTGTGGAAGTAATTTCGAGACTAGATTTGATTTTATTGATCTACGTAAGAATGAGGTTTAGATGGAGGGAAAGAAAAGATGAATATGAAAAGTGAAGATTCGTTGATGAATCTTTAATTGTTCGGTCCACTCGTCAGGAGATATCAGCAAATGTTTGGCAATTTTCTAGTTTTCGTTATTTTTTATACTAAGTTAAAAAAAATAAATTATGCGCTTTTTTATTGAGGTTAGGCTGATTTTTTCTCTCTATATGCGTGTATTTGTGTATGTATGCTTGTGTGTGTACACCTGTACGTGTGCCTATGTGCACGTGTACAAAATGTCGTGATTATTTCTTCTTTTCAGAATTTTCTTGTCTTTTCCTACTCTCTCATTATTCCTTTTCTTTCTTTTATCTTTCGTCTCCAGTTGTCAAAATATAATGCAACAATATCCAGTATCAGAGACGTCTTATATTTAGGCTAATTTTCCGGAAAATTCTGGGATTTTCTAAAGCTTTTAAAAATATAGGTGTATTAACACTTTTTATTCTTTGTTTAAATAACTCTTTTTTTATTTATTTCATGCTTAAATATTTTTTCTTAAATGGCAAATGTAATATTTGTTTATCTGTCTTCGCTTACTCATTTTTTCGTTTTTCTTAATTTGTATTTGATAGTTTGTTTGTTTTTTTACCTGATTTAAACAACATTGTGGTTGGCAAAATTCAATTTTTACAAAGTATGCAGTGAAAAAAGGGTTCACTGCTATGTACACAGCGCACCCCCACACCCACCCTACGAGAAACAACAGTTTGATTGACTGTGCGTTAACGTTCGATTACGACTATATAATAACGTTTTAAACAATAAAAAATGTCGGATTAAAAAATAAATCCATTAATTCTTTAGTAATTGCTTTGTTTGCGTTTCTTATACGAAACTGAGTAGATATGGTATTTCGAGAAATATAATCTGGATGAGGAAATGTGCTTTCCTTAAAAAGAAAAAATATAACTGTAACGCATTTCGTAGCCGAGCATACTGGATCAATCGATGGTTTCTCCTACAAAGGGGATGCAGGTTCGATCACTGTCGGAGAACTCATTTTCTTTATTAGGACTTCTCGAATGCACAGTCTGTAAAACAGTGTTTAAAACAAAAATAGGGATTCTTTTTCAAATACGAGTATCCACTATAATAAAATTCAAAGTAATAAAAAATGTCGCATTAAAAATAAATCCACTAATTCTTTATAAACTGCTGATTACGTTTCAGATACAAAATTAGGCAGATATGGGCTTTGAGAAAAAATTAATGTAAATGAGGAAATATGCTTTCTTTAAAAAGGAAAACTAGAGCTTTGCTGAACTGTGAAAGCTTTAATAATAAAAAAAGAAAAAGCCAACTCTTAACAATATTAACTACGAACAAGGTCTTCGTAGCTGAGTGATAAAGTACACCGGATCATATAGCGACTCAGATTGAGGTATCGGAGACCGAGTTCGAATTCATTCAAATCCATTACATTCACTTACGTGCTAATACCCTTGGGAAAGGTATGAATCCTCTTCTTCTCCCCCAGCTATGTGTAAATAGCAGGAAAACCGGGTTCTATAGTCTTGAATGGCAACTAGTCTACAGCAGAAAGAAATGGCAACGTACTGCGGGAAAAAACCTGCCTCGTCAGTCATGTATCGCAAGATACATGATCGCCTAAGTGTGTATCACATAATGACACATAACTGATTATATATATATATATATATATATATATATATATATATATATATATATATATATATATATATATATATATATATTCTGAATTATTTCTTGGATATTGACCAACCACTACTAATAGTTTCATACAGTCATGTCAGTCGGAACTATTTTTTTATGAAAAAAAAACAAAAAAACAAAACAAAATCATAAGTGTACCTAAAATGTGCAAGATAAAACAATAGGACGCCTGTATTGAGCGCTTTTTCGCCGGTGTACCATTTCATCAAACTCCTTTAAGAAGGGCTGCTTATTTCTTGCATTTACTAAAAATATATGAGTGCTGAATATTCTCACGCTAAACCATACATCCAAAACAATCTGCGGTGAATCCCTTACTGGCCGAGCTGAGCACTTTTCAGCATCCCTAATGCATGTTATTAGACAGACAGGTCGGTCGATTGATTGATAATTTGGTTGGAGCGAAAAGAGCGTAGAAAATTAGCTGATGGCTAAGGCGATTGGAAAGAGAGAGAGAAAAAAAAAACACAATTTTTGTCTTTTTACTGACATTTTAAAAGCTGGGCCATTTAGATGATTGTATATTATCTCATTTTGTTAATATATTTATTCGCTTCCATAGGTGGGCGAGTCTAGAAAATAATTTACCAAGACATAAATATCATTATGATATTTGTTACTTGTAGTCAGCTTGAATCCTATTCAACACATAACCTGAAAAAGAAAAAGAAAGAAAGCACGCATTTTTTCTTTACACACACACATATATATATATATATATATATATATATATATATATATATAGTTGAATGGCGATAGTGCTTGTCTTAAAATCGACTGTACATGACAAAAATGCATATCTTTTTTCACATAAATGTTTTTATGTAATACTGAAGGCGGAATGTGTTGTTCGATTCAGGTTGCGTAAAAAAAGTATTATTTACAGTGGAAAGACTTTTTTTTTGTCCTTTATTTTTTTTAATTAAATAATTTATGCAGTTTTCATTTATGAGCGTGTGGAAGTAATTTCGAGAATAGATTTGATTTTATTGCTCTACGTAAGAATGAGGTTTAGATGGAAAGAAAGAAAAGATGAATATAAAAAGAGAAAATGAAAAATTAAGTCTGCAAATAAAAGTAGAAGAGAAGGAGACTTTTTCGATATCAATAGGTAATAATCTTTAAAAGTTTAGGAAAACTCTCCGTCCATTCGAATATTCAATTAAATAACAGAATTAGCGTATTTTTCTTCTGTTTAGTTTACTACTTAAGATAGAGAAAAAAAAAACAAATAAAAAGATTGGGCTTTCTTTTTAGTAATTTGGCAAATACAATTCAAACATTCTTTTTTAACTTATTAAACGGGTCTTTTTAAATTCTTTTTTTTTTAGCGTTCTTTAGAGGCTTGTAATTCAGGTCGGTGAAATAACAATTTTTAGAATAACTCTTTTTTTAAAGACCCTCTTCTAAAAATAAGTAAAGTATATACACGTTTTTTTTTTAACAAATACTCTTTGAACTGTTGATTCTATCAAACACAAATCCTTTTCTTCTTTTTACCTTTCCTTTATATTGTATTTACTTTTTACAATCAAATATTTAAATTATTTTTGTAGAAAAAATATATTTTCAAAATACATTGATTAAAAATACATAAGGCATATATTTGCGAAACCAGTTTCAACCGGATTTTATTGGTGCATTCAGCATTATTCATTCATTAACGAATCTTATTTATTGCGAGTCAAAAATATAGAAAAATTTAAAAACTTACAAATCATAGTCGAGGGCTTATATTAAAATAACAGAATGAAAATAAATATCTGCAAATAATGCGGTCTGTTTTATTTGTAATAATAAAGACCGGTTGCTTTAAATTCAATAAATAAGAGCCAGGAGAAAGTGCGCAAAAAATAGTCCCAAATTAGTGTGACTAGTCAGCTTCAAATAATGACCGGAATATTTTACAAAAGAAAAGAAAAAGAAAAACAGAGAAACAAAATACTATTCTTAAATTAATATAAATACTGAAGGATAACTTCTAAGTGTTTTTCTTCCAATTGCAGATAATATTTTCCTACTTGCGAAGAGGCGGAGTGATACATTGTATTACGGCCTCAGTCGATGAGTTTCGTAGTCTGTGCGGTTTTGACGAAGTCTTAGCTTTGCGCTCAGACGGCCAACATGAGTTCTCTCCATCGTCTTACTTTGGTCACTAGCCAGGGCATTGTCAACCATGGTCTTAGCCCGAGTAACCAGCCAACACACCAAAATACTACATCATCATTGTCCACCAACAACAATTCTACCAATTCCTTAGACAAATGTGGCAATTCTCATCATTTCTCCGACAAGCCACCCCAATATGATGAAGTTGTGACAGAGGTAAGTATAAGAAATATTTCTGTAGAACAACATAGGCTGGAATTTTTTCCACTTTTCTACATTTAAAAAAAAAAAAAAAACTTGAAATTGTTTCTCTTTTTTTTTTTTTTTTTTTTCCAATCAAATTTTATTTTACCTTTTCTATTTTTATTACACAGCAAATTTTTTTCTTGTACTAAAAAAAAAAAAAAAAATTTTCACTGATTATGAAATTTACTTCAAAATTTCTCAGAACAATGTCTCCATGTGTTGCAGGAAGCATCCAGTTTTCACGGAACCGTTATATATATATATATATATATATATATATATATATATGTCGGCTTTTATATTGGATGTTTAATACAACACCTTAATTAAAAGTTATTTCTCTCGTATATTTACGTTTATATATTAAAAAATAATTTCTTTTCTTTTTTTGTCTTTGCTTTTTTACCTTTTTCTTTTCTTTATTTTTTTTTTTAAATTGTTCGTCCAGACTGGTGTGTTTTTCTAAACTGTCAATGTGTGTTTATTAAATGCTGATGATGATGATGTCGGCAGTGGTGAGAACATGTTAATCTGTGATCATAAATGATGCAGGTACCGCCGAAAATTGTTCCGTCGATTGGGGTTGAAGGTATGGGAGTTGCCGCCCTAGTGGACGACTGGCCGCCGCAGTACAGTGTCAGCGATCCCCTGAATGTGGAAGATGGCCAGGGCCGAAATGCAGGGCCACAAGAACACCCCTTCCAAGGCGGCAGAGAGCAGGATGAAGATGACAATGATGCCGATCTGTGGGGGAGCACTAGAGACAGCGGACATGAGCAGGGCATAAAATTTAATGGTGGGTAAAATCAGAGAAACCCCCAAATTTGAAAAAAAAAAAATAATTAACCAAATTTGAAAAAAAAAAAAAAAAAAAAAAAGTACACTAACTGCTCTATTCCAGTTGTCTTAAAATTGTTTCATGTCTCTAAAGAAAATTCATTATTTGAACCGCGCCTCCTACTCATTGTAACTCGATTGGTTCTTCGCTCACTATTTGTCTGTTATCTTTTCTTTCAATAGAAAGTTCTGAAAATATATATATATATATATATATATATATATATATATATATATATAATAATAATGTGTGTGTGTGTGTGTGTGTTTAAAATAGGATACAGAAACCCTGACAATTTTTTTAAGAAATTTGACAAATGGAAAACGTTTCATTTTCAAATCTATTTTCAAAGAAACATTTTCCATTTGTCAAATCTCATGTCTTTCATGTGTGTCTTGTATTAGATATATTGTACATACATAGATATGTGTGATTGTATATTCACACATATACATGCATGTGTACATTAATAATTGCGCGCAGATATTTACATGTGTGTGTACTACTCGGGGTTTTATCATCATTCGTTGATAAGTGCCCTTAAAAGTATCATTTTAACATCATTGGTTTCAGCAATTATAGCTTAGTGATTGAATTTCCTCACTTCTCTCTATCTTTTTATAATTTTTTTTTTCTATTCCTAAATCATCTAAATTTATCGCAACACCAATGTTGTCCTGATGGCATCCAAATGAGCAATTAACATGTTTATCTGTCTGTCTACTCATAACGTAGGGAGAAATAGAAAAATGATTCGCCAACAGGTTTCTGTTGTATTTTATTAGCTTTTCTTTGACTATTTATTCTTTGTCAGTTTATCCATTTCACATCAAGAAAACCAAGCTCTTCGATAGAAATCACATCAGTGAGACAATCTCTATGTAGGATATTTGTGGCAGATTTTTCTTCTTTTTATGAATATTAATTGCCAAATGTCAAAAATTCCATGATTCCTTGCTCTGCTTTTTTTTCTTAGTGGTCAGGCTGATTGATTTATTTATTTATTTTACCGTCCTACTATTTAACCCATTACTGGGGGGAGAAGGGAATTCATACCTTTCCCAATGATATTTGTACGAAAGTGAATCTAACGAACTCAACTGGAATTGGAACTCGGCTCTACAATTTCCAGTTTGAAGCTGTTATCTATAGCACTAACCTCACATCCATATTTACTTGGTATTCGCAATCGGTCATTCATCTACGTAGTGATCCAGCTCAACTTTAACTTCGGTGATCATACGAGAACCGATGTTTCAATCTAATACGGCCTTTTAGTTGTCCGACTGTTCCTCTGCATATCTTTTGATACTAATACGTTATTTACATTGACATGAATGTATATGTCAACTTGTATATGACACACCTATCATTATAAAAAAAATTACTTTTTTTCCCCTAATTTTCTCAGCTTTTAACACATACTTACTTACCAATCCTACAGATATGGAAAAGTGACTTTCATTGTGAAAAAAAGCAACATTATGACGAAGAATAAAAAAAAAATTCACCCGCCTTTTTTTCTTCCAGTTCTTGTACAGTGTCTTCAATTAAGCTTAGAACTTCTGTGATTTATACTATCTACTTACTTAACTGGTACACGCAATAACTAAAGATAAATTTCTTGTAAAACCTGACTATGTTGGACGGTTATTTTTTTTTCTTCTTTTTCAACACGTGTGTCACGAAATAAGCCGGTCGGTGTCACACTGACTACTACTATCTCGACAATAAATTTCCTGGTACAAAAAGCCAGTCCCTTCCATTTGCATAACTAACACCTTTTTGCGCATAAAATCCATTATTACTAAATCTGTTAGTACTGATAATTACTTTATTTAAAATTTTTGGTGATTTAATCCATATCAACTACACCGAATTAACTTTTATTTTTTAAATTATTTTTTTGTGCGTGTGTCTGGATCGACGCCCTCACATCCTGCTTCAAGTGTGTACATAATGTGTGTGTATGTGTTAAAAAAAACAGAAAGAACAATCTAGTGTTCATTGATGTGCGAGTGAGAGAGGAGAATCACAGAGATCAATATCACCAACGATGCACAACACACACTACGTATTATCGTTTACACACAAGCCCGCGTGCGCACACACACACACACACACACACAGAGGCTTTACTGAATTTAATTATTATAATCCACTCAAGTCGGGTTTTTACGCAGTTAGATCTTAACTGGAATCTGTTTTTCGTTTCATTTTAAATTAAAATAAAAGTGAATATTGCTTTTATTTATCCAACAACGAAAAGAAAAAATCCCGCCTTACTACCCGTCTCCAAGTAACATTCTCACGTTTTTAGAGTTTATGTTAATAAATTTCTAAAACTGATAGTGTTACCCATCATTTATTGTTTGGCATATAACTGAATTTCATTTATAAATAATTTTTCCTTTGCGCACAGACGCAAGGATAGATGTTCGCTTAATAAATGAACAATTCTTTTATTAATGAATCAACTTAAATGATTTCGCTTATTCAATTTTTTTAATGATCAACAAAAGTTTTTTTTTTTCTAGGTGTTTTATTTTTTATTGGGGATTGTGTATAAATTCTGTTATTATTATATTTTTGGAAACAAAACACTGCTAGAAATGCCGGTGAAGTTCAATGCACCGTCTTCTCGTACCATTGCAGCTGACGAAGGAAGTCGCTTTTCTTTCTAAAAGAAGCGCCATTCTATTAACATTTTTAGTCATATTCCTTACACTTGCCGTCAAATACTATTTTTTTTTTTTCTGTAAACAATTTTTTAGCCGGTCACTGAAAATTTTGGTCTAAGATTTACTTTTTTTTTTTTTTTTTTTTTTTTTTTAATCAAATTCATTTTATTTTTAACATGGGTGGGAACAACTTGTAAATTTACTTATTTTAGAAATTACTAACAAAATTGTTAAAAGTAAATTAATTAAGAAATAAATCCAATTTTAAATCAAAAGAAAAACAAAAAATTAAATTCCTTCTGTTTCATATTTTTTCGTTATTTCTGGTTTCGAGCATCCCATGTGATTCACTCATGATGGATTCACAAATAGTAAAAATACCTAAACGCTTTCGAAAGCAGCTGTCGTTGTAGTAGCAGTAATAATAGCAACTATAGATGCGATTAAATGCCGTATATCGTGGGTATCATAGGTTTTACTAGTATAGGGAGTAAAATGAGCATAAAAATGTTGTCAATTGAGCTTCTCATGCCATTATTCTTTGGTCAACATATTCCAAAAAACCCAACATCTTTGCCTGGTGAGCAAGCGAAATCAGTCGAAACCTTTCTTTACTTTGCATAAGAACCCCAAACACGCTTTCATTTTTGTAAGAAGATAGTCTAATCAACTTCATACTACATAACTATTTGACAATGTTTGTTTTATCATTCTCATATCTCGAACAGTGATAATGGATTTTATTTTATTCATTGGCTAGATTTTAAGCGCCATCAGTTATAAGTTTAAAAAAAAATTAAAGTCGATAAACCCAAATTGAGATTGTATAACCACAACCCGGATATAAAAACCCGGAAGAGGTGACTATTTGCATTTTTAAAAAAAATTTAAAAAGTCTCCTTAATGTAAAAGGATTCATAAAAATGCTGTGGCCACGTAATGCAGGGCAATCAGGAATGTTATTTGAATTTGAAGACTTCTGAATCTGATGGATTACAGATGATAAAATTCTACCAAAAAGTTTCGTACGAATTCATTCAATTTTACGCCAGATGAACTCCGAGCAAAATTAGAGTTGAGATTGTTACATACTTACTGAACTTAATCATTCAGGTGTCCTTCGTCCGTAGTTCAATATATTTCTCTAACTATCCCCACTTGATACAATTATCGAAGTATTTTCTCACTCATTTTTTATTGATGCGTAATAATGTCAATTATATACTTCGACTTTCTCTAGGGAGATAGAAAAGCAAAAAAAAAGAAAAGGAAAAAAGTCAATTCACTACGTAGTTGTTATTGTTCGGTTGCTTGCTTAACAGGCGATTACGCCATGGTGGGACATTCCCATTTAGGTGTGTATGGGGGAAGTCGTGTATTTTTTTTCATTTGGGTATTGAATGAATGAAACCAAGCGCATTATAATTCTTTTTAAGTGCTATGTCCCTTCAGGGTTATCATAGGTCCACCATTGTTCTCTGGAAAATTCCGTTTCGTTATTGCCTGCGAATTGCCGTAACTTCTTGGCAAATATAGTGGAATGATTTCTCGCCATCTCCTCTATGCGCAGTCCCACAAAAGAATAAATAATTTCAGAAATAAAGATTCCGGTTGTACCAATAATACTGCCTTCGGAGGAGGAACAATTTTGCTTCGGTAGAAACAAATAACAGAAAATGTTATATATTCAGTTTGTAAGTAAAGAAAACAAGTCATTGCTAAAATAAGTAATATTTAAATGACTTTTATTTTATTAAGACATATTGAATACATTAAAATACCTATGAGGGATAATAAAAAATTTCTCGGCTCTGCTCACATCGCTAAAAGAGCATTTCACAAACTAATCATCAGAATACTGATTTGGGGAAATGTCTAGAATTTTTGAGTACTACTTTGTATTTCATTAAAATTATTACATATTTTAAATGAAAATATAATTTTCTCTATTACTTTTTCCTACCCAAAAACTGAAATTATTATCCCCCCCCCCTTCAAACAAATGTTTTTTTGTTTTTAATTACTTTTCTTCCGAGAGATTTCTTGTTCTTAAGGTGTTATTTCTGGTCACTGATCTTTAATCTCATTGCTAAGAGAAGACTGCGAAACGTCAAACTTGAGCAAGGAAAATTATTTTATCAAAATGGCTTTTTTTATGTCCGTAGCAATTGGTATAAGTCCTCTAAATTTGAGGGTATCGGTACCTTTGGACAGTTCAATCTTATGGGAGACTAAATTTTGGGAAACCTTCTAACGCAGTATGGAAAGCTTTTGTTTCACCCCACCCCGCTGCCCTAGCACATAAAATAAGGAAAATGGTATTTTGTAGAAAACGTCAATTACAAGAAGATCCTTAAAAATCCTCTTTGTTTTCTCTTTCAATGAAACTTCTTCGTACAGTTTCGATGATGATTTGATTAAATAGAAACTTCTTCTTTAAGTTTGTTTGATTCTATTTAGATTTTTCGTATCCTAGGTAACAACAATTATTTTAATTACTCTGACGCGTTAATTAAAAATAGTTACATTAAATATTGTTACTTTGCATTTTAGTTAAACCTTTCACATAACTACTAAACTTAATGGAAAAAGTAATTCTCTAAAACTAATGTCTCTTTTTTGGAGTTAATCATTAGTATTATTTATTAAACTGTAGGTGTGAATAACTACTTTGGTGTATGTGTATTTTTTAACTTGTTTAAAACGGACGAATTTCGTAAGTCTAGAAAAGAAATAAAAAGGCTAGTTTGATGAACAGGAAGAGAACTAGCGTTGTAGTAAATAGATGTCATCATCGCAACTAAAATAGATCAGCCCACGCAAACTGCAGCTAATAAGGCGATATTTTACATACAAATATTTCCTGATAAACCAACGACACCTATTTTTTTTTTTTTTTTTTGTCAATGCGTATATGCAAACTGCAACAGAAGTATTTTCGAAAGTGGTCGTAAATTCGAGTCACTAAGTACTTTGATAGGACCACGTGTACAAATGTGTGTGGCAACCAACTGTTTGAACGAACCGCGTAATCTTAACGTTCTACAAAATATAATCGTTCTTTGTTAAAAATCAGTTTCCTTTTTCGTTTCTTTTAACTGGGATGTGTTATATAGAAACGACGCGCTTTGTCGTTTATTCATTTTGGCGGGATGTGGGCGGCTTATTTAAGATTGATGCCAGACTATTTATAATTGTAATGACTATTCAGTCAAACAATGCTTTATATTTCTTTTTTTTTTCTTTTTTAATTGATCCAAGCGACAGTTTGCAAATGATAGTGCGTCGTTGTCTGAACGAACAGACAAGTGACTTATAGAAGCAAAATAGATTTTTAAGAGGTTTTGTCGCATTTCAATATAGCCTTATGCCATTTTTTTTTTTTTCGAATGGGTGTGCGAATAAGTTTCATTCCTCACTAGGTGCTCTATACTTGTGGCAAAGCTACGCTGCTTCTTTTAAACAGTTACTTGTCGCTTAGAAAGGTCTTTAGAAACATTACAATACACTCTCCACTTGTATATAAACTTAAAGTATTCGTGACAAAACAAGCTCGCTTACCCCGCTTAGGCAAGTGCGGGCTTGTTAGAAAGGAGCCCTAAATTATATAAGTTCTAAAATATTTATTAGCATAGCGGCAGAGTTTATAAACGTGGTAAATATTTAAAACTTCTATCAACATGATAAAGAAACTCAGAAAAATATGAAGCAAATGATTTTAACGAGATATTTGAGTCGATTTAACGGTCTCCATATAATGTCACCTGAAATATGTAATTAAAGATACAGCTCCCCCTGTCATGTAAATATTACATTGCCGGATCATCAGGGGCCGATTTCACTCGAGAGTTTCAAAGTATTTAATATTGGGCCCTTGAAAATGCGAGACACATAGCATTTGTTACTTTTTCTGCTAGGTTAATCTGGTATTACTTTCTGGTGTCAATAGCTATAAAAAGCGAACTTCACACATGTTTTGTGATCTAGAAATGCAGCCTTGTGTTAAATCTGGCTGAGCCTGACCAATATATTCAGATTTGTTCAACTTGAGCCAATTCGCTTAAACTTGTATGTATGCCTTAAGAAAAAATAGTATTGGAAAAATACATTCCAAATTTGGTTGTGGATCGATGGTATTCATCAACTTGGTGAAAGTTGAAAAACTTTACTACGAGACTAGTACTTGTAAAATCAATAGAATTCTTGTGGTATGGCGAAGTAAAAATTGTGGGTTATTTTTATAGCCTTTCATATTTTCGTTCTAATAAGCCAATAAATTGATATCTAGATTGTGAATAAATTTTCAATGATATTTAAGTAGTAAATATCCCGAAAACAAAATTCATATCACGTATGTTTTAGATGTGTCTTTACTGTAGCGTTGAATAGATAGTGGGCCATCGTAAGAATATTGCTAAAATATATTTTCAATGCATCCGTTTAGATAATGAAGAAGTACTATTTTCAATGTAATTGTCTCAATTTGATGTTATTATCATTCATATAAGTATAATTATTTCATAGCTTTCTATTTTTTCTTCTGTATGGCCAAATCGACGCTGTTTAAACGAAGTAAAATAGAAAAAAATCAATTACTGTCGAATATGAACCTTTGAATGCAACTAAGTGCTTGCCTGGTGTTCACATAATTTCTGGCAAATATATTTCAATTCCATTCTCATTACCGAAAACGGTTTGTCCAAAGAATATATAGTAACGACATTTTCTTTTACTCTAATGACGTTATAACTCTCGACTATGTGTATACATTTTCGATCAGTACTTATAACCTCTTTTGATGACACTATAAATAAAACGAACGTCTGGTTATTATTTCACGGTTCTATGAAAAGAATAAATAAATGATAGTGATACGTTTTGTCTTCTTTGCATTAAGAAATTATTTTCAGTATCCACCGTTACCGAGTAGAACGTAAATTTCGTAAAGCACTGATCACGAACATAAGACTTGTAATGGCTTTTATGCCAGTTTGTTTGTTTTTTATAAACAATAAATGACTTGTTCACTTATTTATCATTTTGGTTTTATAGTTTGATGGACATCGGATTTACACTTTCATTACTATTATAAAAATACACTTGGGAGAAGAAATATTTATTTTAAAGCAGGAAAAAATATTTTTTCCCATCTTAATAACACGTTGGAGAGCAATTTTGTCTAAGACCAGTTATAAGTTTAAATTCACTACAGATTAAATAATTGGCGTTTGTTTGTTTTGATTTTTGTTTTTGGGGGGTTTTTTTTGTAACCAAATTAATTAAAATGTAAACAAAATCATCGTAATACGTAGTGTAATGTGAAAATGCAATAAAGCTAACAGAATATAGTACTTACACCGCTTGGTTAGAGTAAATTTTATAAATAATAATTACAAATACATCTAGTGTTGAAAGGTTTAAGTTTCCATTATTATTATTACCACCACTACATACTTTAATAATGGACAAAAACTCTGACTACCAATAAAATAAAACTATGGTCTTGGAAATTTTGCTTTGGTCAATTATACACGGTATCTCGCATTATTACCCGCTTTATGTTTTATCGATATATAAAATAAAAACTTATTGAAACCCAAGGTTTTATTTACTGGATGATGGCAACATCTATCTGTGTAATGAGTGAAAATTGGTTCGTTCTGCGCAGATGTAAACAAACGTAGACCGTTTGTATGACGTGTCCTAAATTTCAAATTTGTAGCCACGTAGCTAGTTTGAAGGTTTAAATTGAACAATAAATCTGGTTTAATGGATAAAAAAAATGTTTAATAAATAGAACAATGTTAAAAACTGCAGAAATCATCAACCACCGAATTTTTTTGAAAATCCTGGACAACTTTGATACACGTATGGTAAGGACAAGTTTTATCACATCAATCTGTCTAGTATCAAGATAAAAGTTAGTGGTGTACCTATGATGAGCTCCACATGCTATTAAGATGACACATTCGTATCAAGAGAAGTTATGAGAAATATGTTTTTGTCAAGCTATGAATTTGTTCGGCGTTGTGGCAGCAAGAAAATGCCGAAAAGAACAAGACGTTGAATCCTAAACCAAATTGTAAAACCGATCAAAATTTAAGAGACATTCATAAGGAAAATCGAATCCATGAAGATTTATTTTTCAATCATTCTTTTCACCAATGAATGCTGTGTTAATCTTGATGGAACAAAGGTTGTGTGGCTCATAAGAGCAACCACCTTCACTGGTTTTGGCACCAACAAAGCTGAAATAGTAAAATTATAGGTGATTAAGTGGCGTACCCATGATGAGCTCCACAGGCTATTCAGATGACACTTTCGACGTAACGTTTTTTAAAAGACACAAGTGGTGTTATGGTTCAAGTAGAAGCCAACAAGTGCTTTTAAGATTCTTATCCAAAAAAGAATTATTCAAAATGAAAACTAATTTAAATAAAATGGATTTCAATCACACTTGATTGATGAAATGGCCATGACCCTATTGAAAACTTGAGGATCCTTCTGAAGAGGAAGGTTTATATTAGCGAGCGGCAAAGATTAATTTTGGATTGCTATTCTTGATTCTGTGCATTCTGTTGCACGTGAAAAAAAAATCTCAGAAAATCAATAAATAACGACCTCTAAAACTAGTTTCAGAATAAAAGAACATACATTAATGTTTTCTTTATAACTTTGTTGTCATTAGAAATTTTATTCAAACTTTTATATTTGCAAACGTTGTATAATTATAATTTTTAATTACACCATGATTATTTTAATTACATTTTAATTATATCATAATGTTTATTTGAGTTTCAGTAACGTGGTTCATGTATCGAAAGATACATGATCGCTTACGCGTGTATCACGCATGGCACATAACTGACTGGTTAATAAAGTGAAATTTGTAAAATTCATAAAACTGTTGGCACATCGTAAGAATGGCATGTAGTCAACTATAATTTACTTAGATGTAAAATATCACATTAATAGTGTAAATAGTAATATCGTGATTAGTTTTTTAAAAAAATAATGGAAAAAATTAAAGTGGCTATTAATATGGAACTCTTCGTTGGTTGGTAAAAAGCGGTTCACAATTTATTGAGCTGTAGTTCTCTTTTCAAATCGGAACTCATTACTTATTAAACAAAAAATGTTTCTGATTCATATTATGAAATGTTTTTTTAAATGACAGCTAAAACTAATTTTATAGTGAAAACCTATTTTAAGACTTCAGTATATGAAATGAGTTTAAGGTTATTCACTAACGTAAGAACTAAACAGATACCTTCTAGACAGAACGTAATTTCTGATTTGTCATTTTAAGATAAAAATTATTCTCTGGTGTAAATTTAAGGAAATAATTTTCTGTTGGACATTGACTCTGTTAAATTTATCTATTGCAAGAGGGTCGAAGGGGAAAGGATTCTGAAGCACAGTCGGCCATTTGTCAAGATGAAAAGCGCTAATAAAAGAAAATACAGTAGTGGCGTCCTAACAGTTAAAGCGCCAAAATATTTTTAGTATAATCTTTTCTTTGTGCTCTGAGGAACTTTTTCAGAACTCTTACAGAATACATTAGCGTTTGTATTTTTCAAGCGTTTTCTTTTTCTTCTTAAATATTCCCAGTCTTTTTCTTTAAATATCCCTCGTCTTTTTGTTCTTAATCCTTTCTCTTCTAAAACCTTCTTCTTTTTTCTTAATCCTTCTTCTTCTTTTTCTTCTTAATCCTTCTTCTTTTTGTTCTTACTCCTTCCTCTTCTTTCTCTTCTTAAACCTTCTTCTTCTCTTAAACCTTCTTCTTTTTTCTTAATCCTTCTTCTTCTTTTTTCTTAATCCTTCTTCTTCTTTTTTCTTAATCCTTCTTCTTCTTTCTCTTCTTAATCCTTCTTCTTTTTGTTCTTACTCCTTCCTCTTCTTTCTCTTCTTAAACCTTCTTCTTCTTTCTCTTTTTCGATTTCGTCCTCGTTTTGATTTATTTCTGTACCTTTCTTTTCGCTTTCAAGTTGGTTCATTTTTTTCTTTCAAGTGTTTTTCTTGTCCCTTTTTAAATATTTTTATTTTCTTCTTGTTCGCTTCATAATTCGCAGTCTATAAACGACATTCTCTTCTTTTACATTTTCGTTCCCGCTCTTTCTCTCCTTTTTCGACGTAAGAAAATGGAAAAAAACACCGCCATTGTAGCAGCACATCAACTATAAATGTTTGTTAAATTACGTGATACAGATTGAAAGTCGCCATATTCACACGCCTAAACGTGTCCACAATACAAAACAACTACCTATACAATATCACTTAATGATGAGTGGAAAGCTGGCCGTCTGAAAATTACGAGGACGTAAATGCTGTTAACACTAATAGAATAATCAATGTTATCGACACATCATTTTCTAATTATCGAGTCGTTATTAATTTCTAAAAGACATTGTAGACTTTTCTCGTTTTGCTAAGTGAATGGTAATCAAAATGGTACTTTACTTTGTGGACATGTTTCCTCGGGTGGAAAGATGAGAAAGAAAGACGATCTTTTCTGTTAATTTACCCCAAATAATGTAAAGTTACTTATCGCAAATATTAATTCACCCCAAGAGATTATAAAAGTTTTTTTTTTATTATTATTAAATTTTTGGCACTATTTTAAATTTATAAATTTTAAATCAAAATTTGTTTAGCTTACAACAACTTCAAATCTTAGGATGAATAATTACCAAAAATCAGGGACTTATTCACATTTCGTAAGTGCGGATGATATTCGAGGTACTTTTAAGGATTTTTTTACAATTTAAAAAAAAAGAAAAAGAAAAAAATCTGTTTTTGGCTTGTTTATCGGGGTGAGGGCGAATGTAGACCCCACACTCAGAAATAGCGCACCCTAGTCACCCACATTTGGGGCGAAGGAAAAGGTCAACTCAACTGGAAAGCATTTGAAGGATCTCGCTCTGGGAGAATTTAGTCTGAATTTTAGTAAATATAAATTCTTTTTATTTTGGGGTGAATTAACAATAAAGATCCGAGACACGTTATATAGTGACATTACTTCATCTCACAAAAACAGTAAGTTATGTAGAAGAAAAAGAAAGAACGAACGAAAGAGAATTAAAAAAAAATATATATAAAGAGAATTAAAAAAGAAAAAGAATTAAAAAGAAAAAAGAGAATTGAGAAAGAAAGTGATTTAAGAAGGAAACAAAGAAAGAGAATTAAAGAAAGAAAGAATTAAAAGAAATCGGGAAGTTTAACGAATCCTTCACAATGACCTGACAAAGAGAATTTGCCGCGGCACAGTCATTGTATTTAAAACCAGGAAAGCAACAAATATTTTATAGGATTGAAACAAATTACAATGTTATGATGTAATAAACGCCTACACATAAACCGAATAATAATACATTTGCTTGAAGAGTTAATGGAGAGGTCAGAGGTAAATTAATGGCGACAGAAGAGACTTGACATCACTAGAAACGCCTAAAAATGAACAATTGCTTTGACTAAAATCAGGCTCCATTATTCAGAATAATTTTTAACAACTTAAATGCATTTAATTCTATTCACAGGTTTATTATTTGTTCTTTGATGGTGTAGCAAATTTATATGTATTCCCATTAGCTACAAAAGCTAGACATTTGGAAAGTCCGTGATATCGTTAAAAAGATATCGATTTCAGACTATTAGTACCTCTTGCACTCTAGTGTAACACGTCATCAAAATCGCTGTTTTAAATCATTCATAATAAAAGCTGTATTGGCTCTATTAAGCTCCTGTACTATGGGCAAAGCGAATCAAAACCGTTGTTTTTTTTTTAACATTCTATTCAAAATATCAGATAGTGCTTAATATTCTTGTTATATATATATTTTTTCCTGGTTTTTATAGAATAAATAAAAAATTTTAAAAAATAATGGTTTTATTTGGAAAAATAGAATTAAGTAGCCAACATTAAAAAAATAATTTGTAAGCTTCCAAAGTTAAAATATGCAAAAATAGGTTTCATTTTATTTTCAGCAAACAAATTTACACAAATATTAGTTATTAAAACCAGAAATTTCTTGTAGTCACTTGACAGAGGGATTAAGAAGGCTACTTACTTAACTAATCATGAAAATTTGATATGCCACTTGCTAAAAGGTAAAACATTTTTTGTAGGGTGTTCAAATACCCTCAAGGTATTAATATTTTTAAGGGAACATGCGGCAGATATATTATTCGTGTTATTGTGTGGATTTCTTTCTACTCATTTCAAACTGAAGATTTCTTTTTGTTTTAATTATTACTTCTTTGTTTAATGCATATGTTATTGATCATTAAACAAAAGAATTAAGTAGGTCATAGCCTCGTTACCAAGCAATAGACTCTTTTATTAAACAATATATTATTAAATACAATCTATACAAATAATTTTTTTATCATTTTCCTATCATTAATATACATTTCTGCAAACCGCATAAAAAAATCTTGTTCTAGAAGGGGATATAAATAAAACACGTTCCCTTTTTTAAAATAAATCTCTATTATAAAAAAAAGAGCTGATTTTCTGTACATCACACGTTGTCTGCCTGTGAGTTTGTCTGTTGTTTTTGAGGGACTTACGTGTGCTCATACTATTTAATGTACACACAAACATGCAATTTGACTGATTTTGAAAAAAGATACTGGAATAATGCATTTCCTTCTCACTAAGTCTGGACAACCCCTACCATGACATGAGCAATAAAATCAAAGTCGGAAACAAAAAAAAAAAAGACACTCATTTTTTAAACATTAAAAAAATCAAATAATTACAAGATTGACTTGAGATTTTTGGAAATTATTCTGTAATAAAAAAAATTATTTTTAAAGATTCTAAAAAAATCATTGAAAATATGCATGTGCACACAATTTGAATGCAATTGAAATTAAACGTATGTTGCGAAGGCTAATTTCCCTGTCTGGCAACAATCCCTTTGTTTAAGTCATTTTTATGACTCCTCTTTTATATTCCTTTTCTAATGTATTTTGAATGAACAATGTAGATTTGAAATCTTGTCGTCAGCGACGCGATAGATACTGAACTAGTAAAAAAAAAACTATTGACTAATAATAATTGTAAAACAATTATTAACAATAACATTAACAGCCATTACTGTTTAGAAAACTCCGTGTTAAAAATGTCGAAACGAAAACATTTTGTTTTGTTTCTGAGTATCAAGATTCAAGAAGTGTTCGATTGAACTGGTCATATTTTCTGTTTATATATCAAATCAACATTCTAAAATTTGTTTTCTTTGCAATATCAACAAAAAGAAACTAGAATGTAAGTATAAAAGAAATGTTGGCCATCCAATTCACATAACCAACTCCTTTTTTTAAATGAGTATAAGAGCGACTAATACAAAAAAAGTACAACTTCAAAAAGTTATTTCTCTTTACAAGAAAGTGATTAATATTCATTTGATGATCTATCATTATTAACATTTGAAGTATTCTGCACTCTTTGTCTGTTATCATTATCAGATGTGAAAAAGAAAACATTCAAAATACTGACAGCCAGCAATAAACGCTAAGGAGAATGTTGTTGTTATTATTATTATTATTATTGGGTTTTTTAAAAACAAAACATTAAGTCTTGAGAAATATTTTTGTTTAATTCTTCTTATTCTCTGTCGCGTAATGATACAAATTAATAATTTAAATGCGAATCTATAAATTAATGATAATTTTAATGCATTCCAATTTTGCGATTAAATTTGTCGATGACACTGTATGAAGTTTGACTGAACATAATACAGTTTAAAAATATTTAATCATATTTGAAGTTTTAAAATTTCAACTAATTTTGAATTGGTAGTGTCGAATATAAATTATATGAATCTATAAAACAATACTAGTGATGCCGGGCTGGTTAAAGAAAATTTTGACTTAAAATCAGAGAGCACAATTATTTTAATTATTAGGAAATTATTAATTTTACTGTTGACGTTTGAAACTTCTATAATACAGTGTTATGTAATAATGACGTCTTTCGCTATAACTGATTAAAAAAAACATTTTGGATTACACTACAGCATCAAGAGAAAATAGTTTCTGTCTTCTTGTGATTTGATTGAATTATTCTTAATATTTATATAATTATAAAATGTTTAATGCTGTTAAATATGAACATTGTTTGTAAATAAGATGAAACGAGATGGTGTACACACACGACAGCCAATGACAATGGCGAAATTGACGATTGTTAAATAAATCAATAATAAAGTATCTTTAAAATTCAAAATAATGAAACGATCATTTATATTTCTCATTTAAAAAATAACACTTAATGAAAATTCACTTTAAATATTTTTGTTTATGTTGAATGCTTAATAAACAGAATGAAATCATTTTTTAATTCATTACGTAATTCGCCAACATTTGCTTCTCTCGCAATTTAGCTCGGCTAAACAATCGTGCTAGAGACGTTCTCCATTGGATGTTATTGTGACGTATTTACTAAATAAAATCCAAATGTAACTTGTCTTTCAACAATTAATTTATGCACTTAAAAATAAGCAAAAAAAAAAAAAAAAAAAGAAATTTGGGTGTATGTTTGTGCACATGCAAACAGGCTTGTACGTGTATTACGTACGTGTTTTAAACGTTTGGGCGACCTTAGCTCTGTGACCAGACATCGTCTCATCTTTTTTCTTATTTGAAGGAATGACAGATGCATAAGAAGACTGTATATAAATGACTTCGAACATCGTTGCCCTGTAAAAAAAAAAAAAAAATCTTCGTCGTTCGTTTTTCTATATTAGAAAAATACGTGAAAAAATTATTCGAAAATTTCAAGATGTAAGAAAACACTTAAAAAAAAGAACACGACTCAACTACAGAACTCGAGTCAACTCTTCTCTGTGTATAATTGATTTTTTTCCTGGGACTTAAATAGATCAACATAAAGAAATAAAATACAAACTTTATGGCCAAACTTTCGTTCCACTTAAAACTTTCTTTATTCCCTGAATATTTTAAAGAATCGTTATTGGAGCTTTTAAGTGTACATAGATGTCAATTTCAAAAGCGCTTTGAGTGGCAAATTCGCTAATTATTTTGGATTGTTTTTGCTATGAAATCATACGTTCATAATTACTGAGGTACCCAAGAGGTACTCAAGAGTAGGCAACAAATATCAGCACGCAAAGTATAATCAACAAACCAGGTTCAAATTCCGGACGCATCGGTTACGTCCACTTTCACCCAAATGGGTTAAATAGCAGAGTAGACTGGTCTCTCTAACCTTTGAACTTTTGGGTAGGGGAAAAACCAATCTAAAAAAAAACTCTCAATTCCAAACTATGAAGACGCCAACGGGAAAGCACTCCACTATCTTTCCTAAGTTATGTCAATTCACAGAATATGTGGCGTCATAATCGCCAACCTCCAAACAAGGAAACGACATTGAAAAGAAAAAAAAAATGTATTTAAGTGCAATGCAATGACTGTTGATGTTAAGATATTGATTTGAAATGTTCCTGACAAACATGTGAAAATATTGACTCTTTGTGTATATATGTAGCAAAAAAGGTTTGGGTTTTTTTTTGGGGGGGTGCTACTTTTTCATTTTTATTAGTCATTCTGTAATAATTAATTTTAATAATAATAATAATGGATGGATGGTGAAAGAAAACTATTTGAATTTCTTTTACTCGAAAATCCATCTCCCTTGCTCCTATTTTTAATTGCTTGAATATTGTGTGTGTGTGTGTAGACTGAGCAAAATTGACTTTGGGTTACATGTCCTTTTCAACGGTAGAACTACTGAGGCTTTTATGAGAAGCAACCACAGACCCACTACAATGTTGTATACGGAGCCATTTAGGGGTTCTTAAATAAATGTAAGTTGGGGAGTTCAGAAAAGACTGTTTTTTTTGTTTTCCAATTTATTGATTTTACAAGTACATTAAAAAGGATGTATAGTGCAAGTCTAAACAATCTTCTAGATTTTTGCGGATGAGCGTTTTTAAATTTATTCTGATTCTATTATGGAAATAATGACAATTACTTGACTGTTTTACGCATTGGCTTTAACGCGACAAAAGCTGTATTTATGAGGCTGAAGAAAGGTGGATAATCTGTTTAGAATATTCATCTCAACATCAGTTTCACTAAAAGAGAGAAAACGAGGCAAACGAGTTTTGTTTCTTAAATTTTCGACAGGATTTAAGGATCTGAGGTTTGCTTTAAAAATGAAGTATCTATGTTCCTGTTGAAGAAACAGCAAAGTGATTTTCTTTGATGTCATATCATAAACAACTATCAGTTTAGCCTTAAAAGTAACTAAAAAAATCGTATTTTCCTCTTGACTTTCAAAACCAAGACAAAAAACGTTGTCTTATCGATTATTTCAGATTTACAAACTATTTTATTTCTAAGTGCGCATTTTGTTATTAGCGAGACTTTTTGATTTTAAGCTTATAAAAAGTGATGTTATGCAATAACAAACATTATATAAGATCAGCGTCTCTCTTTCTCTGTGGCTTTTGTTTAAAAAATTGCGCTAGAAACACATGACCACACCAGGACTGGATGAGGAAGGCATAGACCTACGATTTTCCTTTGTTCTTACAGAGAATGGGGCTGCACTCCCTGTTTATTCTTACTGAGAGTGGAGAGCATTCCCCCATGATATACCCTTTACTAAATAATATTTATAATATAGAGGTCCTTCAACACGAAATATTAATATTTTAAAGCAGATTCCTAAAAGACTGCTTACAAAAATATTTAACGACCCGTTTAAAATGGAGCCGACATTTTCCTGGCTTGGGCTTATCAGTTTTGCACAAATCCTCGCATCACACATCTTTTATTTATATATATATATATATATATATATATATATATATAACGCACACACACACAAGTATTGACACGTTTCACATCACCAATGCTTTGTCTTGTCTTGTCATATCAAAATTAATTTTGATGACAAACTATTGTTAATGATGATGATGATTAATCGCTTTGCTGACAGACTAGTTGGGATTAAATGCATTATCGGCGTCCAGGTCTCATCAGCCTCGAATTGACCGTTTGTCTTTCAGTCTGGTTTATAGGTGTATGGGTGTAAAAAGGAATAGCGATTTTATTCAAACGCAGTTATGGCTTTCAAGGTCAGCGATGACATGGAATAAAATAAAATGTTTGCAAATAACTGACCCCCGGCCGTGTGAAGCTTTAAAACAATTTGATGAGAAATATGTAGGTTATGTTATTGTTGATATTTCTGGAGACATAAAAATGTATGCTAGTGAATCAATGTAATTGTAAAATATAATATATATAAAATAAAAAATGCAATTTTGTCACAGTTATGTCGCTAACGGCTAACGTATTTGAAATTCAATCATTTTTCATATCGGTCAATATACTGACAAACTTTTTCATAGCATTTTTATGAAATCATTTTTTAGTTTCCTCCTTTCCGAAATTTGTGGTATCCTTCACTGTCTGTGATTCTTGGTTCAACACACTCTCTTAGTCTTACAATTGATTTATTTCCTTGCGTTCTTTTCCTCATTTTGGTTCTAATAGTTTTTTTTTTGTTGTTTTTTAATTAATGAGATCTTTTCTTTGTACCCTATTTTTCGTTCACTTTCTTCGTTTCTTTTTGTCTTCTTCGCTTTCCTTTTTCGTCTCGCGCTTCATTTCTTCATCTCTCTCTTTTTTTTTTTATGCACACAAAACAAATATGAACGCTTACGAAAACGAATTATCACCATGTCATCACGTTCTACAAAATATCTTTAATCGATATGACTAATATAATTCTGCTATTCAGTATTTGTTCAATAATTTGATAAAATTAAGTAAGAATCACATTGTGGAGTATTTGTTTATTTATTCAAAACCTCCTAAATAGCCAGCGTCTCATTGTGTGTGATAATGCCCAGTAGTGACCGAAGTATATTGTGACAAACAACAATCATGAGGATACTAGACCAAATTATTAATGAAATAAGGAAAATATTTTGTCTAAAAATTTCAGAAAATATTTATCAAATATGAAATTATTGCCTGTTTTAACGGTTATGGTTGATAAATTATCCTCAAAATATTTCTCAGATTGTTTTTTATTATCCATCAATACAATTGAACAGCAAGCTTTGTGCCAAATTGTTTACTCTTCTTCTGTAAATCAATCATATTTTCCTTGAATGTATTGATTACAATATAGACAGTTATAAAATCCGAAATCAAAGTACAAATAACATCCCCTTTCTTTATTTATTTCCTCTCTTCTCCATTTTTTTTTTTTTTGTCTTATCTAATCCTCAAACAACCAGCATAGGTTGTTTTCTCTTGATTTTTTGTTACTGCCATTGCCTTTTTTTTTTCTTCCCCTTTTTCACTGACTAGTAAGAGTTAATATTGTTTTATCAATTAAAGATACTAATGAACATAATGGTTAAGAGGTAGGCACTACAGTGTAACCCGGATATAAGAGAGATTTTCTCTTGTCTCAAAGTGTTCCCATACTTACCTAAACCAAAATAGACCAAACCCGGATATAAGAGACTTCTTCTCCGGTCCCGACAACTCTCTTATATCCGGGTTACACTGTAGTAATATATTGGGTACGGTTTCAAATCCAATCTGTGGTCAATTTAGTTGTTTAGTTTTCACAAACCCTCGCCAATACAAACACATACTTTCAGTTTTTCCTGAATACATATCAAAATATGGAAAATCAGTTAAGGAAATAAAAGCAACAAATTGCATCAAAGCACTTAGAAAAAGTTCACGCGATATTGATAAAATTCTGGACAAGAGGCGAGTACCGCCAGGTGGCGCAGTTAACAGTAAAAGTTAACAAAAGAGTTTCATTTCCATGATTTTAAGAAAACTCCTTGTCGTCATAATCTACATTATAAGAAATTGTAAAGATTTAATTGGTCAGTATAGAATTGGTTGATTGATAAGTGTTTAGAGAGGGACTAGAACCCGTTGCTTCAACTGCACGTGCCGAGATGACCATTACACTAAGTTATCCACACTGCTATTTAAACAGAACAAAGAGTTGATTTTATAGTAGAAATATTGTGTAAGGGGTGGATATACTGTGCTGTAGTCTTTGCCTATTCATAATTTAAAAATCCTTTTTTTTAATTTGGAAATTACCACATTTGACACATACACACACACAAAACAAAAATGTCTAACATTAGAAATAAGAGCTTCCAACTAGCGCTTAGGTTAATTAAATCAGACTTAGTATAAAAATAACGAAAACTGATAAAAACGGCAGTCAATTTCTGAAAGTTCCTGAAGAGTGGAGTAAACATTTACGGAAAAGTGCGTCTACGAAACTCTGAAGTCGAAGTGCTGAATATAATATCAGCTAAGTGACAAATTATATACGCACAAATACACGAATTCACACAGTTAAAATGCGTGTAGAGCTAGGCTTCTTTTGAAGAAAGTTTTTGAAAAAGGAAGTCAGCTGTCCCCACATGTATATCGATTGCTGGGTATTCTTATATTTTATAGAATTTTCTTAATTGCAGTATTTGGCATAATTTCATTGATAACATTTTTTATGAAGAAAAAGAAATTTCATTTTAGTAATAAAATTAGAATCATGATTCTAATATATTTTATTTTGTATTAGTAGTAATACTAGAGGGGGATGTGTATTGAAAAGTTCTTTGACTGACTCACTTCCCAAAATCTGATCAAATGAACAAGCATCAGTTTTTTTTTTCTTTTTTGGCCAGTCCAAGAACACTTCTGCACCCCTTATCATCGTCAGCATCTACTCTTTACTACCATTATTATTATTAGTAGTAGTAGTAGTAGTAATAGTTGTTAATTAGCCTTTATATTTTGATGAATTTTTATAGAGTGTGACAAGAATGAAATGTTACTTTTCCCCGAGGGAGAAATTTAAAAATTCTAATCATACACACCAATTTTTTTGCCACTTATAGGCATTTAGCCATTGTGAAGAAATGTTCACAATGTTGGAACTCTAGTTTCAACTGCCAACAACACATCCCTTTGTAGAAAGAATGCTATTTTTTATATCTTTAGAGCAACAATTTATTATTTAGGTTTAAATAGTTACATAAAAAAGTTGGATGTATAGTCAATATGGCAGAGTGTGATAACACCAGTATGAGGAAAGGTTAAGAAAAGAGTGTCATGGCAATGGATTTCAGTCTCCATTGTAGGTCGTCTTTGATAATATTCTTTGTATGTCATTGTAGCAAAATGGTTCTATTTTCATAGTGATTCTTATAGAACTTGAAAATCATAAGGAAAGCTCTGCATATGAATTCTTGTTATCAAATCCTTGCTTGGTCTTGTGTATATTTTCTATCTTATGTATTTAGACCATTGTCCAGAAAGGATGACATTGGTGAGATGTGTTAATATCAAATGCAGTTAATATACATTTATAGTCATACACTGCTACCAGTTTCCTTTAAAATACTTAAGTAGATTCTTTTTTTCTTTGAAACTTACTGTTTCGGGAGTGAAGTAAAAATAAATCTTTCATTTTTGTAGAAAATTTCTTTATGGTTGCCACAAATCTTTCATCAAATTAAATGAGCTTTTCTCACCAATGTATCAAAATTTAGGTTTCAGGAGAACTTTTTTTTCTGCATATTTAGTAAAATGACATTGGAAAAATCATAAATTATTTTTCATCAATAAGATTATATCATTGTGATGTGCAAATATATATGAAAACAGTAATAATCAGGATTTTATTGTTTATTTACAATTAAAAGATGCACATCGCATTGAAACTGATATTATATCAATATAAATTCATATAAACAAATCATCAAATATTGATATTTAGTATTAAATTCACCAAACAATAAGTTTAAATAACAATATGGCTTCTTTATTATTTCACTATGTAGTAAAGATTTTAAAATTTAGATCTTGAAAAAAAATCAGTTTGATTGAAGATATTGCAATTATGTTTTTAAAGATCAAAAATAAAATCATTTCTGGATAAAACTTTATACATTGTACTAATTACTTATAATCTGTTTTTTTTTGTTTTTTTTTTAAGAGATTAATAGAATAATCTAAATATGATTGTTTTGTCTTATTTTTATATACAATTTTATTCAAGAATTTATTAATGTTTTTCGAAAATAAAATGTGTATATAAAATAACAAGGTGATTACATTCAGATTAATCAATTATGATGAGTTATTTAATCCTTTTTTTCCCTGGATTTTGTAGAAATGTGAAAATAATTGAATGTGAATTTTATGTTTTATATTTATTATATTTTTTTTGTTGCTATGATTTGATAATTTCAGTTCTAATTTAAGGATGAAATTTAATTTTAGGATAAAATATGTTCTGTATTAAACTAAATTTTAAAATCATCTGATAAAAAGAAAGTTTTGTCAAATAAACACAAACAATATATTGTAATTTAATGACTTTAAAACCTCAGGTGAAAATTACTGACAAGGAGACATTTTAAATCATAGGTTTTGAAAAGTTAAATTTAAATTTTCCTCTTTCAAAATTCCCTCCAAAACGTAGAAAAAAATGCAATAACTAATTTGATATATTGGTGAGAAGCTGAATTCTCTATCCTTTTAGTGCAGAGTGTGACAGTATTTGCAAATACACTGCCCTTTACCACAATTAGATGCATGTATAGTCTGTTCACAGTTTCTTGCAGTTTTGTACATCATATATGTTTATTAAATAATTGTCTATTTGTCCTTCCCAAATGCAGAATATCTGCAGACCAGATAAGTATAACAAATATTTCTTTTCACATTGCTTTGTCTCATTTTGAAAAATTATTTGTTATTTTTGTCATTTTTATCTTGAGCAATGACAATCTGTGAACCTCTAACACAATGTCCAGGAAATAAAAATAAAAAAACAATTATTGTCATTGTTCATTTGATCTTTTTCTCCAAAATATTTTAATCTTTTTCTCTTTTCAAAAACTGACTTCATATTTTAAATGCCACTTAATTTTACTTTGGTTTATGAAACACTTGATTCTCTGTAATTTTACACAATGATTAAGACATTATATAACAATAATAATAAAGTGATGTATATAAAGAGGAGTAAGCAAAACAATATGACTATGAACTCCATTTGATTAGAATTATATTCAATCCCATCTTTCTCTCTCTCTCTTTAAAAGACAGGCAAACAAATGTAATCTTTTTTAATAGAATTTCCTTTAATTTAACCAAGACACAAACAAAACAAACTGCTGTTTTTTACAAATCTATAGAAGTTAAATTTGTATATAAATAAAAGATTGGAAGCAATAAATCCACTTGAAATTAATAGTCACCATGCAGAGTTGATTCCTATGTCCATACTGTTGATATAAAATAAAATTGAATTGAAAAGAAAATATTGAATGTTTAGGTTTTCAGTTATTGTAATAAAGTCTCAGGATTAGCAGTTTTCCATACAGAAAATTTGAAATTTGAAAATTTAGTTAGAATGCTATTGAGAATTTTCTTGACAGATGTCTTCCAACTAGACAAACATTAAATTATTTAGTGTGTATCAATAGCTGTTATAATTTAGATAGATCAATCTTTTTTGTGTGTGTAATACTTTTCCAAGAACACACAGATACTACACTCTGATCCTAGGCAGAGAGTGTGTTCAGGTGCAACACTTTGAGCCTTGGTAGAGGGCATAGTTTAATCTTAAACAAATGTTGATGCATATGTAAATAATTTCTGATAGATACTATTCTAGTTAAAATATATTACCAGATTTTAAAAATTAAAGATATGTAATCCCTTAGTTTCAATTTTTGACTTGTATTTATTTACATCTTCATTTTTAATTGCATTTAATTACAGCCTTACTCAGGCCATCAATCTGTAACAGTGAGTAGGCAGTTCAGAAAGAAAATAAAAAATAAACTCCAAATATTATTACTTTATTTCCAAGCAACTAAAAATTAAGATTAAAGTAAATAATAATGATTGACAATGCTTCATTTAATAAAAAGGGAAGAT
This sequence comes from Acanthosepion pharaonis, assembly GCA_903632075.3. Classification (NCBI taxonomy): domain Eukaryota; kingdom Metazoa; phylum Mollusca; class Cephalopoda; order Sepiida; family Sepiidae; genus Acanthosepion; species Acanthosepion pharaonis. Next base: position 223,858 of record CAHIKZ030001672.1, on the reverse strand, counting down.
AAAAAGTATATACTAGTCAAAAATCTATAATAATGGTTAATATTTCATTTAATAAAAAAATAAAAATAATGTTGCTATTAATACTACAAAGTAGGTGAAATCCAATAAAAAATATTTATTATTGCTCATAAATTAATAGCAATGTTAAAGCCAATTGTTATTAGCAAGATCATCTTCATAATGAAATCTATACACATCTTAATGATGCTATTTCATTCTTCATATTGTAGAAATACATTAAACAAAGCATGGACAAGAAAAATTTTTTGAGAAAAATTTCAATTAAATATTCTTAGTTTTATTTAATGTTTTGCCTGTCAATAAATGATAATGGCTGTGACCATTTTGTATCAGACTTTAATAACTGAAAATTTTGTGAAGAGCTTCACAGATTTTTGTTTTATTTGTACAGAAATGTTTACTAAGACTTTTTTTTGGTATTTATACATGCTATTATCATTTCAGGTTGACTTTTTTTGATTATGATATTTTAAACACATTGTATTCATTGCTATATTTAATAATGCTACATATTGTACTGTTAGAATGTTAATTTTGATTATATTTATTATTAAGTTCTCAAACTTGTTTTCTCCTCAAAATTACTTTGTAAGTAAAGACAAAACAACTTTCAAAATAAGATACATTTTACAAACCTTAGAGAAAATCTATTTATTTTTCACTATTTATATCATTTGGACTGTTGTCCTCATCTTTATTGCCATATTCACAAAGTTTCAGCCATTATATGCTCCTGCCTTCTTCAGGTGCTATACATTGGAATTTTGAATCAAATCCTTTATTTAGTCCACAGGGGTAGAAATTCCAATGTATATCACCTGGAGAAGGCTGAAGCATACAATGTCTGAAATGTTGTGAATATGACAACATTCCAAATGATGTAAATAATTACAATTTCTCATCTCAAAAAGATGGTGATGCTATTTTGTTTTTTATATTGTAGAAATACATTAAACAAAGCATGAACAAGAAAATCAGATCTTTTTATTTTTAAAAACTGACATTTTAATAGAAAATGATCTTTTGATGGATCACCTATCATTGTTAGATAAAACATACGGACAGAGATATTTTTTAAATTCAATATAGATATATTTCAGTTGCCAAGTAACATTTTATCATGCTAATATATTAATTTACTTATAAGCATTAGTGGCTAATTTCATTGATAGTTTATGTCTAATGTGAATGTCAGTAATTATCATTATTAGATATGAACATGTTTCTATATATTTGGGAATAATTCTACATTGTAGAGATATTCTTAGAAATTCTTTCCTTGAAGTTTAGTGACATCCATTTCCAAAATAAAGCTAATTGAACTTTTTAAAAAATGGTACATTTACAAAACTCAATATCTCTCTCACACAAAACACACACACTATATATATATATATATATATATATATGTGTGTATATAGCATGTTGGGGAATTATTTACCATTTACCTGTTACTGTAATCTGAGAAGCATCCACACCAAACATTAGTAACAATCTAAAATGTATGTTCTTTGGAGAAGGATGAGGGAAGTTTTTTGATTTTTTTTTTATTAACCAAGGATAAGTGAAACATTTTCTACTCTTCTTTTGTTTGTCTCTCATTTTGATACAATTGTCATGTCCATGTTTGAAATAGTTTGCAAAATGGAGTTGAAATTGGTGCAGGCCGGATTCTGCCCATACGCCACTGACTCATCATCTTCGTTTTCATTCCCTACAGAGTTGGATACATGTGGCAAGGTGATACGAGTTCTACAGATAAGCATCAAATTAATATGTATCCACTTCTTCCTCTATGTTTTCATCATTTCCCTCAACCTGCTGAGCCAGGCGTTCAGATTGCTGGGTGGAAAAACAGCAGGTGAGTTAGTTTGTATGTTTTTCATTTTTTGACTTCACTGAATCTCACAAACACACATTATAGGGAGCTCTATGAAGATCACCTGAGAGTTTAAAATAAATATATATATATATGAAAGATAGTGCACATTGAGTGCTGGTGTTAACAAAATAGTGCTCAATGTAATATAACAGAGCTATTAAGTATATATATTAATAAATATACATATTATCCCTCACTGATAGCACAACTCAGAGTTTCATGCACAACACAATCTTCAAGTGCTGAAGATTGCACTTGAAGATTGTGTTGTGCATGAAACTCAGTCATGCTACCAGTGAGGAAGAGTATGTATATTATATATATGTGTATGTGTGTGTGTGAATATTGAAGTCAACATCTAAAGGCAACATTTCCTCTTAAATGAAATCATTAGGCCTATCAATCTTTTTTTTTCTTATTGCCTAATGATTGCATTTAAGCATGAAACAGACTGTCGCCTCTGGATATTGACTTTAATGTCAACTTTTATATTTACTTACCATCTATCCCTGATACTGAACACTTTAACCCATAAATTAAGCATACCATAAAACTATATTCTATCTATATATATATATATATATATATATATATATATATATATATATAGGATTGGTGTATACAGAATAAATTTGAATAACCAAAAATACTATTCTTAAAAGAGAGCTCAATACAGAGCAAATATAATTTATTTGAAAATTATATATATATATATATATATATAGAGAGAGAGAGATGAATATTTTGTGAGATTTTTATTCATTTTTTTTATTGATTTGTTTACTATTTTGTTTTGTGAGAGTAATTGTAGTAATTTCGTTTTTAGTGGAGGTTTTCTTTAGTTTTTGAACACAGCCAAGACACTTTGGCCTTGTTCAAGGTGTGATTGAGGGATGGTCTGTGGTTTTTTTTTGGGTTTTTTTTCAGAAGTGCTTCTAATATTTTTTACAACAGCATAATTATTTTATGGCTATCAACTTTAATTCACATTAAAGTTATCTTGACATTTCAAACTTCACTCAATACAAGGTTCAAGAGCCACTCAAGTTAGAGGCTTACTGTTAAGGTTACAATGAATGAAGTGGTATGAATGAAAGAGGAAAGATAATGATTAACTCTTGACTTAAAGAGATTAAGATTGTAGTATTCAAGGAAGCATCCACATTGGAGTCTGTTCTACAGACACAATTTTGTGAAGAGGCTGTCTTAGTGGAATTTACTCTTTACATTTGGAATACAGGGGAAATGACGATTTTACTTTGTGGAAGTGGCATGGTATGTCTTAGTTGTAAAGGTCTAAACTGGTGGAACTAAAGATTAAAGTTCCTTTGAGATATGGTAAGATTTTTGCTTGATAATCATGGTAGGATGTGTCAGTTGGCCAAACAGAACTAAAAAAAAAGAACTTATCTGAATTTATATAATGGAAATTGCAACAGAATATTGAAAGCCTTGCAATGTTGCATATCTGTGAGAAAGAAGTTGTAGAGTGGAGAATAAATGTTCTACAAGACAATGTAAATGATTAAATCTATTAAAACTGGAAAGTCAGGACTGAGTAGGTCCAGGACAGATATGGCAGCAAGAAACCATTTTTGTTCTAAACTGACTCTTGCAAAAATGACAGGTGGAGTCAGCTGACCATTTTTCCCAACATCTTTAACAATTAATTGTATATATGAGTTCTACTTGAGGTCTGGATTCCCAATGGATGTTTAAAGTATCGAGCCTCATTGTGAGCAACCATTTATTGTGACGAGAGAAAATCCAGGACCTGATCAATGATGATGAAATGATACTTTGGATTTTGGAGGTATTGAAAATTATAAGCCAGTTATTTTCCCCATTAAGCTGTTAAGTCACAGGAAAGATTATCAGCAAGGCTCCAACCATCTTGATTTTTGGATGTATGTCCATAAACTGTCATCGTGGGTATGACAATAAACTACATCAAGGCCTCTGATTGGGAAATTTTGGGAAGCGTGGAACCACCTCTCAATTTCTGTTGTTCCCAGGTTCCACCTTAACCTGGGATGGTGGCACCTGTTGGGGTACCAGCTATCGGCAAATAGTGAACCCCCAAACTGGGGTCAAAACATGAAAATATAAAAATTCATTAGAAAAAATTACCAGCAATACATTTTCATAGTAAAAAAATAAAAAAAACTTAACAGCAATACATTTAAAAAAAAAAAAAAAAAAATGAACAAATCTCACCAGTCCTGGGTAAGACGATTAACTACATCCAACAGCAAGGCCCTCTGATCAGGAGGTTTTGAGGAGCATGGAACCACCTCTTAATTACTGGTGTTCCCAGGTCCCACCTGACCTGTTAGAGTCCCAGATATGGGTAAATAGTTAACCCCCAAACTAGGGTCAAAACACTATGAAAGTTAAAAATAGGTTTTAATACCAGAAATACTTTCTAAAAAAATTATTACCAGCAATAAGTTTTTAAGAAAAAAATTATTACCAGCAATACATTTTTGGAAAAAAATATTACCACCTATACTTTTTCAAAAATAAAAAATATTACAAGTGATCCATTTTTGAAGAAAAAATATTACCAGAAATAGATTTTTGAAGGAAAAATTTTACCAGCAATACACTTGAAAAAAAAAAAAAACTACCAGCAATAAAATGTTTGTCAGCTTTAAATAACCCATTGAGGTTGAAATGCTTCACAGATTCTGTTGGTGATGAGAGAAGAAAAACCTGTACTGCTTGTCATTCAAGAATTTGTTTTTGGTGAGATCAGCTACATCTTTGTTGATGATACACACAGAATTTTGCTAATCACATTTTAAGGCAGCTGATTGAATAATATTGTGATGGAGATGAATTCTTACCAGCATTCTTGAAAACAGGACAAACACCTGACAACCTCCACAGACTGGGGGAAATATCTTAGGTAGCAGTTAAACAACTTTGCCAAGTTTGGAGATAATTCAAGGTGACAAACTTTAGTATAAAAAAATGTGCCTAATGAGTGTTAAGCTCACCAAACCTTCTTTCCTTAAAATTTGTCCTCATTTGTCACATGCTGTGTTTATGCTATTCTCAACGTTAGATAGAAAAACCAAATATCTACCGCTCTAAATCTTTTCTTCATCTGAGATGAAATTTTTGAACATTCGCTATCAATAGAGAAGATTAGACATTAATAGTTGAATCTATCATATTCCAGTTTTCTTTTATCTGTAAGACTTACAAATCCACTCTCATCATTAATGACTACCCCCACTCCTACTCATCATTTCATCAATTTTTATGCAATTTACTTTTTTTTCTACAAGTGAAACTAATTTCCATGTGAATTTTGGGTTTGATACAAGACAGTGCAGTTGGTGTAATGGTTAGTGGCCTGGAATAAGAAATCAACAAGCAGAGTTCAAATTCAACAGGAAAATTGTAGAGAGCCATGTTTGTCCTCTGTCCTAAAAGTACACAGCACATAAAAGAACTTAATGTCCTGAAAGCTCCTTAACAGAACATATTATTCACAGACATGTTATTATTTTCATCATAAAGATAATTACATTCACAATAGAGAAAGTAAATTCCATTATTATATCAACTATTCTTTGGCATATAATTTGAGGCTAATTTTTTAAAAATGCAGATGACACATAATTCTTGATAAGAATTTATGAACAATATAAAGTATACAGAATGAATCTAAAAGACAAAAGCTAATAAAATCAGTTCAAGGAGAAGGGTGTTGACTACAAGCAAATTATATATTTCTGGATTTGATGAAATATGAATTCAATTTGAGATCTTCTTTATGTGTCATGTCCCTTGTGGATGGAGGTGATGGCTCTCCACAATTTCCTGTCCTCTTAACAAATTTTGTCTTTCTCCTAAATCTTGTTCCACCATTCATTTACTCAAGCTTACTAAGTATATTATGCATTTTCCTCTGTCCTCCTTGCCTTTAGTCTGTACTTTCTCTGTCCTCCTTGCTTTTTCTGTCCTTCCTTGCCTTTAGTCTTTAATGTCCTGTTGCCTTTCCTGTACTGTCCTCCTTGCCTTTAGTCTGTACTTTCCTCCTTGCCTTTAGTCTGTACTGTCCTCCTTGCCTTTAGTCTGTACTTTCCTCCTTGCCTTTAGTCTGTACTTTCCTCCTTGCCTTTAGTCTGTACTTTCCTCCTTGCCTTTAGTCTGTACTTTCCTCCTTGCTTTTAGTCTGTACTTTCTTCATTATGTGCCCTAGAAATTCTCTCTTCCTGATGTTAAGTATAAGTTTTCTTTTTGTTTCCATTTTTTTCTAAAATTTTGTTGTTGCTCACATGTTGGTCCATGGCATCCTCAAATCTCTTTTTCATCTTTGAGGAGATTGTCTAGCATTCACTGCCATATAGGAGAAGTGATATTATGTAATATTTCAGTACTCTTTAGTTTCTAATTAAATTTTTCTGTTTCTTAATACTCTGCTTAGCTTTTAGAATGCATCTTTGGCCGCCAAGAATTAAAACATATTGTCATGGTGAAATAAGGTTAATTCCTTTTGAGATTCTAAATTATTTTCACTTCAACATGCTATTATTTTACTGTTCAGTTATTTTTGTCATAGAGTTCCAAGAAGTTTCTTTTATTGCATATTTCTCCTTACATGCTTTAAATATTTGCTAATTTGAAGCTTCATCTTCAAGCAATGAATTTTGAGCCTCATTCATAGAAGTGATTATACATCATAATATAATTCTGCTTGTTCCTTCATGTATTAAACTCTACCATTACTTCAGATAAATAATGAACCATTCACTTTTGATTGCAAGGAAAAATGGGGAAAAAAGATATATTAGTGACACCATTTGAGAAAAAGAAAGCATACATAACAGAGAAAGAGGAGGCAATAATGCTCTCGTGTGTTTAACATTTGTTTCAGTGAAATAGAAAACGTTGACAATTTTGAATCTTCATTTGTACTCTCTTACTGCTTTAAATAATGGCTGTTAACTTGTTAAATGAGTATGACCACCATTGAGAAGCTGTAAACCATTCCTATGCAGAGATTATAGTCATGTGCGGCATGCACAACACAGCAATAACTAATAGCAACAATCCTATGAATCCCAAAAATGAGCAGATATAAGATATGATTAGCACCAAAGCAGAGGTTGCACAAGACTTTTTCATCAAAGGCTTGAGTTCCATCACTCAGTGTTGACTGTGTACCTTAAGACCAGCCTAGATGTCTCCCATTCATGATCATATGATTGTTATTGTAATGTTTTTCAATAAAAAGCTCAAATAGGAAAACCAGGAAATTTGATGGTTTTTTTTTATTGATTGACATCTTATTTTACAGCTTATCAAACTTTTGCTGTTTATTTAAAGCTAGAAAATATTTTTAGATCATAAGAAATTTCTGGAGATGATAATTATCTACTGATACTAGTCCTACTATTTAACCCATAGCTGAGAAGAGAAGAGGTAGATTCATACCATTCCCAAGGGTATTTACAAATAAATGAATATCCCGAATCTGACTGGAATTGGAACTCTCCAATTTCAAATCCAGAGCCATTATCCCTTACACCACCCACACATCCAAGTTTACAGCACCTGACAGTCAAAATTTTATGGGGACTACTTGTATCTAATATTTGGTCAAATTTTCAAAGTTCAAGACAAGTAGATTTTCTGTATCAATGTTATTCTGATATCTTCCACACCCTGTAACCCCTTGTGTCTTAGTAGCTTTACTGCCTTGCATGGAGTGATACTAATTAAAAAAAAATCCTTATTTCTTACTAAACATTATTTTTATCTATATACTAAAAATGTATAATTTTGTCAGTATGTAACCAATAAGCAAGCAAAGAAAAAAACTGTAACTAGAAACACTGATGAATTAAAATACCATATGAAAATGTAAAAAAACTTAATTTGCAAGTGCATGATATTATGAAATCATTGCTCACACTTAACTGTGAAAAAAAAAAAAAAATTCAAGGGAGATAACTAATAACTAAAAAATGCTAATTATGAAGTATGCATTATTCACTTATATGCATAAAAAGTCTGGATTTTAAAAAAATTGCTCATTATATACTGAAACTAGCATTATCTGTGGAGGGTGTGAATTTAATGATAATCTTTGTATTTCATTATAATTCCTTCTTGAAACAATAACTTGACAGGTAACAGAGTTGTCAAGTAAAGCTAAGAAAAATATATCAAATCAAAAACAATTCATTGGTTTTTGAATTCCTATGAAAAACATGAATCCCTCCGGCCAATAGATTTATAACTTATAATGATTCTCTATTTGACATTTTTTTTTCCTTTCATAGACACAGATTTTACATTGATCCTCTTAAATTTATATACTTGGAGTATCCTTTTCAGGTCTCCATGATACTAATGTATATATATATATATATATATATATATATATATAATTAAAAGTCTTGTCATTTTGCTAATTGATGTTTCTGCCAGCATCCCAACTCCAGAATTTTGTAGATAGACCTAGTCATCCACTCATCAGTTGACTACTTATATTTCTTGATTTTTTCTTTTTTTATATGCACTTATCATTGGTGTGTGTGTGTATATATATATATATATATATATATATATATATATATATATATATATATATATAAGGACTTCATTGGACGAAACACATCCTGTTAAAACCTTTCCCACTTTGTCATCCCCCCCCCTAAAATTGTTCTTGATATATAAACATTTATGTATTGTTTTCCTATATGGATAATGACTGGATGCTCAATTCTGAGTACACTTGTCTGGTAGGGACATGTTAATAATGACATATTTAGAACTTATTTGTAAATTAATTCAATCCTTTGTTTCTTTTTGATAAAAAAGAATCAATTAGTTTGTTGTAGAAAGTATCGGCACCATGGTCGACATTCATCTTCTTCCAAATTAAGAAGTAGCTAACTCTATTGATTTTTTTTTTCTTCAATTCTCAATCAGTTAAGCTTAATCCCTAAATCTTGTTTCACCCCATTCTTCTACTTTCTCTGTGCCTGTGCATGTAATTAGTATATAAACAGAGGTCTTCTCTGCTTGGACCTTGTTCACAATTTATCCTAAGAAATAAAGGAATGAGGAATTTAAAAAAAATATCAAGTGTGTAAGGCTATGGGTAAATTATCCTGAAACAATCTAAGGCATGCAGTGGACAAAAGGTAGGGACAGACCAGGTTCTATAGCCTTGGATGGCAACTGGTCTACTGCAGAAAGAAATGGCAACCTACTGCAGGAAAAAAAAATCTGCCTTTTCAGTCATGTATCAAAAGATACATGATCGCCTAAACGTGTATCACATATGGCACATAACTGAAAGGTGAATAAAGCCTTTTCTTATTTTATAATTAAATTATTTACCGGTATAATGTTTTTTTTGTAGCTGTACTATATTAGAAATATAAACAAACATTAATTCAGTCAATATATTTAAAATTATGATTTATGAATATATTAAATATTAAATACTATTATATTTTTTCATCTTTATGCCAACATTGTTTTCATTGTAAAACCTACCAAATTTGGAATTTAATAGTCAATACAGATTTTTAAAAAACATTTGCTTAAATAAAAAACTTTTTTTTTTTTTGATAATCTAATAGATGAAAAGAAACATTTTATTAGTTTAATGTTTTTTGTTTTTTTTCCCTTGAATCCAATCCTAAACATAATAGTAAAACTTTCTTTCCAAAATAGACTTTAAAACCAATTCAAAATATTTTCTTTATTGGCATCTGCATGTCCATTATTCAAGAACAACAAAAATTGCAGACATGTTGTCCTTTATATAAATACAATTTGTTAAAAATAATTTTCTCCTGTAACTTTTTCATTATTTTTATTGTAAACTTTCCCCATTAATTAATATATGATTTGATGATTGCTCAAGGAATAACATATTAAATCTTGTAAAAAATATCCTTTTTTAATTATGTTTTAATTTTTATTATTGATTAGTTTAAAAAAAAATAATTTCTATTTTAAAAACATTTCAATTTTTTTTAAAAAAACTAAAAAGATTTGAAAAATACATAATTTAGCAGTTAATTAAAATTTAATAGCCAAATAATTCTTTTAACAAATGAGTTAAATCTTGCATATTCCACAGGCTTTATATATTTTTTGCATTGTTAGCTTATTTTATAAAAAAAAATCATTTTAATCATGTGAAGAGATCAAGGTATTCCTTTTTAAAAAAAATCAAAAACAAAAAAAAAATCAAAAAGTTAATTAGAATTAGTAAATTTTGTTAAAATGAAATATTTATTTCTTTTTTATTAAATATATATGAAATATATAACATATTCAAATAATGAATTTTATTGAAAAAAATGATTGCAAAAGTTTTTTGAATAAAATGAAAAAAATTTATATTAAAAGCCTTTACCCAAATATTATGCTCAAAATAAAATCTGGTATTATCAGTTTTTATTTTCAGTATATAATCAGTTTTTAATATAATTCAAGGGCTAAATAATTTTTGACCAAAAAGTATTACAGGACCTTTTTCAATAATTTAAATCTTCAATTCCAGAATAAAATACACATTTTTTTTTATTTTTTTTTTTTTTTTTTTTTGTTTCATGATGATTCACATATTATATTTTTTTTTTAAATCATTAATTTTGTAATTTTTGAAAATGAACTGTTGAAGAATCCACTGACCGGATTAATGATTGGAATTCTAGCCACAGTCCTCATGCAAAGTTCAAGTACATCCACTTCTATCATTGTTACCATGGTAGCAGCAAACAGTAAGTACTAATTCTTCTTTTTATTATCAATGTTATAATTGAGGAGGAGGGAGAGAAATAATAAGAATAGCCGAAGTCTTAAAGAAATACAAAAACTTGTACTCATTTTGTATTACAGCTTAACTTTTTTTTTTTTTATATATGTAAATTATGATTGGTTAGTTCTTTTTTTGTTTTTTAAAAATCCCAAAATACTCAATGGAAAATGTCATCATGCCACTTCTGACCTCAAGTCTCTGGTTGGGACCCAGAAGGAAATGTGTATACAACAGAAATCAATGGAAACAATAATAATAATAATAATAATATAGTAATGACATCAGATAAAAAAAAATATATCTACTAAAGACTATAATAAATATAAATAAGTTGAAATTTTTGCAATTTTTTTGAAAAAAAAAAACTATTATAACAATAAAAAAAAAATTAATTGAGTCCTATATTGAAACAAAAGAGCCATTATAAAAATTCCTGTTAATGCTGTTTATTTTGATTAAAAAAAAAATGCAAATTTGAATTTATCATCTAATAAAACGGAGTATTATCAAAATATAAAATAACATTCTAAATATCATTTAACATCATTAACTTTTTTCAAAATAACAGAATACATATATTTTTTTAATATAAGATCTATCTTGGGTAATTGTCAGAAAAAATTGTTTAAACAGGAAATAAAATATTATTCTTATGATAAAACTTTTTTTCTTTTCTGATTTACAAAAAGCATTTATAAAATTAAATAAATTTTAAAAAAACTGAATAATTTATCATTAACCACATAAAAATAATTATAAAAAAAATTTTTTTATTTATTTTTATTTGTTTATTGAAATAAGTAAAGAATTTTTCTTTTTGTAAATCAAAATGAAATTTATTTTTTTTTACAAAAAAAAAAAAAAATGTTAATAATTCATAAAACTGGAGATTTCTGTCAAGAAAATTTGAGTTTCTCCTGAAATGTTGTCATCCGTTAAAAATGAATGTTATAAAAATATATAAATTCTAAATTCTTTATATAAATTATGAAATGAATAAAAGAGTTTTAATTAACTTCTAAAATTTTAAATTTTAAACTTTTTCTCATCTTTGTTATCATAATAATTTCAAATTTTAAAAGGTTAAATTAATCAATGTATAATAATAAACTTATGAATAGAAATAATAATAATAATAATAATAATGTCAGATACATATTTTTATATAAAAAAAAAAGTAACAATTTTTATAATTGTGGATATAAATTTTCTGTTATAAGTGATCGATGTTAAAAGCCAATTTTATATTTTAATGGGTTTCCAACATATTTTTTTCCATTGACCAACACTGTCGTCTCAATGGCACAAATTAATGGGAATTTGAATTGCATTTCAAAGATCTTTTTAAGTTTTTGATACTGTTCATGATATGTTTAATTGGCTCAGTGTTATTATTATGCTTCCTTTGGAGGTCTGTACAGGTAAGTACCCTTAAATCTGATCTTAAAATTCATTACTCCATATTTTTAACAAAAAAAAAAAAAAAATGCTCTTTTTTAAATATCTTGTATATTGAGAATATCAATATCATATCAAAATATCACTGTATTTTTTTTTATTTTTTATATCAATTTAAAAATTTTTTTATAGTAAATCAAAAAAAAATATATAGCAGAGTAAAGAGTTCATTGAACTGTTGCTACCCAAAATAACCAAATCTATTTCAAAGTTCTACAAAGAGCAAAATTTTATCCAGTCAAAAAAAAAAAAAACAAAAAAAAGTTCAGCTTTTCTAAAGGTTTTATTATTTCAAATTGAATTTAACCTTGACTAGAAGTGTCTATTTTAATTTACTTATTTCAAATTTTTCCTCATTTTCTAAACAGTATTTTTTTTTAAATTTTTGATTTTTGTTTGTGTCTTTTATTTTTAATTTTATCCATGTTTAAGATTTTAATTTCTTAATTTTATAATCAAATTTCTTTAAGATCAAAATTTTTTCCCAATAAATAATTAGTCCATTTAAATTATTCCATCACAATTTGCAACTTTCCAAGAACTGTTTCTTTTTCTTGTTTGAAAATTTCCATAATATATGCTGGGCATCTTTATATATGTTCTGTCAATCCTATAACTCATTGTATTTATTAAAGTCCAGCTTTCAGCATTTATAAAAATGATTTTCTTGGTGTGTGTTTTTTGCCACTGGTTAAATTTAATTATTCTACATTTTTGAAAAGAAAAGGAAAAATTAGAGGCTTTTTGACATTTTTACATCTAAATATATTTGCTTTTGGCCTTTAATTTTTACACAAAAATATTATTCTTGCAGTATGTTGTTATTATTCTATTTTGTTATAAGATAAACCTGGTAAATAAATAATGAACCTCCAGTCCTAATGAACCTGGGTCAAAAGATGGCTTGTTAAAATGTTCAAAAATTAAAATTTTTTTTAATCATCAATAATTTTATTGCCTTTCAAATGGCTGATGCTAAAAGAGTGACTTTGCTAACATTCAGCTAATTATTGCTAATGCATGAAAATTGGTTCACTGTGTTGTGCATTTTTTTTCTATGTTGCAAATCTTTTCATTTGTCCATGCTTAAATATCTATCATCTGATTTACCCTGAGATCTTGATAAAATCCAAGAACCAGCAATGGTCCTGATCTGCTAACTTTCTCACTGCTGTAAGGAAATTGATTATAAATTTTGTTGGTAATTGTTCAGATGAGCAAAGATGCTATGGTCTTTAAAAACATGAAGATTTAGACTGCCATTGAATTTTTTGAGCTAGATCAATTGCTATGAAAATTTCTTTCACTTGTTGTTTTTAGACAATTTTTCTCTCCAGAATCTATCTTACATATCTATAAGTCTACCATTCATCCATGCTTAGAATATTGCTGCCATTCATATGGTCCAGTGCTCCCCTCTGCTATTTACCTTTTACTGCTCCTTGATAAAAAAATCCAAAATAAGAATCAAAAAAGTAATATTATTGGTCCTGATCTGGCACTCTTCAGCTTCAGTCACTTTCCCATGTTTGGTTTAAGGTTGCCTCTCTGTGGAGTTTTTTCTATAAATACTTTCATGGTAATTGTTCAGATGAGCTCTTTAGTGAGAAGACTATGGTACCTAGACTTTTTTAATTTAAGCACAGTACTAGACTGGCATCAAAATCTCATCAATTTACAGTTGAAAAATTCTGGCTAGATGTAACACATTAATTCTATGCTAACAGTTTTGTTTCTTGCACTTCTCATTTTATATATAAACTCCTTCCTGCTCCATGCTTTTTCAGCCAACTTTAATCTGCAAAAATTTAAATGCAATATCAATAACAGGAAATTCTATCTACTGAATCCTCCTGATTATTATGATCACAAAAAAGAATAACAAAAATGATTGTTCAGGTAAAAATTATTTGAACCAATTTAGTCTTTTATTAGATTTGGTGATTATTGATGTATAACTAATTCATGTTGTAGAATTTATAGGTTTACTGACTTTTTGTACAAGTAATTATTTCATTGTTTAAGTAACTACAAGGAAACATAAAACATTATATTAATTCCAAATAATAAAAATTTTTTTAAACAGCATTGTGAATTGTATATTTTACAAAAATATTTTTCACTTTTTTAATCAATTGTTTTGCTTCCCATCATCCAATGGAAGTAATATTGCTCATAAAAATCATTTTGTGAATTATTTCTTTTTTATTCATTTATTTTCACGAAATAATCATTGATATTTTCTTGTAGGTTGTAATTGTCTATGATTGGTCAATATTTTATGCAATTGTCTATTATGATTTGATCAATATTTTATTACAGAATTACAAAAAAATTCTTTTCAGTATTGTTTTTTTTTTTAGCAATATTTCTTATAAAGCTTTCATTGTTTCACAGTTGGACAAAAAAGTAATTGAAGGAATTGCAGCTGGGAAGACTGAGTGGAATGACAAGAGGATTCTTAAAGTAAGTAAAAAGAAATTTTATTAGACAATTTACAAGTAAATTATTAATCTTTTATAAATCCAACCATAGATAATTGGTTCAACAGAATGAGTTTGAAATGCTGTTCAACAGAACAAAGACTTTCTATGGTATGTTTTGTTAGAATTTTTATCATTATTTTTTTTTTAATCAATTCACCCAAAACAAGGCCACTAAGTTGCAAGGGGCTACTGGGAGTGAAAGGGAAAAGACTTTAGAAGGAACTGGAAACTCAATCCTAAATAGGAAACAAGTGATAAATCTCTATTCCTGTTCAAAAGACTAAGGAAGAGTGTGAACCAGACAATAGACAAATCCTTTTTTTTTACCAATAGCATTAATAAATGCTATTAAAACAGACATATATCATGGAAATGATAGAAAAATTAAAAATAAAAGTGAGGGTCAAGTATAACTACAACAATCAACAATTTAAAAAAAAAAGAAAAAACAAACAGCTGGTTTTCATTCCGCTGTCTTTAGAGCACAAAAATAAAATATGATTAAGAGATGGGGGAGGGATGAATATTCTAAATGAGAATAAGATATACATATTATTACCAATATATATATATATATATATATATGTGTGTGTGTGAATATATATATAAAACAATACTGTATTATTTCAAACTATTGTTCTCATCTCAATTGATAGAGATGTTATCAGAGACACATTTCGACCAAGTATTCTCTGGTCATCATCATGTATCCATTGATAGGCTGATATGGAATATTTGTTGATTATTGTAACATCAGTTATTGTTTGTTCTTGCTGAATCAGGGATTCACTACCAGACCCAGGGATTGAACTTATGACCTCCAGATGACAGTAACCCATGAATAACCAACTCTTATATCCACCAAGAATATTGACAATTACTCATCTCAGAAATAAAATACTAAAATATATATCACAAACAGATAACATTAAGACCTAACAGCCATTCCTGTTCACAAAGAAAAGGTGGTAGAGATTTGATAAATATAAACTTTCAAATGGAAATCCTAATGAAATTGTCTTAAAGCAGAAAACATATCCTCATGATAGGACACAATATACTCAAATACTCCAGATGTATTCACACATTTAAGCAAATCCAGAATATGACCCTTA
This sequence comes from Acanthosepion pharaonis, assembly GCA_903632075.3. Lineage (NCBI taxonomy): Eukaryota > Metazoa > Mollusca > Cephalopoda > Sepiida > Sepiidae > Acanthosepion > Acanthosepion pharaonis. The sequence continues at coordinate 208,093 of CAHIKZ030001672.1, read as the reverse complement.
CATATACAAGCTGGCATATGTTCATTCTCATCTACAAATGTTGACCGGTTCTACCTATATTCAGTATTACATTGACATTTAAAATAATAAAAACAGAACTTAAATTGTTTCTCTTGTCCTATTTTTTTTTTAATTTCTTTATTTTTATACCAAGTATAAATGATTCTTGACAAAAATATCTTAAATTTACAAAAAATAAGGAAATATTTAAATGACAATTTGATGTATTTCATATATATAGTGTGCGATGGGTAAATTGTTGCCATTTCATATTTTTAATTTCACACATGCACAATGTTTTTGATTTTGTCAGCTGCACAGTATAGTAGGGTCAGTTGGGCACCATCTGTGAGAAAAAGAGCACTATCATGCAATTCACTCTGCCAGAAATTTGGAAATGGCATGCTGTACTGCTTGGCATTTGTGCCAGAAGCTCCAATATGAACATTTCAGTGTTTGGGTGTCAGGCTAAGTACAGTGCAGAGGGTTTAGAAAGAGTTGAAGGAGTCTAATGATGAAGGTATGGCAGCTTGGAAAACTCACTTTGATCATTCTGATAAGAAAAAAATTCCCAAATTTGTTGGTGAGGATCTCAGAATCAACATGGAGGCCAACATCAAGAGCCTTGAGGAGGCAGTGCTGCCCTGGGTCAAAATGGTGGCTGCTGGAAGAGCCTATGTCTGACAACAAGACTCTGCACCATGCCACACAAGCAGGAGAACCCAGTCATGGCTGTCAGACAATTTCTGCAAGGGACCAACAAAACACCTTGTAATACTGAAGACAAGGATTTTAGCTGCATTCACCAACTTAAACAAGGAGACCATCCAGAAGAGTTGCAGGAGATTATGAAGTTGTCTGGAGTCCAGAAAAAGAACCAGTAATTTTGGTACCTAATAACTCTTACGATATTAAAATTTCTTAATGCTAAATTAATGTTAAATGCATGAATATAGGTCAGGGGTTAGTGTATGAAACAACTGTTCAAAAATCTCATTATAAATATTGTTTTGTAAAATTTTGTTTTTAAACATTGGCATTATGAAATGTTTGTTATGATGACATGAAGCAACACAAAAGCAAAGTCCCTCTCTCTGGGCAGAATGTGTAGTATTGCGATTCATGTCCAGAAACCCCAGATTCTCTGAATTGAATTTAATGTTAATAAGGAACATTTGTTCTAAGAGGAGTTGATCTGTGGTGATCCCAATATATACTGGGCTCCCCCTAAGATTAGTTTAAAGAAAAAGAACAACCAAGTTAGAAAATGAAAACTAATTTTTTCTATTGTGTTACATCCATAAGTACTCTAATGTGATTCACACCAGATTGTCTGAATCAAATTTAATGTCAATAAGGAACCTTTGTTCTAAGAAGAGTTTATCTGTGGTGACCCCAATATGTAAGGCTTATTCTACAAGATACCAAAATAGACATTGCAGTAGCATGCCATGTGCATCAAAAGGTTGACCTAATAACCTCTAGGTGACGATATAGGATGTCAGTCACTGTCCTCAACATGTAAACAGGTGGAAAACCCAGTTGTGCCTATAGGTCAACCAGATGTCATGATATATAAATACACCACCTGATAAGGTAAAAAGTTTCTCACATCATTGCAAGAAGATCCATGTTTGTAGAAAGCTCTAAAGACAGATACCCATTCATTGAAATTAATTAACAATGTCTGGGTATGAATAAATAATTTTATGTATGAAATTTTATGTTTTCATTAGTCTATCAAATACTAAAATTACAAATGTATCCAGTCAATTATTAAATCCATTTAAAATTCCAGTACTTTAAGATTCCATATAAATTTGTTTTTTTTTATCTTATTTGAAGAATAAAGGCTTTCTTTTGTAGTTAACATGAATATAATGAATGCTTTTGTCTGCAGCCATTAATATCTTACATTTTGATAAAGGCTAAACAAATAACTAAAAATGCACATGTGGGACAATTTTTGAATAATTTACATATTCACTTTTGTAAAGAGAAATGATTTAAGAATGTTAAAGTAACATTCCTTTTCAACAGCTTTTAATCACACACATAAGATGAACAAGTTGCTTCCTGAGTATATACACACAAAAAACACGTAACTAAAAATATATATATATATATATATATATATATATATATATATATATATAATTTTCACATAATTCATTGTGTCTAGACCAAGAATCTTCAACACACACACACACACACACACACACACACTGGATGGCCATTTCATCCTTTTTGGGATTCAGCAGTAGCATACATCCTCTACCAACTCTGAGATCGAACATGGGACATTATATGATGCAAGTATCATACCAGTGGGTTACGCTTGTGAAGAGGAAACTAAGTTATTAGACACAATATATTGTAAGAAAAATTGCTATAGTTAGAAGTAAAGAGTGTTCAATATCAGAGTACTTAGTGTACATAGGAACCAACACTGTATAGTAATTGTTTCATGCATATAAGGTGCAACAATTTAATTCCCAGAATGTCCCTATGAAAGCAAAGTTTGCTTACCTGTTCACTATTGGCTGCTGTCAACCTCAGAGTACTCTCCTTATGACACTATGTACTTTGCGAAAAGATTGTGCCATTGCTGGAAAAATTTTTGGAACTCATTTACCAAAATACGTTTCAGTAATGTAGTCACATTGCTAGATGTCAGCAAATCTTTGTCCTTTCAATGCATTTTTCAATTTTTAAAAAAAGCCAAAAATCACAAGAGAATGTCTGGTGTATAAGGTGGATGGCTTATCTTTGTAATCATTTTCTTAGTTAGGAACTCCTGACGATATTAACACATCATGCAAAAAAGCATTATCATTGTGGAGGATCCGTTTGTCAGGTTAGAGTTTGTGTCTTTTTCTTTGAACAGATTCTCATATCATTTTCAAATAAATATATTCATTGAAAAAATTGCCATTATTTCTGTTTGTCTATTTTTTAAACCACAATAAAATACATTTTAAAAATGTTTCTCTGTTCCACCCAACATTTTAGATTTGGTGCAAGTACAAAGTAACAACTGTTCTTCAAAATGTAACTCAAGAAAGAAATTTCTCAGCTGTCATCAATGGAACTGTTGTAACTTCTTTGCAGAATGTCACACGATTGGAAAATATTTCTGTTGAAACAAATTCTGAAAAGTGTAAGACCTCAACCTTTTTATTACATAGTTTTTAGCTAGATTTTCAAAAAATGGATAAAATAAAAATAATTTTGATACTTTAGTACATATAAAAATATAAAGAGTTTAAAAGATTTCAAATAAAGTTATTTTTAATATCACATCTTAAACATTAAAATACAGTTAATAAGAGTTTTATAAGTGTTTGCTGATTCATATAGACAGGATTCACTCACCACACACCCAACTCCAGGTAGGCCACATAACCTGTCAATTCAGAAGCACCTACATACATCATCTTCTCTTAGCATAAGTAGCAAGATTGTCTCCAATGCCAGTTTACTAGGCCTACTGCATAGCTTAAAGTACCTGGTATTCTCCAGCAGTCACCGAAGTACTTATCAGTAGAGTCAGTGCAACAGTCTTATGTCCCCTACTATGATACAGCCTCTCCTCACTCTACTGCATCTTAACTTTTATAAGGTGGTATTCATATAAAATACAAATCTTATTGCAACCTAATTATGTACAATAATGAATCATATGCAATATAAGTGAATAACTAGAAAAATTGAAAATAAATACAATGTATCTAAAGACAAATTACAGACCTGTCATAAAAGATCATCTTAAATAAATCAACAATTTTTTGCAGCAATTTTTAACATCAGCTTGAGATTTTTCTTGTTAAAAAGTTGAATAATTTAACACATTTAACATTATAGATAAAATTAGTGAATTTTATATAGCATTTTTTCAAGACTTAGCATGAGCAAAACAAATTCTTGGATTTTCAGCGAAAAAAAAAATATTATGCACCTGCCCTCCTTGTCCAGGCTCAACATTGCTTAACTTTGATGACTGGGCAAAAACCAATGTTTCAGTAATTTTATAAATCAGGAAATGATTACTTTAATATTTTTAAGGCTCACGGGGTTCCTGTTCACACATTTAAATAAGAGAAAAATTTGTTAAATTCTTATGATTATAAAAAGCACAAATGGTAACATTTCAGAGAGGACATGATTTTATACAGGATTTTTTTTTCTATTTGGGTCATTTATTTACCCACCATTAGTCTATAGAGTTTATAAATCAATCTCCCATGATTTTATGTTAACATTAGATATTTTATTTTAGATGCATTTTGATTAATTTCTAATTGTTTCTTTCCAGGTTACTGTCTGCTGAGTTATATTGAGTGGAGTGACACCATATCTGGAGCTATCCTCTTATTCGTATCGTTATTTCTGCTTGTGATATGCCTCATGGGAATGGTCCGTTTGTTACATTCCATGTTACGGGGGCCAGTTGCATCGGCTCTGAAAAAGACAATCAACTCTGACATTCCAAAACCGTTTTCTTTTCTGACTGGCTACGTAGCCATTATCATTGGGGCTGGTCTCACAATGATACTACAAAGCAGCTCCATCTTCACCTCCACGCTGACCCCACTTGTTGGCATGGGTGTGATCCATATTGAACGAATGTACCCATTGACCCTGGGTTCAAACATTGGAACAACAGCTACTGGTCTTCTGGCGGCAATGGCAACTTCAGGAAACAGATTCCGGGCAGCTTTACAAATTGGACTCTGCCATTTTTTGTTTAATGTCAGCGGCATCCTCCTGTTTTATCCAATTCCATTTATGCGCAAGATTCCTATAAACTTGGCAAAGAAGCTGGGAAACACAACTGCCAAATATCGTTGGTTTGCCATCCTTTATTTGGTGACAGCTTTTTTCTTCCTTCCTGCATTTGTCTTTACTCTTTCACTGGCTGGTGCCGAGGCAATGATTGCAGCTGGTGTCATCCTTTTGCCTTTTATCACCTTTGTTATTATTGTTAATTTCCTCCAAAAAAAGTACAATAAACTTTTACCAAAAATGCTGAAGAACTGGGATTTCCTTCCCCTTTGGCTGCACTCTTTAGAACCTTTAGACAAATTCATCACAAAATGTACAGGAATTTGTAAATCCTGCCAAAAAAAATTGGATCGTTCTGTACCTCCCCCTGTTGTGCTGACCCCTTTTGCTATCCAAGGTGACATCAGTCCACTCAGCTCTCGTCAAAGTGAAAACGGAAGCCCAGTCAGTTCACGTTCCACATCTCTATTAATACAAAGGACTACAACTTTATAATAATGTAGGATAAATAGTTTATAATTATTCAACCATTTTTTTTTATACCACAAAGATTGCTTGACATTTCTTAATTTTTTAGTCAAAATATTTCCATTACTTACTGTTTAACTTGTGGAGAGAAATATAATCATGATTTGGAGGTAAAATTTAATTCCACTCTATCAATAGTAACAACGACAATAACAAAATATCTTGTGGACAATGCTGTCTTTCACTGCTGCATATGTTTCTAAATACCATACTTTTTCTTTTTTTATCATTCATTTATTTAACAAAACTCATTACTTATTTTTGTTTTCTTATTTTACATTCATTTTTAATTGTAAAAAAATCATGTTAAAAAAAAGCATATTTTGAAGAATCTGGGTTGGGAAAGTAGTTATTGTTGTGGAAAATAAAATCATGATTGTCCTTTGAAAGATATGAAGACAACATTAAGAAAAACTGAAAACGTGTTTAAAATTACTTCTGAACAAAAAAAAAAAAAAAAAACGAAATGCAAAGTGATAATATAAGAAGGAAAGTAAATAAAAATACATTGATTCACATTGAAACAAAAAGGAACAACCATTGCAAATGAAAGGAAGATAATCTGAAAGGGAGATAACCGTTGTTAAAATAAGTTAGATTAATTTTTTATTTGTACAATGAAGTTGTTTCAAGCAGTAATGAAGAATTAGTGATATTTTTGTTGTCTTGCAATGTAAATGTGATATTTAAAACCCAGTTTTCCTCTCTCCAAAAAACAAAATATTTTAAAAATAATACATTTTTAGGTATTTTCCATAACCATTATCATTACATTATCTATGAATGAGAAAAATCATTATTATTGCCATATTTGCCTGAGAAATAATAACTTGTTAACAGGCCATTATTTTTTCATAAATCAATTAAAAAAAAAAAAGCAAAATCAATCTAAGTGTTTCCTTATTTAGATGAATATTATGTAAAGGAGAGGAGGTAAGCTTACCTTATCAAGTTAAACAATCATTAAAGACAGAATGAATGTTTAGTTGATGAGAGAGAGTGAATAAATGTTTGTAAAACAACTTATAATTGTTGACAATAATAATTCAGTGAAGTGGGGAATGAATGCTTGCACAAGACTTGAATAATAAAGAAAGAAAGAATTATTGGGAAAACTAGCAATACCACGTGACTGACCAACGGAACCAAGTGAAAATGAAAAGACAGTGAGAATACCATTTTAACAAATTTAAATGAGAGGAAAAAACTGGCATAAAATAATAATGACAATCTTTAACCTTCATGCCTGCAAAAAAGAAAAAAAGACATTGTGTCAAAACTCAAAAGGATGGTTTTTCTATTTCCACCACTATTATTTTTTTTAACTACCTTTGCTCTTCGGCAATGTTTATTGTTTTAAAATTGGAATAATAAAACGTAAAGTCGTAAACATATGATGAAAGTGAATTTATATTTATACATTTTTTGGTTCTTGAGAATTTACAATAAAAATGAAACCCTATATTTATTATTTATGTACAAGAATAATTTTATTTTACAATATTAAAAACTTAATGCAATATTTATCAATTTATAAAAAAACAAATTAAATATGAAAACAATTTTTTATTCATAAATTCACAATCATTTACTAATAACTAAATTATTAAAATATGTGAATCATTTATAAAATTACAATCATTTAAAATATGTGAATCATTTACTAAATTATTAAAATGTGAACCAAGTAAAGAAATCTTTATTATTTATCATTTTATCAGTTCGAATCACTTGGCAATTAGCTGATATTTTAATTAATATAACCATTTATTTCAATAAACAATGTGTAATAGTAAAAAACAATTTAATAATGTAATTAAGTGTTTATTGTTTTTGTTGCACATTCTCAACAAAGAAAGAAACGTTTAAAAAAGTTTAAATTCATTTTCATGTTTTAAGCTTTATTAAAATTTTAATCAATCTAATCCTCGCTTTTTAAAACAACATTGCCGAGGAGTGAAGGTAGTTAAAAATAAAATAATAGCGGCGTCAAGGGAAAAATCGTCATTTTGACACTCCATTTTTGTTTCCAGGCACGAAGTTTAAAGATTGCCAAAATAATCATTGAAAACAATGAAAGAAAATCACATTAAACGAAAAAAAATAGGAATAATTACATCAAACAACAGATACAGCAATAGGAACGTTATTTGTATTTGACAATAATGTGACAATATTGAATAACTGATTCTAAAAACTTGTTTTAAAAGAAAGTATAGAAAAAAAACTATTTAACTTATGAAAAGTCTACTCTAAATATTATATTTGTGTGGTAATCATTTCGTTTGATAATTACAACATAAAAATTTGTAATTAATTATTCTTTATAATCAACATAGATCATTTTGAAAGCGAAAATAGTGACGTAGCTTTCTGACAAAATTAAATTTAGCTTCTTAAACGGCGGTAAAAGGTTACACAGACGTTCACGCAAGCAATTAACTCACGGGCTTATTTTTGCTTTAATTATATTCAAAAACTATAAAAACGGTATTTTACCTCTTTCAGATAATAAAAATAAAAAAGGGTAATAAAGCATAAATGTTAAGTTCCCAAGTTTAATATTTTATCTGCATGAAACTCCTTGAAGCATTTCATAAATGCACATCTTTTAAGAGACAACTGTTGTCCCATTCATAAGACACAGCAATGTCTTTAGTTTGTTCTTCAAGCTTTCTTTGCAGGCAAATACTCCAGGAAATGACGTAACTTCATGAATCTCAGTAAATATTGTCGTGTACGTCAAAAATTATATTACAAGGCTTTATTCAACTCTAATGTACGTACATAATGCTAGGCTTAATAATCATGGCATCTGTTTTATCTAGAAAGAAACAAATCAAGGTGAATAACTCTCGTTCCCCCTCAGCTTTCTGATTCCGTGTTAAGATGTTCGCCGTTTAAAAGTGAAATGCGTTAGAAAAATTCATAAAATTATATTTTTTAATATAAATTTTAGTTTAACGAATAAATCATAAAAAATAAGGTTAATTTTCAAATTACGACCCGTGCTCAATTTGCAATAAAAATTTCACGGATACTTACATTTAAGTGCAAATGTACAAGCATCATTCAAAAATGACTTGATAAATTTGATAAGGTCTACCTTTTTGGAGTTATTGACAGTAAAATTCGGATTCATTCACGTCGAGGAAGCCATTACTGGCGTCGTTTATGTACATTTACTGCAGAATAACTATGAGTAGAATATTCACTTGTCTTGATTATTGCGCAATATAGTTCTCTTGAGCAGTAATTAAGACAAGTAAGACCAGTTAAAAAAAAAAAAAGTCAGTTAAGTACATTCTTCTGTGCTATGCTCTCCACAGCAAATATAAGCAAACAACGCCAGTAATGGCTGCTGCCAGCAACACGAATGAATCCAAACTTTTACTGTCAATAACTACAAAATGGTAGATTTTATCAAATTTATCAAGTCATTTTCAAATGAAGCATGTACATTTAACCCTAAATGTAAGTATTTGGAAAATTTTTAATGCAAACTGAGCATGGGTCCTAATTTGCAAAATTAACCAAAATTGATAGTTGGGTATTGCTGAAAAATTAAATAGAGGAATAATTGATTATATATTATGATTAAGTCAGTTGACTGACTGTAGTGCTAAATAATTAACTGCTTCAGTAAATAATTGTTTTATTGGTTGACTGGCAAAGTGAATGATGAAATGATTAATTTAATTGACTGATTATTAGCGGCCAGTTTCTCCTGGTTCAAGTACTCTCCTTCTCCAATGCTTAGCATATAATCATCTGCTGCCTCTGTCCATACCAAAATGCAACCCCAAATTCCAAACTGTTTTTTCCATGGGTGACCTCCTTGTCCTAAGGTGGGAGTAACACCATGTAATCATTGATCTCTGTCAATCATAAATAACCATACAACCAAGATGCTGAATTTGTTAATTATATTTATCTTCATAATTAGAAGCTAGTACTCTGTATACTAACTGTACTACTTGCAACAAAACAAGGAAAGAATGAAGTAATAATAATAAATAACTTTTTTGTATTTTTCTAAAAAAAGAAATATGAATTTTTTAAAAATCTAATGTGGCAGGGTGCGTATCAATGATTGATATCACAGAACTGAAGCAACATCACAAATGCAATGCAAATTATTTATATATATATATATATATATAACATGAATGCATCTCTTAAACACTCTGTATATAAAATATGGAGATTACTTGTGATCAGTTTTGATTGATTGTTTTGTTTTCCCCCTCTTCATCCGGTGGAGTGCAAATTTTTTTTTGTTTTTTAATCAATTTTTTACAAGGTCCCCAAGAGAAGGAAAAAAAAAAAAAAGAAAAAAAAAAAAGGTGATATGTGACCGACACAAGAGTTTAATACAAGGTCTTTCTGCATTGGTTTATTTTACTGTGATACAAAACCCTTGCCATATTTTTTAGAACTGTTTTTTTTAAAACAACACTATCTGTTTTAAGTTTATAGTTTTTCCAAAAAAAAATGAATCTGTCATTTTGTTCAACATTTATTCTGGTTTATTAATTTTGGAACATTCAAAACAAACACACTGTTGCATAACTGCACATGAGAAATGAACATTAAACTGTCTTTTAGTTTGTTTTTTTGCTACAGTTTTTATTATCATTATTATTATTAAGAGATGCTTTTTCTGCCTTTAGTGGAGCTGCTATAGTCAGCTATTGATTAGACAACTATAATTTTCCCAGTCAATTCTTGTCAATTGTCTCTTCTTCCTATTTGCCATTTTTGTAACAAAATATTAATGCTTTTTTTTTATTTTGTTGGTTTTTCATCACTCATCCTTCCATAATTCAACTGATGACCCCACAATACAAACAAGTGAAAATAAAAAAGACCATTTTTTCTGTAAAACAAATATTATCTTTTTATTACTATAAGACTTTTTTAATCAAATTCTATGAATAAATGTATGTGTATACAATTATTTTGTGGCAATTTGGTTTTATGGTTCTGTAGCTCTGTATAGCAATCTATCTTGGATGCTGGACTAATGGCCTAGTCCTATAAATTTTTGCTAACAACTCTAGCAGCATCCCTTGGTGCAATTCTGTGCTCAACAAGGTGTCTACAGGAATAAATAATTTATAGCTTGAGAAATCATTAGCCTTCAAATGTTTATTATTACTAATATCCTATCTCAATCCTTATTTAAGTAAGTATAACTGCATTATTTTATAAAATTTGTGTAAGTATGTCTCAGGTTTATAGCATTAGAGCAAAAAATATTTAGAGGAAAGATTTAAGACCAAACATTTCTTCTCTGCTGTCTGCTATAGTTTCAGAATATATTTATTTTTAATTTTTAATGTTGATATTAATATAGCTTAAAGACAGACTGACAAGCACAAGTTATAAAGATCAAGTTGTTTATATATTCTTTTATTTGGGATTAGTTTAGATATAGTACAACAAAGAGAAACATTGTATTTTGCCAAATAATGGTCAACCAGGGTAATTTTTTAAGATAATATTTTAAGGGCAATCAATTTTGGTAATTAAATGCAGAATTACATCTACTTGATGGCAAACTTAACATCAAGTATCCTAAAGAGTAGATATACTTGCACAAAGTTCAGAGTAAAAACAGTCATAAGGTAAATGAACAAATTTAGTTTATCATATATATATGATATATAATATAAAAGGCTCAAATCTAATATTCCATGGTTGTTGAATTTGTAGGTTTGATGAATTGGATCATGATTACGATTCCAAAGTAATAAATTATAACTATGGAATATTAGTGTTTGAGCCTTTTATATTATATTCTTGCTCTGTTCTGGACATTGAGCTCTACCTGAATTCTATCCTCTTGAAAATATATATATATATATATATATATATATATATATATATATATATATATATATATATATAAAAAATATGTTTTGTCAGTTAGTTGATTGATATTACCTTCAGCATATGTATGTACTGGACTCTCTGTCATTTTCCACATATGAAGGTCAAGCAGCTCAGTTCTTAGGATCAACAGCTAGACTACCTGCATATATCATTTGATTATTGTGGTGAAGGTTTGTGTAGAATTGACCATACTTTTTGGAACAACTGAATACAGAGGATTGGTGCACAGTATGCCACAATATGTTCTCCAAATGATCCTCTGCAGGTTTTGAATTCATAGTTGTCCTTCATTCACCACATCTGGCTATAGGACACAGTCTGTCCCGCTATTTACCAATAGCTGGGGGGGGGGGGAAGAGATGGATTCATTCCTTTTCCAAGAGCACATAAGTGAATGTAATGAACTCAACTGGAATTCAAACTCAACTCTCTGATTCCTCAATCTGAGGTGATATCCATTACTCCACTGTGCCCCACTCTCTCTCTCTCTCTCTCTCTATATATATATATATATATATATATATATATATATAATGATTTAATGATCGAAATAAAAGTATAAAACTTAATATTACGAGACATATTAAAAAAACAGGTGAAGCAACCGCTTTCACTCCTGCTCTTCAGGCTTCAACGGGAGATTTAAAATTGACACAGAAAAATGTGCAATAAAAGGAATTGTAAAAAAAAAAAAAAAGTTTCTTTTTTTTCTTTTTTTTTTTTATACTTCACCCATTTTTTAATGTCTAGTAATATTAAGTTTTATACTTTTATTTCGATCATTAAATTTTGTACCTACAAAAATATCTTTAAATATAATGATTTCTTTTTCTTGAGATGGGTACGCATCTGGAGGAAGACAACCTTTTCTGATGTTTTGTGTAATTTTTGAAAAGGACAAACACTGAGTGCTGTCTATTGTACTGTAAAAACCAGTTAAATTAAATTAATTAAATGAACTAGAAAACAAGAAAATGCTTTTTACCATATGCTCATAAAATTCAGTACAAACACACTACAGAATTAAAAATGAGAAAGATAAAATATGAATTTTAAAGTGTTTTAGATAGATGGGTCACATACTCATCTTATATAAGAATGGTATCATCTAATTGAAGAAAATGTACATTTTGCTACACAATGCACACTAGTAGATTTGTTAGATCAGTAAAATCTACATTAAGAAAATTTATTAGTATTTATAGTGACTTTATTTGGCTGAATCTAGGTAAGGGATAATTAAAAGAAATTTCCAACAAAGTCTTTCATTAAAATCAAATAAATCTGTTTTTGCTGCAGTGAAATGCTTTGATATGAGGCAAATTAAAAGTGAATATGTATGAACTGGTGTAAATATGATGGATTAAAATTCTTTTAAATTTCCCTTGATGCATTTGCATATCACTTATGAAAAAAATACATTTTCTTCCAAAAAGCAATTGGGATAAAAACAAATTATATTTTTTGAAATATCAATTTTTTTAAATAATGGCACAAAAAAGAATTAATTGATACATTGGTGGGGGTGTTTGTTTTTTAGTTATATTCTGATATAAGAAAAAAGTATTTTTAAATTATAGATATGTGGCCAAATGGTTAGAACATTAGCATTCTAACCATGAGGACCAAGTTCAAATTGCACCATAGACATCAGCCAAATTTATATAATCACCCTTTGTATATATACAATCTTATAAAAATATTCACACACCATTTTTTGGTTCAAATTTAAAAGTTGTTATATATAAATTCAATGAGTATTATTTTGGGTCAATAAACTGTACACTTATGAATTAATAATATATAATTAATACAAATCTCACCTCATTTTATAGGTAAAAATAGTCACTTTGCTGTGCACATCTCAAAAAATTTATTTAAATGTCACAAAAAATTAATATAAATAAACATTCATTTTTTTTTTAAATTATTTCTTGCATAATCAATATAGAAACAACAAATAAATTTGCCACTTAGATTATGCTATGGATAATTTGCGTGATTCATTTTCTGATATCTTTATCTCTACTTTCATAGCAGCCTGCAGATTGAAAGAGCTGAACTTTCATTGGTTGATAATATCAATGGATAAAAAAATGCCAAGGAATACTCACAAAAATCAATTCAGGTTTTGTTCAATATGCTGGTCTCTCAAATTAAATTTAACAATTTTTTGTCTTCTGGATTCATTTTAGAGTACAATATATACAACTAATCAGTACTCTGCATTTATGAACCTTTTCAACCAAGTTATTATGTCATTACAAATTTTCAACCAAGTTATTAAATCATTAATTACAAATAGTGAGATTAGCAATAATATTCATTAGGGGGTAAATTTATTCACAATAAAATCAAACTGCCTCAAAATATTTGCATATAATTGTTATTTTCTTGCTCTTCCATTTTATTCTTTTAATACTGATCAATATGTATTAAATACATATAAATTTATTCTTCTAATATTAGTCAGTATGTATTTTATACATATATATTCTTTTACTATTGGTCAAAATGTATTAGCTTTAATACATATTAATTTATTCTTTTAATATTGGTCAGTATGTATTAAATTTAATACATTTATTCTTTCAATATATATTCTATCAATATACATTAGATTTTAGTTTCGTATTGTATTGAAAATATCTTTGTTAAAGAAAGTTTTGAACATATTTTCAAGTCTCCATGTTTTACTTACAAGATAAATTTGAAAATGTTTTTCCAGAAGAAAGGACTAGTTGTCTCAATTTATTGCTTCATTGCTTCAATTTATTGCTTTTTCTGTATGTTACAATAGAATTTTGTTGGTTAAGGAAAAAACATCTGTTTATAAAATATCAAATACTTTCTCAAGTAATCTGAAATATTTCTTCCAGAAAAAACAATTATCTTCTACACCAACAAAGGAGATATATTCTTTGTCTGAAAATATCAAACCTATTAAATTTCATGTTTTTCACACTTCCAGAAAATAATTTGTTACAAATTCTTATCAGAAGAATTCACATAATTTGGAAAATTCTTTTCAAATTCATCTGTTTCAGTAATTGCCATATTTTTTGCTCTCTTGTATCAAACTGTCTTAAAAATCATGTTCTTGAACACTTTGGAAAGTCTGTGAAGGAGAACATTTAGATTTGACCAGTCATGGTTTGTTCTAACTTCAAAGCAGGCTTTTAATATTATTACATAGATTTTGATTGTGTGTAGTGAGAATACTGAACAAGTTGTGCACTTTATGTAATCCAGTTACTTCTTGTTTTCTTAAAATGGTGATCATAAAAAAATTCTGTAAATGAATTCTGTATATGTAGAATAGACTTACAGCAGTAGATTTTAGTAAATGAAACATCTTTTAAATACAAAGGTGGGGAGTTAGTCTCTTAATTGAAACTTAAATGTCTGACATTATTGTGGTTATTTGGATCAGTATCATCAACTGAATTATCTTGTCACTTACAACACAATACATCTCATATTAGATGATGTGTAAAAGAATTGAAACCCTCCAATGAGATAAATTCATGAATATTACATAGGATTTGGGTATGAAAAATTATTTTATTTCCATCATTTGGAATTATATTGATTTTACACTTATTACTGTGTCAATTCTTTATTAGTGTCCAAGAATTGATGACTGAATTCTTATGAATTATGTATGTTGTTTGGATTTGTCCAAAAGTAAATCCAATCACAAAAATTTGTTTGTATTTAATGGTTGATTAATCAAATCCTGATATTGTCCAATCAGATGACTGGTTCATTAGAGATATTGTCCAATCATATGATAATTTGTCCAGAAATTGATCCAATCACAATTCAGAAACATTCTGCTCTAGTAAAATATTAAATTGAAACCAATAGAATCTGAATTTCTGTCTTTGATGTAAAGTAAATGAGATTCATTACTATAATCATTGATCTGTTAATATAAAAAGGAGAAAATATACTGCCAAATGTTGGCTGATGTATTGTTTTATATGAAAGAAAAGGAAATATGGAGGCAGCCTAACCACCAACCACAATTCACTTGTAATAATAAAGGTAATAGTGACCAATGGATTTTCTTGAAATGAGTCACATTATCTCAAAAAGAAGGAAGCTGCCCATTTGTTGGTGAATCTTAACAGTCATGATAATAAATATAATTTAGTTTTGGTAATGCTTCTGAAATGACTAAACAAAGACAGGATGCCACTTAATAATAATGGCCATAGACAGTTACCAAATATGGGTCATTAACTATAAAATTCTTTTTCTGTATGAATGTGAGTTGGCCATACCTTTCCCTCCTTTATTTTTGAAGAATTCTCACTGAAAATTTGAGTGCTTATTTTTACATATATAAAATGCTTTTTTAGATTTTTCAAACTACAACTTTTTATCCTTTTTCTTAGTATTCTGTAAAATTTCAGCAATTATGTCTTGAAATCTTTTGATAATCATACAATAGGAAGTGTAAGAAAAAAAGCCCATGCAGAAGCCATGCTTTTTTTCTCTCTGTTTATGTGAAAGAATTTATCATAAAAGAATAATGTTTATATAATGGGGACCACAATGGAAGAGGGTGTTGTGTCAAAGCAATATTTTGAGAAAGAAGAGACAAGCCTTATGGTTCGATATCTGTGAGACAAGGCTTTATGTTCATCAGTTTTGACTCATATCTTTATCTTTGATTTCTTGTCAAATTTCAGTCAGAATATTCTCTAAATCATGAGGCTATAAAGTGTTTATAACTGAAACCATTTTATTTCTAGAATATTAATCTTGGAAGAGAAGCCAGAGAAAAGAAAAGTTTTCATCTATCAACATGCATATATTAACCATATACATATACACACAAACTTTTAGATATTTTTGGTAAAGTTTAACTTAGCACCAGGTAAAAAATGCTGTTAAAAAGATGTTTTAAAATCTAGATTTTTTTAAAAAGATATTTTTAGAATTTTAATAAAACCCAAGCGTATGAAACTTAATTTATACAATTTTTCTCAAGAATTGACAACAAAATTGTTAAAGACCATTTATTCAATCAAAACAAAGATGTAAGAATATTTTTTTTCACAAAAGCATAAAATCTAATTTGTGAATTATAACAATAAATTACTTGTTTAGAAGATTATAAAAATATTCTTATAAGAATAATTTTATATTTGCAAAATTATAAAAATGTCAACAAACTTTAATTAAATATTTGTTAGCTAGATATTATACAGAAATAACTTTGAAAATGAATTTTTTTATTTATAAAATTATAAAAAATGTCTGTGAACTATAAAATAAGAAAATTTAAACAAACACCACACAAGTAACCATAACAATAAATTTCTTTCCTTTTCTCTTGTCACAAATATTCACTAGAATAGGTTGAGTGAAAAAATAATGGATATTTTTTATATTATGGTTTTATTAAAAATTCAAAAAATAGTTTTTGAAAACAATAAAAATTACCAAGGGACTATACAATAATAATAGTGGTGTCAAGAGAATACATTCTTTTGACCCTTTTTTTTGCTAAGTTAAACCTTGCCTATTTTATCTTATACATTCATGTAAACAAATCTACATTTTGTATCTCTTTATTTACTGACAGTCTTTACTGAGTATGGACAATGAGAACAAAAAGAACAATAGAAAAATAGATTAATTACCAGAGTAATAGCATTTGACAGATATGCAATTAGATATCAACCAAATGAAGAAATTGAAGTAGATAGACTAACAGACTGATACAAGTTGAGATTGGAGGGTTCATAGACTAGGCCTAAAAAAGAAGGTAAAATCATTTCTTCAGTAAATAATATCATATATTTGACACTTTTGAAACAGGTCCTTTGGAAATGGACCCAGGGATTTCAGCTTGGAGACAAATCTTGTAGCAACATGGTACACATTGAAGTTTTCCATAAGGATCTTCTTGTTTCCATAAATGACTCCACTTATGCAAGAAAATTAATGGATTGTTTGATGGATGTCTTTGTAGATGAGTTCATCAATTTTCCCCATTTTTCTGGTGACACATTGCCCTGAATATACATCATTTAGAACTAACATGCAACTGGCCTTGAAACATTCAACTAACCTTGATATAAACCTGTTTTTGACTTAGAGAATGTATACCAAAAGACTGACAAAGAATTTTGAGGGCCTTGTGAACAAATTTGCATGTTGTTCAAATTTGTTAGTTGTTGTAAAGATTGTATAGCCATTCCAACACATCTTTTCAAAAGCTTTTCAAAATCTTGTGTAATAATTGAGAACTAGTAGATAAAGACCATTGGTAGACTGACTCAGTTGGCTGGGTACCATTAAGTATTAGTTGCCCATTCATTACTAAAGAAAAGTGTAATCACAGCAGGTACAGTTGGAGAGTTATCTGATATCACCTTGTATTTCTATAAATTTACTGAGAACATGAAACTTTAAAGCATATCTTGAATATTTACGAGTAATTTAAAGGAATTTTAATTTAAGAAAAACTTTAATTTAAAGAAACTTTAATATAAGTAAAATGAAGACAATACTGAATTCTAAAGAAAGTCCTTTCAAAATAGAGAAAACAATACCAGACAAAAACTAAACCTAATATGACATCTTCCTCGGGTCCAATATCTGTGGGTGACAACAGTGGCCTAGATAATTACTATCCAGTGGGATTATCCACAACTGTTGAAATCTTTTGAGCTTTGGATTAACAGACAATATCTGTACCCTGTGCATAAGCATCTTTGTACAGCTTCAAGTGGCTGAGTATTGAATTCAGAGTTGTCTTTCTCCTAAGCTGGTTGCCAACCGTGGCTAGTGATACCAGTCTGATTTCATATTTAACCCATGTGAGAAAAAAAGACTGATTCAGATCTTTCCTAAGGGTATTTGTGTGAAAGTTACTGTGATGAACTTGACCGGAATTCAACCTCAGCTCACAGAATTCTCATTCTGAGCACCTAACCACTGCACTATCATGACAAAGGACATTAGAGTGGAAGATTTTCTTGAAGGATTATGAAACTATGATTAACGAACTCATATATTTATCTTTTAGAGGATGGTGAAACTATGATTTAAATCTGCTATCAACCATTTATGCATTTAAATTATGATGAATAAAGTCCTTTGATTATGTATATAATGAAATAAAACATAAGCAAAAAAAGATGAACCGTTTACTGTAATATACAAAGATTGGTTGATAAGTAAGTTCTACTGTGTAGCATTGTTAAGAGTGAAGATAGAAAAATGTTTAAATGTACATTGAGTTTTGTTCATTATACGACAGCATTAAATACCAATGTTTGTTGTATGTTTGGGTTATATATAAAACAGATCAGTAATATAATTTTGACTCTAGAAGGTTGTGTCGACTAAAATTCACAGATAGATGGAAGCAGTGAAGCCATGCAAATATTCAAACAACACAGCCACAGAATAAGTCTTGAGACAAGAATATGTTTTGTATCACAACATCACAAATAGCACAGAAAGAATCTGAAATTTACTCTTGTTGCACACTGTCTGTACAATTCCAATTTGGCATGATTTGTCTTCCAGTTGGAAAAAATATTGAAAGGTCAACATTTTTCATCCATTACTAAAGTTCAATTAGAAACCTTCTAATCTAATGAAAAAGCAGATAAAACATCTAGAAAAATATGCAGCACTAAATTAAAAGTTGAAAAATTAAGTTGACATTTTAAAAAGAAATAAATTCATTTTAACACCAGTTTTATTAAACAATTTCAGGATGTTGAACAGAAATTCCAAATTTCTAAGATCATGAAAATATCTATATTCTAAGTTGATAGTGAACTAGTTTAGTCTGGCACAAGGCTACAAGTCTGGAATACCCACTGAGAATTTGATTCATTGATAATGATCTGCAAGACAGGCTTCTTAACCATTACTCTATAGTAGTGTTTCCCAATCTTTTTAAGCAACGACATACCTAAGAGCAAATAAATATATCATGGCACAATTAGTAAAATGAATATGAATTTACTTTATTTCAATGTTTCTATTCAACTATTTGTGCAGCTTATTTAATGTGAAACCCTTGCCTGGTGTTTTTTCATGATTTCTTTAATGTTTGATTGAAAGTACAATAAACAGACCCTCATTTCTTCTTTAGTTGAGCACAGTTTTCATTGCTTCTTATTTTTTATGTTATTTAAGGTTAAAAAGCCTAATTCACATAAATAAGAAGTAGAAAATTGCAATAAAACTAATAAAGCCTTTTTAACCAATGTGGGATATTCCTTTTGTATCAAAATGTATAAAATAGGTACCATCAAAAGCTTTATTTTGGGTCCTCCAGAGTCTCATGCAGTCATCAGTCAACCAGCACTTGATGATTGCATTTCACAGATATGCTACCAGTGAGGTAAAAAAATGTATATTTATTATTAGTATATATATATATATAGAGAGAGAGAGAGAGAGAGAGAGTCAGCATATTTTCATTCAAGCATGTTTCATTAAACAAAAACTTCAAATCCTCAAGGTTGTCTATATCATAAATATACATAATATGTCTATATTATTTAATGAAACACACACAAACATTATATATATATATATATATATATAATGTCATCGACAGACAGACTGTTTTGCTGTATCGCAGCTCATCAGTGTAGCTAGACATCCGATTGCCTCAAGCCAGGATCAAATCCTGACTAATTTGGCATCAGTCGGAGATTTTTCCCTAAGCTATCAACTCTGGGCAGAGAGAAAGATGAATTTTTATATATTTATTTTGAATAAACATACCAGTGACTCAGACTACTCAATTCATAGAAGAGCTTTGCATATATATATATATATATATATATATATATATATATATATATATATATATATATATCATTTACATATTTAGGAAGTAAGATGAAAGCAAATGTATCCCTTGATGATGAAATAACAAATTGGAATAACAGTTTATAGAATGGGAGGGGTATCAAATTGGACACCAAAATATGAGTTTATAGAGCAGCTGTCTTGACCAAACTGATGAACAGCTCAGAATCATGGACTAAGCATAGGTCCCATATAAATCAGCTTGATGTCTTTCCTAAAAGTTGTCTCTGCATGATCTGTGGCTATACTTTTGATGATAGGATGTCCAATGATGATCTTCTCATAAAATGCAACATTGTTGGAATTGAGACTTTCCTGATGCAGTCACAACTTTGCTAGGTTGGTCATATTGGATGCGTGACAACAGAATACCTAAGGTCCTCATGTAAAGCCTGTTTGACAGTGGAAAAAGGACCGTTGGACAGCCATGGCCCCGGTATAAAGACAAGCTAAATAGTAACCTCTCAGTTGTCAAGTCAATATGCCTTATACCAACTTCAAGTGAGTTGACCTGGCTAGAAATAACTGGAGATATTTATGCCAAAGTCATATCAGAAATTTTGAAATCAGTCATACTGACTAGCTAAGAGATGAAAGACTTGTATGTAGGTCACTAGTAGGACTGAAGTGTCACATACAACCCAAGCATAAAAACTGAATGAGGTTGTCAAATCTTCATACATCAAAATCAATGGGAGAGTCCATCATATATATATATATATATATATATATGATCACTTTAAATGTTATTTTTAATGAATACTTGTATTTGAGTAGGTGCTACATTTATTTATGAGACAGTATATTTTTCATATCTGCACAGTTTTGTATCAAAATGTAAACAAAAAGAATTTTGGATACAAAACTGCAGATATGATAGATATTGAGAAATCTATCATGCAAGAAATTTCACTTAAATGCACAAAATTTGGCATCGTCTGCTGACTGTCCTCATAGCTTAGTTGGTTAGAATGTGCCTGGCTTAACGTTATCTCCCTCTGCATCATGGGATGTAGGTTTGAATCCTGCTGAAGAGTGCAATTTTTTCTTTAAGAAGATTTCTCAAGTATTGAAGTTGGTAGATGAAAATAAATAACTGTAATCTTGCCAAACAGAATGGAAAATTAGCCCCTGTGACATAGAAGTGTCCATTTCAGTTTCATTCAAATTGTATGTGTATGCATTATATCTGTGTGTGTGTGTGCACTTGTATATTTTAATATCAGTGACAGACCTCAAAATATTTCTACAAAAATTTTTAAAAGTTAAAAAAATAATAAAAAAATTTCTGAAATGTTCAATAAAATCTTATAATTATCTTATTTTTAGAGTTTAAAAAACATTTTCTGTTTCCAAATTCATAATTTTATTACTCAGCCTGGGGTATGTATTGTCCAGACTGTGGTAAGGAATGCATTATTCCAATTATTTTAAACTCGGTCAAACTGTGTGTGTATCTGTTTGTGTGTTCATTAAATGGTACAAACACATATAAATCAATCATGCAAACCACCAACATAAGCATATACATTATATACATACATGAAAAGTCACATGCCAACAGTGTGTGATGGACAGAGAACTGGCATCTCTTTTATAATATGAACTGATCTCAACTTTTATGAATTCTGACAGCAGAATAATTAAAACTGAATTCTGAATAAAATAAAAAAATATCATCAATAACAATGGCCTGAAATTATCTTTGAATAATATATTAACTTTTCCTGAATATTTATCTCAAATTTTTATCCTTTCTCTGTAAATGGAAAAAAATGATTCATTTTTCTCTGTCTTTTCTTGTAAGAAACAAAGAATGATATTAAGTTTGTAATTATTGAATAACCTGTTCTGTAAGAAGAATGATCTGATTGGAGATTCATCATACCATATTTTTCAGAATATAAGACACACCAGTGTATAAGACACACCAGTGTAAAAGACACACCATTATTTTAAAGACAAAGTTATTGTTGAAAAAAAAAGCTACAGTTGTGTTTGGAAGATTTTTATTAAACAAGAATTCAATCTGATACTTTAAAAATTAGTATATAATTTTTCAAACACGAAAGAGCTCAAAACATCAAAATAAAAGAATACCTTAAATAAAAAAAAAGCGTTTATTTAGTTTGGTTCAAAACCTACAAAATCCACATTGCTTTCATTATTGCTTGGAAATAAATCAGACATTTCATCATTGGATCCAATATTATGATCAAAGAGAACGTCATCCTCAATCTCATCCATTGTATTACTGATACGACACTTCTTAAATGACTTAATCACAAAATCACTTGTTATTTTTAAATATATTTATATATTAAATATATTTATATATGGCTTGTGTATATCATATTGCTGTAAATACAAATGTTAAAATATGTGTAAGACTATATATAATGACAAATGTAAAAAATATAAACAACCAACAAATACAAGTGCAAAAGCCAAGCTAATAGAATAAAGTCATTGTAATGAGGGAAAGCAAAAAAAAAATCTTTAAAAATAAGCAAAAAAAAGAAAATATAACAAAAAAAGAGTAAACTGGTTTCAGTCCTCCATCTTTAAAGCCTCTATACACACTGATTCTCATGAGGTTCTGAAGAATAAGAATGAAAATCTATTTTTTTGATTATTGTTAAAATTTCTTTCCCGTCACCTCCTTACAGGGACTTTATTTTATTGTCCTTGTTTTCACTCCCCCTTATTTGTTGGTTTATATTTTTTTACATTTGTTAAAGCAATAATAAAGTTTTGCACTCCTCACAGATTTTTTAAATATTATTCATATCTGCAGATATTATTCATACAAGCAGATTTTGACATCAAATTGTGTGATAAAAACGTGTCTTGTACATTAAAAAATATGGTAATCTGAAATCCAAGTTGGCACTTCAGGTTGACTGAAAATTCTTTTAGCACTTTGCTTATGGATGACTCCAGAGTTTATAAAGAAAGCTGTTCTTGAAACAAAAAAAGAAAAGAAAAAACAAAAATAAATACAGAATCCAAAAGATAAACATATGAGTCTGCTAACCAATGAAAAGAAGCTTTAGTCCCTATTTGTTGATCTTGTTTTGTCAACATCTCTATTGAGCAAACTTATTGTTGGTGATTTCATCTAAAGAGATAAAAAAAGAAAAAAAAACAATCAAAAAAGATTTTGTTATTTAGAGAAATGAATGCTGTTTTTCATTTATGACTTGGTGTTTTGTTATAATTTAACTTGATTGTATTAATATTTGTTTTAATTTCTTATTGAATCTATTTAATTGTTATTTTTTCATCATTGAATTTTGAAGGGGACAGTAGCAACTGAATTGGTTGTAGATCAAAAAGTCAAATGATTTTTTTTCTTTCATTTAGAGTAAATCTTAAAACTTAAGGATAACACTTTATCAATCTCATAAAAAACCTGATGTAGTTTCTGTCTGAATTTCTGAGATGAGGAGTTATCATTGTTTACATTCAGACTAATATCCTCATCTTTGTTGTTATTATTGTTGATAGGTGGTAGGTACTTTACTGGGAATGTTGAAGTAAAAGGACTGGATCTCAAGGGTATAAAATAAATAATATATTTTTATTTATTTGCTTTAAAGTGAGTCCTTTGATATTCAGTGTCACAAAAATGTTCACTTATAAGGTGGATATTGGTGTGACACTATGTGACACTGGTAAATAAAAAGAAAGGGTTACAATTAAAATATAACTTGGAACAAAACAAAAAGGCTTAAAAAATGGAATGATAGATAAACGAAGAGAAGAAGCAAAATTGCTTTTATTTTTGAAAGTCTATTTTTAAGCAGAGATGGTTTGAAGAAAGTGACTTTGTTGTTGTTTTGGGGGAAAGATATTACCAAAGAGGCCATCTGGAAAAACTGGGCTGACAACTGATTGATGGCACTACCTTAAAGGGAAAGTTATGAAGACGTCTGCTAAGGACCAGCTGGAAAACTAAGTTATTTAAGAAGATAATATTTGGTAATTTTTAAAGACAAGGTAGAATTTAGAAGCTGATTTGTTCCACCTATCAAAAAGTGAAAATTGTGAACAGCTCAAGAATTAGAATTTCTTAAGATAAAGGTTTGGGTTCATAAGTTCAATTGAGCGAACAAGATATGGCAACCAAATACTTACTAATAACTGTCAGTGGAAACAGCTGGTAAATTTCTGATTATAAAGATAACAAACTGGGAAAAATGTGCTGACAAAAATTAAAGTGATAATTATAATTAACAACCACAGGTTAAGCCCAACCCTTTCACCTATGAAGTTTAAAAATCGAATTTGTCAAAATGACAATCAAGTTGAACGGCTTAAATGAGACAGATGAATTGCCTACACCCATTGGGAAGTAATGGTGCAAGGCATAAATATTGGTTATATGGGTGGGTCAGTACCTGCAACTACTGCCCATAGGAAAAGGTATCTCCCAAATTTGGAGAAATAATTAATTTTCCAAAGCCAGAAAACAAAGAACTCTTGTTAGAAGACAAAAGAAACACAGTCCCCCAAACACGTCAACCCCCATGCCAGTCTTGATTAAAAGTCAATATAAGCAGAACACTGAAGCAACCAGCCCAAGATCCAAAGTTAAAGGGCAGAAACACAGATGAGATCAGATAGCAAGAGGAGCTGTCGAAGCCCATGTGACATGGTGTCAAAAAGAAGTACCAATTTTGGCCTTGTTCCAGACTTAGTTAAAATGAGCAAAGTGTCACGATAGAATTCAAAATGGAAAGGATTAATATTTCTGTACAGAGAATGATATAGAAAATTGACCCAAAGAATTTTGTAACTTCTTTTATTTCATCTGAAAAGAATATATTGTTTATGTTTTCCTTGTGACATAGCTTTGCCGTGGTTTGAACCAACACTACGATTGCTGACAATAACTCAGTCTTTGCCAGCTCTGAGATCAAAAAGAATAACATGATGAAGCAGAACACAGACTGGGGTGACCACTTCAACAACCAGTGGTAGTATTGACCAGCATAAGAATTGATCAAAGACTGACTGGTGAGAAGTGTCATATTAGTAGTAGCTTAGATAAAGTCCAGTAGTGGTCATTTTGAAGTCAGAACATGTTAGGGGTAGTAGTAATATTAGAAATAGGTCAGTGTCAATCTACTGTGTTTTCCTTGGCCTTGAGCAGGGCAGAAATATCATTAGCAGATGACCTCTTCATTACTTATTCACTCATCATGCATGGCTAGTTTCTCTGCAATAACATCTTTTATTCCATCCTCTCCTGCTATCCTCCTTTTCTAGCTCGGAGGTGTCAGCTTATATCCATTCAACCAGGCTCCAAGATTCTGGCAGGAACTTCAGTTTCAGCAAACATCAAAAGTATCTTTGTGCTAATTTTTTTTGATTGGCTAAAATTATTTTATTTTCTAGCATTCCTTTTCTTATTCTATTTTTTTTATTACAGAATTTATGTAGAGAGCCTCACCCTGATTTTTGTTAGTTTTCAGTCCCAAATTAGTAGGCTTTGCTCCTGCAAAATTCCCACATTTTTTGGCCAGGTTTAGTCTTTTCTTTTTCTTCCTCTTTTTATTTGAGAGTTGCCTTTTTATTAGTTGAGAAATTTAGAGAGAGAGAGAGAGAGAAAGAAAGAGATAAGGGTTTTAAAGGAAAGCAGAAATACCTCCTTATTTTAATTGAATTCTTTTTATTCTTTGTTTAGATATTTTATTTTTATATTTTATCTTATTTTTCTCGGGACTTACTACATTACCATCTGAAAACTTCAATCAAACCTTTGCATAAACTGATAGAGACTGCTAAAATAAAAGGAAAAAGCTGGAAACTGTAATTGTATCTATTTCTGTCAAATTATCGTTACATCCAACACCCATCTACATGACACAGTCCTGCTGTGCTTATGTTCCAGGGATGACAGTTTAGAGAGAAGCTTCCTAAAATTCAAAGGAAATATGATGAGCAAGAAGTAAGGCAAACAGAAGCTAATGTGAAATAGAACATGTTGTATTATTACAAGAAAAAGAGAATTACTAGAAACATAAATATGTTGATTGGAGACACGGTATTGATTAAGCAACCAAAGCAAAATAAAATACACCCTCTTTCAAACCAACACTATATGTTGTCATAGCAAAAAAATAAAGGGATGTTTGAGAATTGTGACATCAGCTACCCAGGGTCTCTTTATAGGAACAATGACAATATATGAGACGCAATCAGTTGGTCCATCTATTTTCTCAATTATGCCCGTGGCTTCAAGACGTTTCAGAGGAATGGAACATGCCAATAAAGTTGATAGACTGGTTTAACATTTTCATCTATGTGTAGTTTGACTTGTACACCCTTCATTTTCAGGAAAAAGATCATCATATTTTTTTAGCTAACCTATTTAGTAAATTTTAATACACCAATGTTGACTGCTGTTTGTGAACTAATTAAGGTCCGTTTACTAACATCAGCCATATACAAATCAGCAACATGTAGCTTATGTGTGGATTCGATGCTTGCTTTCAAGGGTCTCTAAAGTTTTCAGTTCAGGGTGGGAGTACTATCCATATATGAGAATAATTTGGCATCTGTTTTTCTTAAAGTAATGATCTTTTTTAGTTTTTCATAATCCTGCAAATCTATTATATTTACGTCAGCTCCAAAGACAATCTCCATAATCGACTCTATTCCATTTATCGTTACTTGAATTTTGGTGTCAATTTTGTTTACCATTAGTTTATTACTTTTAATATTGAAAATAGAGTTATCAGTCTATCTCTTCAATAACTGTCTGGACATTTGAGTTTGACCTGCATACTTTAGGGAAGGCAGGCAGATAGCTGACATAACAGTTAATTATCAACTTATTACCTTCAGTCTGAATTTCTGAAATGAGGACTTATCATTATTTATATTCGGAGTAATATCTTCATCTTTGTTGTGAAATTCATTTGATTGCCTTCTGTCTAATTTTCTGGAATGAAGTATAATCACTATTTACAGTCAGAGTAATATCTTCATCTTTTTTTGTCATATTCATTTGATTGCCTTTTGTCTGAATTTCTGGAATGAAGAATTATCATTATTTACAGTCAGAGTAATATCTTCATCTTCATCACTTTAATTTTTTCTGTATTCTTTGTTTTTTAGCTGTACATGTTTTTTCCCCATATGAACATGGACTACTCCATTATCTTACCAGCAGTCTATAAATTCATAATTAAATTTATAAATAAAGTTTCAATTTTTTGCTGTGGATTGCTATAAGCATTAAACTCACAGTAGCATTGAGTAGTGAACCAGAAATGTATAATTATTCTTAGTATAAATTTTAGATCTCTTATTTTACATCAAACAATGTTTTATTATTACTAGCAGCACTGACTGTGCATTATATATATATGAATATATATATATCTATATATTGCAGGAAAAATATCTGTCTATATTTCTGAGATGTGATATTGTAATTATTTACATTATTTGCATTGTTTGGATTGTTTTCCTCATTTTTATTGCTATATTCACAACATTTCAGCTGTTGTACACTCCACTTCTTCAGGTGATTGGAATTTCAAACTTAACCCTTTATTTCATCCACTGCAGTAAGTTGTTCTAGTTCTACATGCCATACCTCATCTGGATATCTTTCTATGGGTCTTTGGTGGAAAGATTATGACAAAGTGGAAACACTTTTCGCGTGACACATTTCATCCCCTAGGACATCATTGAACTAAGGGATGAAACATGTCACATGAAAACTTTTTTTTTCCTAATATTGCAAGCTATCATAAGTTCATTCCATTTGTTAAGTAGGTTTCAGTCATTATTATTTTAGAGGATGAATCTTTTTTCCTGCAAACACAGGTTGCATCAGCTGGCACAGCCAGAAAAGGGTGGAGATTTGGCAGCAAAATTCCAATTTACTATCAGTGTATCAGAGTGCCATGGCATTTGCACATTGCTTATTGGTAGAATTCATTTTATGGTGAGGATATTGGGTTTTCCAGTGGTTGGCTGTGGAACTGAAATAAAAGACCAAAACCTACAAACGTAGGTATATGTATAGTTATTAAGATATATATATATTTTTGTTAAAATGAACAAAATTTAAAGAGTATTTTATAATGTCTAATGGAGCTGAACATTATTTTTATGTTTAGATGCATTTAAACTGATCAAATTTTATTTCAGAGAACAATAAAATTAAATTTTGTTTGATTAAAACCCTGCTAACATGGAAGTACCCAAGAATCATTTGAGGCACATAATGCTTTACGAGTTCAAGAAAGGAAACTCAGCAGCCGAAGCAGCTAGAAAAATGTGTGAATGAAAAGAACTTGCAGAAGATGGTTTGCAAAATTCAGAGGTGGAGATTTCACCCTTGAAGATGAAGATCGAACCGACGTCCAGTTGAGTTTGATGAAAAGCTTCTTGAAGCAGCCCTTGAAGAAAATCCTGCTTTATCAGTTAAGGAATTGGCAGTAGTTCTCAGTTCAAACCATACAACTGTTCATTGTCATCTTCAACAGCTTGGAAAAGTTCCTAAACTTGAAAAATGGGTGCCTCATGAATTGTCTGAAAACAACCTCAAATTGACATCTGCTCTTCTCTCCATTCTCGCCAACTTGTTTCACCTTTTTGGGATAGACTTGTGACTGACGATGAAAAATGGATCTTTTATCGAAATGTTAAGCATTGTAGACAGTGGCTTGGTAAAGAGGAAGGACCCCAGCCACAGCCGAGAAGGGAACTTCATGGGCAAAAGGTTCTTCTTTCAATCTGGTGGGATCACCAAGGAATAATCTACTTTGAATTCTTACCACCTAATGCAACAATTAATGCTCAAATATACTGTCAGCAATTAGAGCGTTTGAACCAAGCTTTGGGGAAAAAAGACCTGCTCTAGTGAATCGAAAAGAGGTGATGTTTCATCAGGACAATGCGCGACCCCACACAGCAAGAATCACGTCACAAAAGATCAAAGAACTTGGTTGGGAGAAAATTCCTCATCCACCTTATTCTCCCGATCTTGCTCCTTCAGACTACCATTTGTTTCGTAGCTTACAGAATCATTTGGAAGAAACAGCTTTTGTAACACAGGAAGAGGTTAAAACTGATATTTGTGAGTTCTTCGAATCAAAGCCAAAAGAATTTTACAGTAATGGAATTAGTAAGCTTGTTAATAGATGGAAGGAAGTCATAGATAATCAGGGAAAATACACTGTTGATTGAATCTGTAATTAAATGTAACATTTGGTCACTTGTTTTCTTTATACAAAATTCGGACATGACCTGATCTTTTATAAGTGATAAATAATAGTAGAGATTTGTGGGAAAATGAAATAAAATCAATAAATAATATAATAATAAAAAATTTTAAAAAATAAATATATTTTCTCATGATGTTAGTAATGAAGAAACTGGAACCTGTTTTTGGTTACATACACAATTTTATGACTCCATTTCCAGAAACAACAGCACTTTCCTCATGTCACTTTCTAATGCAAAGCATTTAGAACATCCTTTGCAGCTCCAAAACCAAATTATTTACTTCATAAGAATCATGTGCACAACTAAAGAAATAAAATAAAGAGAAGTAAAGGAAATGACAGAAGACCAAATTAAGTTTTATAGTAAACAAAGAAAAGGATTTATTATAATTTTATTAAATAATATTTATAATTTTAGTGATTATGGTCAGTGGCAGGAAAAAACATAAAGACTTACACACAACAAATTAGAACTTCAGTCGGGAGTTGCTGAGTTTTTGCGGAATAGTTTAATTGTCAGGTCAGCGAATGGCAGTAAACATACTGCTCTGAAGCAGATTTCTACAACAAATGACTTTGCCAACTCGCTTAATTCTGGCACCAACCAACAAATACAGATACCCATATGAAAAACCTCCACTTGTAAGATCATCTGACCCCACCAAACAACCCAGAACTTGGAGAAATTTAATTCATAAAAATAGATTCTCTTAACAATAAGTAACTTGGTTGTTCCAACTCAGCGCAAAGCTGACTTGAGCTCAACCATTTTAACCATTCTTATCCTTAGCTTAACTTATTTCTGGACAAAGAAAAGAAAACGGACTTACACAAGAAACATTGAGAAATTTGTTTCCCTACAGTTGCCATAAGAAAAAGAATAAACAGTCAATAGTAAAAACCCAAGTTTTTGTTGCTTCATCTTTAACTGTTTACATGTGAACACTTACACGCCTAAAATATACCAACACGCAACCTTAAAATTCCATACATTTTAGTAAATTAACTATTTACACAAATCCATGCTTTGAACATTAGTGTTTTACTAAACATGAATTCCTTCAGAGGTTGTGCAGAAAATTGGATTGGATTTTGTAAATTTAATGTTAAAATTTAATCAATGAAAAAACTCAAAGCGAAAAACTGCTGTTTCATTAAACTTTAACTTCTTTCTCAGACATGATTTAAGAATAACTGAACAAATTCAAAAATTTATTGTACACATTAATCTTACACCATTTATAGACTTATTTTAGAAAAGATTATGGCCTCATAACATTGATGTTTTAAGAAAAACATGATCTGCAAATAAATAAATTTAATTCAGTAAGAAATCCACCAAAGTTTAAATGTAAAGGTATTCATGGAACTCAGAGTTTGGATTCATTAAGTGAATTATATTCTATTAATAATTATATATATAAACTAAAACTTGAAGGAAGATTTTACTCTATCACCTGTAAGAATTGCCACAAGGAATATATTGGAGAAATCTCAAGGAATTTAAATAAAAGATTATATCAACACAAAAGGGATCTTTTACAAAAGAACACATTAAATGCATTGGTTGCTCACCATAATAAGACTATAATTTTGATTTAAAAATGCTATTCTAATTAAAAGAGAAAGCAATCAACTAAGGAAAAAATATATAGCAAGTGCTTTAACTGCTAGATCATCCACAGTAAATATATGTCCAGGTTCTTGCAACAATTCACCTTTCTTGGCAGATCTTCTATTATCACAGTGCAGGATATTTAATAACAAAAGTGATGGAAACAAACAAAAAGAAAAAGAATCTAAATGAAACTGGCTAGACTATATATTTATTTTTTTAATTGCTATCACCCCATGGAAACCAGTAAAGCCACTAAGACACAAGGGGGTTATAGGATGTGGAAGAATTAGGAACAGAAACATTAATAATGAGTGGGAAGAGGAAAGAGTAGTCAAGAGGACAGTAAATATTGATTGACATTGCATTTAAATTTTTGCAAATTAAAGTTGGCTTGAAAGCATGGAGCCAGAAGGGAGTTCCACAAGCGAGAATTGCAAGAAAAGAAACTATTAGCTTAGAATTTACAGTTACATCTCGCCAGCTCATAAATTGAAGAGACCTCGACACCAGTCTAGTACTGAGCTTACATTCAAAAACACTAGATACACTAGCGAAGGGCTCGTTCAAACAAATGCTATGAAAGTATTTATAGAAAAGACAGAGAGAGGCAACCTTATGGTAGTGAGAAAGTGACTGAAGACGAGACACCAGATCAGGAGCAATAATGTACACAAAACATATATTTTTATTTTTACCAATGTTAATTTTTAAAAAGGCCCAAGGGCCAAATTTTTATTTTTAAAATTATAAATTTATTGTATTTGCATAAGAAATTTTATAACAGGAAAAACAGACCACTAACTCTAGACTTGAAAAGGTCAAGATTTAATTAACAAATAAAATTTCAGAGTTCAGGCAGAGATGTTATGGAAGAGAAAAAAGTAATTTTAGAAGGAACCGATAACTCAGTCCTAAATGTAAAAAACAAGGATGAACCTCTATGTTGTTCAAAAATTTTACAAAAGGATTTTTAACCAGACGTATTTAAAAAAAAAAAAAAAATTTAATTTTAAAATTTTTTAGCATCCCTCTCCTTCATGCAAATGTGTAGTCACATCAATATAAACATAACTTTAGTCTGTTAAAGTACTAAAGGTCGAAACACATCAACACAAAATATTTTTACACTTTGTCATAGATGGTTGTTTTTGTTTAACAGCATATCAACTTTTAACTTTGTCAGATTTTCCATAATATATATATATATATATATATATATATATATAGACAACATTTTAGCCTTGTACACTCTGGTCTTCTTCCAACATATATCAACTGAAGAAGGCTGGAGTGTACAATGTATTTTGAAAAATTATCATGAATATTGTTATATATATATATATATATATATATATATATATATATATATATATATATATATATATTAAAATGCTATTTTTTCATTACCATAGAGAACCAATTTTAATTTTAAATAATTTTGGTAAATATATCTGTTAAAATGAGATGTCAGATTTATTTTCATTTTTTGTGTAATTTAGCTGACAATTTATCCATTGCACCCTGTATATTATATATACATATATTTAGACAGTATATCTTCATTTAAACATGTTTCATTTAATAATATAGAGATATTGTGTCTGCTTATTTTTATACTGATCCTTTGCAGTTGTCTAATCAGTTTCAACCTTAATGTAATTGCAATAAAATCTGCATTCTCTTCTGATAGTGATTTTTAAAAACATGCATGAACATGCTCTATAGTTTGCAAGTGTTTTTAAAAATCACTATTGCAACAAAATGCAGATTTAATAGATTATGTTGAGTGTTCGTTGGTTACTACATTACAGTCATTAATTTTGTTTTGATTCAAGTTGCAAAAAAAAAAATAACAAAATAAGCTGAAAAACATTTAAAAATAATTAGAAAAAAAAGCTTTTTTTAAATAAATAAATAATTTTTAGAATAAAAAACATTATCACATTAATAATATAAGCATTATGAAAAGAAAGAAAATCCCTAACAATAACTGGTTCATAATGTAACCCTTAAAGTAAATATTTTGTGTATTACTTCAAGTGAATTTAAGTAATTGAAATGGAAGGAAAAATAATACAACTGATTTTGTAAGTTAATTCATTATACTAATTTACCAAAGTTTTACCCCCCAAAACATGTTACCTGGGGTGGGCCACCACACACCTCCTCTTGGTCTGCCAATGGTGACAACATGATACTAAATAAAACTGTGTCATTTTCATAAAAGGTTCTTTTTAATTTGACTCATTCTCAAAAAAAAATTATTTTTATACTTCCCTTTATGTTCACAAAAATACCCATGGATAAATTTGACCACATTTGAACCCAACCATTTTGTTTGTTTGACATCATAGCTTATCAGCCACTCACAATTTGTTTCTATGCTTTCATCTCTGTTTAAAAAATTGTTATAAATTCACTATCAGGGCCCATGATTTGTA
Organism: Acanthosepion pharaonis; assembly: GCA_903632075.3. Taxonomy (NCBI): domain Eukaryota; kingdom Metazoa; phylum Mollusca; class Cephalopoda; order Sepiida; family Sepiidae; genus Acanthosepion; species Acanthosepion pharaonis. The sequence goes on along the minus strand of CAHIKZ030001672.1, from coordinate 174,713 downwards.
TTCATTATAGATTGTCAGTAGCTCACTTTTTCTTATTGTCTGTGTTTGTGTACATGTGTGTTTTTAGTTGGTACCAAGTTGGTTTCTTGGTTATTTCAATTTGATCAGATGACAAATTTTATATCAGAGGGAAAACTTTAAATTTTATATTTATATTAATTGTATTAATATTTATATTTATATTAACTATATTAATATTTATTAATATTTATTTTAATATTTATTTATTAATATTTATTTTAATTTTATATTTCTTTTTCTATTACCTTACATGATAATTATTATCCTTAATGTTTTGTTATTAATAAAAATAAATAAAAATCTAACTTTATTAATCACTTCTGTATCATTTAATAATTATTATAATGGACATTTTTGCAGATGTGTTATGTTTAAAAATAAGGAAGGTAACTGATTTGATTCTCTACTTACTTAAGAAATTTTCTTTTACTCCAAACAAGGTAATAAAGTCACTAAGCCACAAGGAGTTACTGTGTGTGAAAGAATCTGAGAAAAATAAACATTATTAAGGAGTGAGAACAATAAAAGAACAGAAATGAAAAAGACAGGAAACAAATGACTGACACTGCATTTAAATATTTGAAGATCAAAGTTGACTGGAAAGCAAGAAGCTGGAAGAGAGTTCCACAAGCAAGAAGTGTGAAAAAAGAAACTGTTAGCATAGAACTTACAGTTCCATCTCTCGCCATTTCAACTGTAAAATAATGAGACCTTGTTTGCCAATTTAGTACTGCGCTTAAATTTATAAAGTTTAAGTACCAAAGAGGAAATCTCATCACAACAATTACCATAAAAATATTTATAGGAAATGCACAGGGAAGCTATGTTATGATGGTGGGAAAAGGACTGAAGCTGAGATGTCAGGTCAGGATCAATAATATTGCAGATTCTTCTTTGGATCTTATCAAGAATCTCTAAATACATAGCAGAAGCACCAGACCAGATGCACAGTTGAATGGTAGACTTATAAATGCATAAAATAGATTCTAGCAAGAAAAATTGTCTAGCATGAAACTGTGAACCAACTTTCCTAACAGCAAACCTAGCAATTGATTCACTGACTTAAACAAGGAGACTGCTCAGAAGAGATGCAGGAGATTGCGAAGCCATCTGGAAGCCATGTTTGAAACCAATAGTGATTTTATTTATTTAATATTTCAAGATATTTTTTGTGTAATTTTGGTAAATATATCTGTTAAAATGAGTTGTCAGTGTTATTTTCATTTTTGCATAATTTAGATGACAATTTATCCATCGCACCCTGTATATTGGGATATTTGGTTTGAGTGTAGATTGGTCATTGGTTAAAAGGAAATTCACAGAGTGTCGATAAATACAAAATAAATCTTAATACAATATAATAATACAGAAGGATAAAAGGTAAAAGTTGAAGTTGCAAGATCTCAAGTATATATATATATATATATATATATATAGGTTTGTATCCAAATGTAGTAGGTGCTACTTGACAATGTGGTGAAGGAAGGTATGCTTCACTGCAGCAAGGATGGGTTAGCCATCTAAGGCTGCCAGATAGTCATGCAAATATTATATTTCATCTCAGGTTATGTTAGAATGACCACATCATTGAAGAATAAACAAAATTAGTTTATCGACTCTGGTTTTAGTTGATTTTCCATCCATTTATATACATATCTATAGATCTGCTTCAAAACATGTAATCTGCTTCTCATTGGCTCATGGCCTATATCCTGGTTGTGAAAGCTTTCTGATTGGTTGGTCAAACTATGGCTTTGTTTACCTGGTGATTTTTATTATCTATTTTCAGATATGGTGAAATTTTGGGCTTCTTGTTATCTATTTCTCTATCACCACAATAGCCTAGTCAGAAAAAAACAAACTAGTAGACAAGTTAGAAAAGGAAAGTAAGAAGTAAGAACCAATCATTAACTCTAAGAAAATAAAATACATGGTTGTTGGCAAAAGAGATAGTTCTCGGTATTGTTATGTATTTAAAGATGAAGAATAGTCTGGGTTACCTCCCTATGACTGTAAATATTCATATTTAAATTTCTTCATTGTCATTGCAACAAAAAGAGAAAAAAATATAAACATATAGTAGAAACTATCTACTCCCAGATTCCTCTTCGAGCACATGGAGTGAAGGTGGAATTTCACAGATTGACCAACAGGAATGAGACAATATGATGATTAGATTAACTAAAATTTTAATAATAACATAAAAATAAATAAATAAATAACAAAGACTTGGAGAGATGAAGAGAATAAAGTCCAATTACAGCCTCTACCAATGTTGAATAAATAAATATGGTGAATCAGTTTGAAGAGCCTTAATATCTTCATGTAATGGTGAATGCATTGAATACTTTATTAATATATGGATGCATGCTGGAAAACTATGGGAGCAGGGATGAATAAACTCATCTGTTTACAAGTCCTTTTCTTTTCCTTTCTCTAGTTCTTTCAGAACTATATTTTCCTTCTCTCTTTCTTCTTCCTATATATCTTTCTTCTCTTATAATTTATCGCTTATGATTTTGTCCAGGAGCTCCCATTCCTTTCCACTTGATTCTATTCAGGAATCCATCTGTGATTTTTTATATAGAAGATTTTTTTCTTCTTAGATTTGTCGTCTCCAGAATTGTATTAGGCAAACGAAATCAAGATGAACTTTTTTCAATTGTAATGAATAGAGGAAGGTATGTTTTCTCCGATCCTGCCATGCTTTGGCCTTTCTATGTCTGAGATACATCATATTTCTCATTTCTTGTTCTGCCAGATATTTTCTTGTGTAGACCATGATGATGTCTGCATGGATTCAATCCATCTCTGAAACTGACTATATTTTTTCCCTCATGGTCACTCTTCTTTGCCGCCATAATTCTGCCTTTTGATTGGCTGCTGCCATCCAATTGGCACTACTCAAAATTTTTGAACCTTTGTGTCATGGTCCATCAGTTTGCTGCAGCAGTTCAGTTATAGGCTGTAATTAACGTGTTTGTCCACTGCTGCTATAAGAAGGGAAGGGTGTGATGGAGGTAAAGCATATGGTAGAAAGAAAGAGTGTGATGACATGGAGGCGATGTTTTTGTTGGCATCCATCACAGTATATAAAGATCAAGTGTAGAAATTTAACTCCCTAGATAGTGTACTAACAGATGACATAAAAAGTTACACAAAAATCTAAATGGGCATAAGTATTGTGAAATCTACCTTTCTGAAACTAAACTAACTATTAAGAGTAACAAAACAAAGAAAAGTGCTGTACTATTATGTAATATCTCATTTCCTATATGGCAGTTAATACTGGACAAACTTTGCATAGATGAAAAAGAGGCTTGAAGTGACCGAAATGTGATTCTACTGACAAATGCCAAGAATACCATGGATAGAACATGTGAGAAATGAGCAAGGTTTAAGATAAATAGGAAGAGTCATGAGAAAGAGATGAAATTTCTGGGATCCATGAGGAAAGAGATCATGAAGAATTTAGTACTCTTTTTTTTTATAGTAAGGTTCACTCTGTACAAGGCCCGGGAGCCACTCGAGGTAGAGGGTTACATTAAGAGGTAGTTTATATGGATAGGAGAGGAAGATAATGGTTAACTCTTGACTTGAACTGATTAAGATTGTAGTGATCAGGAAAACATCCTCAGAGCTGCATTTTGCAGGAAGACGCTGTTTGAGTGGAATTTACTTCTCACTGATGGAATACAAAGGGAATGTCGTTGATTTGCTACAAGGAATATAATTCGTTTGAGAACTTTCCATGGATGTAGTGATAGAGCAGTGAGAGGCTTGTCACATCCCACCTGTAAGAGAGAGAGAGAGAGAGAGAGAGAGAGAGAGAGAGAGGTTGGAGGGTGGAAAATAATTTGTCACCCACAAGGACTCAGAGACACTTTTGAACTCTATTGAGACTGGAAAGTGAGGACTGGACAACTCCTGCCAAACAGGACTCCATTTTCGGCCTGATCTAGCTCTTATAAAGGTAGGGGATGGCATGAGAAGTCAGATACTTACTGGAGTGGTACAAGGAACTGATCATTTTTTCTGCATCTTGCTAATTTATCAGCATTTTTGTCAACTGAAAATACTATGGAGACAATATGTGAGAAACAAGAAAGGTTTAAGGAAAGTAGAAAGAGCAAAGAAACAATGAGAAAAAGATTAAATTTCTGGGATTCATGAAGAAAAAGTGGTGTAGGGGTTACTAATCCATAGGGGTTACTAATCCATAGGGGTTACTAATCCATAGGGGTTTAATAATCCTTAAACATTTATATTATCGCAAATGTAACAAAATAATGACCGACAAGAGAACAATAATATTCAAGTGTTTGCATAACAATAAATAGAATTTTTTATATAACAAAGGGTACTAACATTTGCTGAAAAATTTGTTTAAAACATTCAAATGTTTTCGTATGTATGGTTTTGAGTTTTAGTAATGTTCTGATTATATAAATCTTGAGTTGTGGAATAACGTGTGTGAACATGAGATAGTATAATTACTATACAGTATAATTTGGTCTTTGTTGAAATTAAATAGCTTGAAGTTGTAGCTTTATTGATGGCCTAAATCAAGGCGTACAGTTTTTTACTTTACAAACAAAAAACAAACAAGAGAAACAACACAAAACTGTTTCTATAACAACAAACAATCTTTATTTAACTGTAAAATACAAAGCAATCAAGTGTGTGATTTTTATGCAGTAAGAGTTGTAATAATACAGCAGAAGTTATTTCCCTTTAACTGTTATTTAAATTAGCTAAGACTTTAAGGAAGATAAACTTTTTTATCTGGACTCACAGAAAAGATTTCAGTTCATGAAATAATAGTAAGTTTCAATGGAAAGAATGTTCTTCAATAAGAAGATGTTGTTGGCTAAAATTTGGTTTAAGATGAGTTCAAAGAAACTTGTGGATTGAGGGAAAATGTAATCTTCACTTGAATATCAAAAAATTGAATTAACTTGCTGCTTAAATTGTTGTTCACATAAGAAAGTTGAATATGAGTGAAAGAATTCTGAAAAGCTGAGACTAGTATGTTGAATTGTAACTTAAGCTCCAGAAGATTTAGAAGTAATATTTCTCACTGATGAATATTGATAAGAGGCAAAAGTTGTATTCTCTTGGATGGCATGTTTGAAGAAAATCTCATTGTTAGAAGTTGAATAAGTTTCAGTTGCTTGTAGTCTAAGGAGTGAATAAGATTAGTTCAGAGATGTGCAATGTTCATACGTACATATGTGCATGTGTGTGCGTGTATCAAAATGGTCAAACAAAATCTCCCTAATCTTGTGTGTGAGAGAGAAGGCAAAAAAGAAAGAGTTGAAGATGTCACTCGTATTTATTACCAACGTGGTCACGTGGTATGCTCAAAACATGTAGACAGATTTTTGGCGGAATTGTATTTTTTTTCCGGTCAAAAACTAAGTCGATACAATTCGGACATAGTTGAAAACATGATATTAGGATTGATTTACCAATGAGGAGTCAGAGAAATAGTAAGGTAGGATTTTAACTCTGCTACCCACATTTTGCACAGATTTTTGCCGATCTCAGTGCTATTACATAGGAAATGTATTGGAATCTTTTTTAACCAATGGAATCAGATCAGAAATAAAATATTTTTAAATTGAGGTAGGACACTAAAAGGTTTACAAAAATTGTGTGTGAATAAAGGAGACTTACTTTGTGTTTTAACTGGGTTGTCTTTCTTTGATATTTGTTGACTTTTAGTTGGCTTGTGTTGAAAGAGCGATGGAGATTGTTTTAGTTTTAAAAGAATTTTAGCATATAGTCTGAAATGAAAAATAGTGACATGTACAGTATAGCTCCAGGTTAGATTTTTTCACCTCTGAATTTTGTGTCATTAATATACACAATATGCATCACGTGGTAGGCTCCAGAATTTTGGGTGCAAATGTATTTTTGCTCCAGTCAAAACTATTGTTGGTATGTTTAGACATAGTTGACGACACATAATTGATATTTTTCAGCCAATCAGAATGCGTTGTTGTATTATTAAATCTGGAGCCAGTGATTTGTGGTTTTTATGAATGATATAGGATCTTGATCCTATAGCGGAAAGGATAATTTGGTACTCATACGTTATACTGAAGCTAAGAGAATCAAAGGGGAAGGAGTGAGTAACCTATTTAACGAGTTTAAGGGAATGAATAGCAGAACAAGAACAAAGAAGCAAAAGTTACTTAAAGCAAAAAATGACCGGAATTTATAGAAAGCCATATTTCCTTCTATCCTGAAAGAATTGTGACATGAGAGTTACTTCAGACAGAAATTAAAGTGAGCATTCATTTGTGAATAGGATTGGGTTTTCCTGTGCCAATAATCAAAATAATAAATGGACAATGTTTCCTTCAGAAAAATTTGGCTTACATTTTGAATTTTTAAAAAACAATATGGCACCTATGTAAGTAATTCTTTCACCCAAGTTCTTTATATTAAAAATCCAAAGGTCCAAATTCCAAACAATTAAAATAAGAATAAAAACAATGTCTGTTAAATAAATCATTTGTATTTACAAACATATGTAAATGAATTCAAAAGAATCGAAAAGGAGTCAAAATAATCTTTAGTTGTGTTAAAGTCTTTGGGTAGTTGAAGATCATCCTGATGTTATATGGACCACAGATCTTTTGTAATTTTTACTGATATTCCTTTCACATAGGGTAGGTAGACCGAGGCTGTTTCTGAGTGCTGTTATCTTTGTTTATTGTTATCCCAGTTTGTGGGAGCTGCTGTCATCTACCCATTGTAATTGTTATGTTGTAATATAGGGTAATGCTTATACTGACTATTTCTTGTTCATATGTCTCTAGGTCACCACTTATGACTTTTGCTCAATGTTTTAAGCAGTGAACAATCCCTTTCTTTCTACACAGTGTCTGGGTGGTGAGAGCTGAAGTTGCGGTATTATCCAGTAAATGTTGGCTGCAATGATTTCATCTTAAATTATTTATATCATTTTAAACATGTAAGGATACAGAAGGTGCTTATCTCCCTTTAGTGGAGATGGGTTACATGATGGACACTTTGTGATGTCACTCTATACAGTAACCAAAATGGCAGTCATTTTTCAGTTTGTGGACAACAACCAAAAGAGAAGGTTGTTTTCTCCTAGCCTGGGCCAAATTATTTATTCATTTATGATACAATGTTTCAAAAGACACAGAATGTAATTGCATTTACAGATTGTCCTTAAAATGAATAAAACAACTTTTTATTGTGTACTTTGGATCCATTAAAATTTATTCAAATTATGTTTTTCTTTTTCTTCTTAATTTTAATAATATTAAGTTTAAAAGACTATTATTAATCCTAAATTATCTAATAAATAAATAAGGGACACTACTCTTTAATTTTTATTTAATAGTTACTGACCTTGACATTCAGTCCAGCGTGAATAAAGTCCCCAAAATTTTTAACTTAAAAATCACTTCCATTTTTCAAAAGAATAAAGTTTGTTTTCATAACAAGCAGAACAAAATATAGATTTTTTCTTTTTCGTAGAAAAAGTATTCATTTAGTTTAACTTTGACCGAATCTGTAAAAAGATTTATTATTACGACGTTAATCAGGAAAAAAATTAAAAAAATGGAAAGTTAAGCACGTGTTGTTAGGCGGAAGTGACCTTGATGTCACGTTCCATGCAATTGACGAGGTGAAGTTGCCATCTCCTTTTTAGAAAGCTGCAATTTCTGGCTATATACCGTAAAAATTATGTAAAATATTTCAGTTTGGAACCTTTTAAGTAAGATACATTACAACTCTACAATTATTTATTTCCTCCTGTCTTTTTATGTAAGGCATTAGACTAAAAAGTGAGTGAAAAAAAAGCTATTGTTTTTTTTCACGTCGTCGTGTTGGAGTGAATAATTTAAAAAAAAAAGATAATGTTGCGACGGAAAAACAAAAAAACCAGCAAAAAATAAACAAACAACTGCTCATCTTAAAGTTGGTCAGATATGAGTTTCTTTAACAACACTGATCGCATCTTACATAATCACAAGGGTTAAACTTTATTTTATTTTTGAACAAATTTCTCGGTCAAAAATATCAACTAGGGCCAACTTCGAGTTGTGGATTGATCATAAACACCATGGTAAGTTTTGGGGGCTTTTTTTCTATTTTGTAGAATTCATTTTTTCTCGTCGTGTACATTATTCTGTAAATGAGTGTCTTGATTCAACAAACACAAAAAACGTATTGTTAAAATAGAAATTTAGAAAAAAGTTACTAAAAACAGCCAGTCTTTAAATTTCTAAGATTATTTCTTAACTGAAATTTTCCGATTTTTGTTCGTTTAAATTACGTAAGTATAACTTATATTTGTTTTTCTTTTTAATTCCTACACCTAAAAAAAAAAAAAAAAAAAATGAATGAGTTTCCAAAAATGACTTAACTTTATGAGCAGCGAATATTTTTCTTACAAAATTCAAATAATTATAATTTTATTTAAAAAATAATTTTTTTTTTTACTTTTTATTCCTACTGTACTGTAGTTAGTAGAATTAAGATTAAGAATATTGTTCGGTTTCATTTTCATAAGTTCTTCATATATGATTTACTTACTCCAAAAAGTCCTGATTTTTTTTAACTAATAAAAAAATCCCCCCCTTAAAAATTTAATTTCTCTAAATTTCATGAAATTAAGTGGGTAGTAACATGTAAAAATTTTAAAAATATATGTATATTTTACCAAGATTTTCTAAAAAAAAAAAATTCAAAAAAATTTAATGAATTTTTATGTCCTGAAAGTTTAATTAAAATCCGACAATTATTTGAATTTTGCAAGAATTTCCAAATCAATGTGTTTTTCACTGGAAAAAACGCCAAAAAATGTAACCTTTCTTTGGTCCGCCGCTGATGTAAAAATAAATAAATAAAAAATAAAAATGAAGATTTTTAAACCAAAATTTAATCTTTCCTCTTAAACATTTTGATGACAAAACTTTGTTTTTTGAGTTTGAGGCCTTTTGTTTTTTCATATATTGTTTTTTTACGCGACCAAGTGGATGTATGTCATTTAACTTTTAAAAGTAACAACTCAATTTTTCTCTAATGAAAATTACATATGAGGTTGTCCAAATTCCAAACAATAATAAAAGCAAAGAAAACATGACTATGTTTGTTAAATAAAAATCATTTACAAGCATATGTCCATGAACTTGAAAGCATCAAAAAGGTATTAAAAATAGCCTTTAGTTGAGTTAAAATCTTTGGGTAGTTGAAACCCAGAAAAAGTAGTAGTTTAGAAAAGAGTAAAGACTTTTAAATAATTGATCCACAGAAAATCTGTGGTTGGAAAAAGATTTTTATTGTTATTGAAGATTCATTGACCATCTTTGTTGTTGGAGATGATTCATTTGAAGTCACTGGCATGTTGCTTTCAAAATGCTGCTGCCAGAAGAAAAAAGTTATGTAGCCACATCTTCTCTTCACTTGGAGACAAACACTTCTCTGCCCTTTGAAAGTTGAAATCTGTAGGTTTTTATAAAAAATTAAGCTCCAGAAAAATAGGGTTTTAGTTTTCTCTGATTGGTTAAATATTTGACATGGTGATGTTAATTTCTAACCAATAGAGAGTTTGATTTAAACAGTGTGTTGTATTATGGAATCTTTTTAGCATATTATTGGGTAGAAAATAAAGTTTGGGTGTGTTTTAATATGGTATGTATGTGGGTATTTAATTAATTTTATCATTCCTTATCTCTAAAAATGAGAGTAAATTTCTTTTCAGTCAACTTTGATCTTGAAAAATTTAAATGCAATGTTAATTGTTATCTTAGTGGCTTTATTACCTTACTTAGAGTGAAATGATTAAAAGGAATAAAATAAAAATATTCCCTGAAGAAGAATGTGAACAGTCTAGTTCCAGGAATTGAATAAAGTGTTTGGTTTGAAATTCTGTGAAGGATACTGAGTATGATAGATATCAGAAGATGGCCAGAGGGTACAATGGCCGAAATGTTGTTAGCATAAAAAGGAAAGTGTATAAAAATGAGAAATCTTCATCTAAAGAGTTTTCAGATCAATTTGACATTTTCATTTCACTTAAAAACATAACTGCTGAAAAAGCACACACCATGTTTATAGCATGAGTTATTAACTGCAGAGACTCTGAGATAGCCATGTGACCAGAAGGAAAGACGTGGTCGTGTACAGACCCCACAGAGGTATCATGGTACAAAGTTGACATTATTTGTGATGGTCCTTGTATTTGAGGTTGTTTTTTTTTTGTTTTTTTTTTTTGTTTTTTTTATTAGTGTACATAAATGAACCATAGAATTTAGTCTATTTTCATTAAATTAGTTTTACTTCAAAATAAAGCATATACATTTACTATTTCTTTAATACAATTCCTAAACTTATCTATTAGTAAAAAATAAAATTTTAAAATTTTTGTTGGGGTTTGGGCACCAAAAAAAAAATCGCGAGTAAAAGTGATCCATGAGTAAAAAAAAAAAAAAAAAAAAAAGTTGAGAACCACTGGCTTATATGAACATGTTGAATAGTGTTCAAGCCCTGTTTGGAGTGGGGGGGGGGGGGATTGCATATGTTCTTATGAAAAAGAAGCCAACCAGCCACCCCCACAACACCAATAACCTATTGACATTTTCCATTGTGTAAATGATAATCAGATATAAAAAAAACAGCCTTACTGAATAAACATTTTGTGGGAAATTTGTCTCGGCTTTCCTGCATGAAAGGGTTGAGGTTAAAAATGTGACAAAATTGAAAAAATCAATAATGGCTTGAAAGATTAGAGCAGGCATTTCTCCATTTTTAGGCAGCTCTTTCAGGTGGAAGAACAAAGACCCAAACTCTCACTGATGTGCAACAATAAAGTAAGAAAATGCTCACATGCATGCACAAAAATAAAAGGTGGGGGGTAAAGGGATAAACACAACTACAAGAGAAAGGAAAAGGGAGAAGAAAATTCCTTCAACTTTAAAGGAAGAAAAAATGTTCATTTAAAAGAGGCTTGCTCAAAATATTTTTCTGAGCGTCTAAAAAAGTTCTTTAAACGAGTAGCAGATTGTTGTTAAAGGTTAAAACACTCACAGATTTGTTCAAAGTTCTTGTATTGGAAGAAATTGTCAGAAGATATGAATTTTGTAGATGGCAACAGATATCTTCTAGGTGCAAGGAGGCAGATCTCAATTGGTTTTTAGTAGTGGGCCAATGTTCTTTCTTGACTGCCTAATTCTTTCTTGAAGATGACTGCTTTTCTGCCGCCGACCTATGTCACAGATGGTTGTCGAGTGCTCACTCCAAATAGGAGATCAAGAGGCTCAGAAATATCGGGGATTTTTTTCCTTCAGAATTGCTGTACAAATTTCCTAGCCCCTTTCATTCGTTAAAAAAATATATTCTTATCTCTGATAAGAACAAGGTTTTGGGAGTTGGCAAGGGTCCGACAAGCTGCGAGCGCCTCCCCCAGACTTCATGGCACCAAGGACAAGATAATGATGTTCAAACTCCTTTTTATATTTGCCAGCTCTCTCGTTGGTCAGAAAATATATCCTTATATCTGATAAGGAACAAGGCTTTGGGAGCCAGTGTGAGGAACAAGAAGACTTACCTCCCGTAAAGCGAATTTGCTTGGTGTGTCAAGTCTTGTTGAAAGATCGCAACCGGCATTAAAAGCGAAATGGATTATTCCAAAGTTCCTATATCGTGAACAGGCATACAAAGAAAGAAAAAAAAAATACTAAGAATTCAAACCAGCTTGAATTTATAACATCAGAAGTATTGGGCGAACAAGAAGTAAGTCTCATGCAAATTTTAGTTGCTACCCCCCATGCAGGCATAAATAGCGATTCTGGGAGGAAGATGGTGGAAGGGTTGTTGGTGTGATGGCGTACGTTGCGTACTAACAAGAGAATAAGGAAGAGGTCACTTGCAACAGGTCAGTTGGTAGAGCAGAGAACTGGGAAAGAAAGCAAGCACTTTAATCCAGTCAGCATAAACGACGGGTGAAATGAATTACCCCACAGCCAGATTTGAAAGCAAGGGAAAAAAAATTGGGATGAGGTTTAGAAAAAAGGCAAGAATGTGAAGCTGGGATATATTGTAGTTGTGGTTTTTAAATTCTAATAATTTTTCTGCTTTTCCAAGTTGAACATGTGTACAAATTGTTTTGAAAATTTACTAATTAGTTTTTAATGGGTGTCTTTGTTTTACTTTAACTATATGTTCTCAATTACCTGGCGCACCTCGTATATCTAACAGTATATATCAGTGTTTCTCAACATTTCTTTTACTTCAGGTCGCACTTGTAGAACTAAAACTCTGAAGTGCACTTTAAATTTTAAAATTGGTGATGAGATTTGAAAATAATAAAGGAGTCTCATGAAAGGAGCATTTATTTTTAAGACATCACATTGTATATTTACGTCTGCTTGTGTGAAATCTGTGCTTGATCTGCTTTGGTAATTTTTTTAATGTTTGGCCTCATACGAAGTCCAATCAAAAAGTATTAAGTCTGTTGCTGTGGTAACTGTGAAGTTTCTTGGAACAGATTGATCTTGAATTCTATCACACATGCACGCTAAATTATAAAGTTCTTTCTCACTTTGATTGTTTATAGCAGGACTTGAAAGAAGAGTCTAGTGTGTAGTTGTCTCACCATACCACAGATTATATCAGTGACCATGGCTTGTGCAGCAATTTTTGGCTAAGCACAACATTCCCCAGATCTGATAACCACCACATTCCCCAGATCTTGCTCCTTATGACTTTTTTTATCTTTCAAAAAATCAATTCCTGAAAGAAACAAGATTTCAAGACATTGAGGAAATCCAAGAGAATGTGACGAGGCAAAAGGAGGCCTAGAAATGCTTCCATCAATGGAAACGGCACTCGATAAATTGTATGGTTTTAGAATGGGACTAAAGGAGATTAAATTAAGTTTTCTTTTTATAGCACTAATCTCGATAATTTTTTTATCAACCCTCGTATATGATAAACATACTTTCATTTCCTCAGCAATGCATTTAATATTTGATCTATTACTGAAAGATTACATTTGAATATTTAAATATTTGTCCTCAATTACCTGGCTCATTATACATACAAAGTATACATTTTCAGAGTAAATACGATTGTCTTATCAAACTTATGACATAAGCCACAATTAAATATTTACAGAATGATTAATTTCGGTTCATCTTTTCTTTCAGAATTTCACTTTAATGGCACAGAAAACACTGCAGGCTTCCTCAAGACCTCTCTGCAGGGGAATCCGAAAATTCCTTCAAGTCTTTCCGGTACAAGGGCATCTGCTCAAAACCCAGCGACAGTATTCCAATAAAAACTATAAAAATCGCACCCTCAGTCTATCGTCCATCTTGTTGCAGGATGGCCTTGATTTCACAGAACTTCCAATATTTATACGTAAACTGGATCCAAGCTGTTTTCCACATGAGAACAACCAGTTTGTTCCATCAGTGAAGAAAATGACAAAAGATGAGAAATTATTCCGAGAACAGCTTCATATCTGTAGCAGTGTCAAAGAAGTATTTTGTCATCTTGAGGTTCCTTCAGATGTCATCACAGGTTACACAGCTGCTTTTGCTTTACAGAAGATCTGCTATTTACAAAACAGTCAAAATGAGGAAGAAGGCATCGATTCTTTTATCCAAACAGCTGTCATGAATGAGCTTTATGAGATCGTAAAGAAGGAAGTGACGACCTTGAGCAATGAGACGCTTTTTTGCCTTTTCAAATGTACCTTCCAGTCTGTGAATGCAATTATTGGCTCAAATGAGTTTCTATTTGAGGAAATTGAGAAGCGAATTAGTGCTAGCAAATTTTCAATCAGTGAGCTCTGTGACCTTAGCTGTTTGGCTTCCTTTCTATCACAACTGACTCTTGTTGACACTTGTTGGATCCATATTGGCAATCGTTATGAAGAGATCAACGAGGACAATTGTCACCTGGTTTTTCGTTGTATCCCGAGCTCGCAGAAAGAACTTTTGAAATTAGTCCAGAAACAGTTTTTTTCTTGTTGGTGGAAACTGAAGTGTGAAGATATCGCCAGTATTGTCCTCGACATGCTTCGACTTAGGCTGAATAATATCAAAATGCTACAATATATTGGCAAATGGACATTTATGAACATCAACACTGTTAATGACATTCACTTAACTCAAATTGTTGCTTGTTTCTTGCATTTCCATTACACAGACAGCCACCTCATCAAATCTGTTAAACGTTATATTCTAGCCAAAATAGAAAAAATGGACCGTAATCTTTTAGCTTTAGTGATGGAATATTGTCGCACTCGGCGCTATTTATCAACTCAAATCTTTGACATAGCTGCTCATGACTTTATCAAAAATGGTCATGACTACACTTGCCTGCAAGTTTATTCAGTGCTTCGACCATTTGGTCAGTTGAACTATCAGTCTCCAGTTTCCACTCAGTTGTTTTTGAAGGCAGAGGAGGTTCTTCAAAATAATTTGTCTGAATTCCCCATCCCAAATTTGGTTGAACTTCTTTGTTCATTTGCTTTCATTCAACGTTTTCCTGTTAACTTTTCTCATTTAATTTTAACACCATCATTTTTGTCCAGGATTAAAGGTAATTTCTATTTCTTTTATGAAGTCTCTAATTTCTCTGTGATCCATATTCAAATTTTAACTTTGCACAAAGATTCAGTTATGATTTTCATTACAGCCCTCGAAATGTTGTCTGCTTTAGAAATCACTTATTAAATAATTTATTATTATTTTTTAATTATGTATCCTTATTTATTTGTATTTTGTTATTCTAAGAAAAATTTACATTATTCAGACTGTTATCCTCATCTTCATTGCCATATTCACATTTCGGCCATTGTACACTATTCTTCAGGTGATTGGAATTCAAACTGAGCCCTTTATTTCATCCACTGGGGCAGACTGTTCTAGTTTCACATGCCATGCCTCTTCTGGATGTCTCCATTATTTCCCTTTAATTCAATTCTCCAAGTTATTTGGTTCATCACATCTGTAGCCTGCACAACAACAAATGATCAACTCTGGTCAAAGGTTTATGGAATAACTGAAAACTGAAACTTTGTTGATTTATGCGATCATATTTATACAGAGAAATAGGCTTCAGTGATCTAAAACTTACATTTACTAAACTCAGAAGTTTATTGGTTAATAAGTATTTTTTAAATATCTGTTTTTAAGAGGAAAAATATTGTTGGTTATTTTTCTGGAGTGAGCTCTCAAATTTCATAGCAGATGACAAACATAGTTGTCTGAAAATTCAAAGCCATCAGTGCATTGGTGCTGATTGGTTAATAAATTTGAATGTGGAAATTCAAATCTGGAGGCTAAAAATTGCACAAAAATGAGTCGACATGCGTGAGCCGATGTTGGTGCAGAGAATTGAGATTTTAAAGATATTACTTAAATCTATTGAATTTTCCTACAATTCTTAACAGGATTCCACAGATACATAAGAATAGCTTTATTTTGAGATAGAATTGGCATGAATAATCCTGAGACTCTTCTTGGCACATCAACTTAATGGTACCGCCATTAGTATCAATGAGGTCTGAAGAAATTGATATGCCTGAATCAAATGATCATATCTATTTTGAACATTTTGATATTACATAGAGATTTTATAGTGTTATGGATGTATTGACTGACTTTCCTCTTGACCATTCACCATACATAGTAGTTAAACAGATTTATGTCTGGAAAGCTAGGAGGCCATATGTTTATGGTGATTTTTATCGTGGAGATTGTAACTCACTCGTTCTTGGGTTGTTTTGGTCTCATGAGACATTGTAGAATCTTGTTGGTAAGTGTATTTTCTTCCTTTGCTTATACTCTCTATCCAAGGCCACACAGCCCTCTCTATTACACCTCATTATAATTGGCACTATAGACCCTTAATCTCTGAGGAAGGAAGTGAGGAGGCATAATATCTCCCTCATTGCTCACAACTCCCAGAATCATCACAGTTGCTGGAAACTTTGTATGCATCACTGTTACAATGTCCTCCTCTGCATAACCATTTGGCATTTTCTTTGGTTGAACTTTTCCTCCTGATCAAAGTTTTTCTCATCAGAATAAAAACAAATCATTCCAGGCTCTTGATATTTCAACTTGCCTAACAAGCACATTGTTCAGATCAGATGATTATCTTTTGTTTTTGTAGAGACAAATTGGCCTCTCCACATCACATAAGACTTGAATCGAAGGTCCTCAAGTACAATTCTTCTGATAGAGTGCCTTCAAACATTAAGCTTCTTAGCAATGGCATTAATTGACTTTCTGGAGTCCTTTCTGTCAATTTTCTGCACCTTTCATACAAATTTGGGTGTTTTGCTAGTATTAGGACCCTTAGCAGGTGTTTTATATTTGGCTACTGCTGTAGAATTCTAGTTGGCAGTTTCCAGCTCTTTACAAACTTTGACAGCAAACAACCGTGGAAATTTCAGGAAGCAAATGATCTGTAAATCACTATTCTCTGACTTTAAGGACATGATTTTTGTGATAATCGGAGCAAGTTAGAAAAAGAGTTAGAGCTATTAAAAGATGTGTTCTCAAAAAACCGAGCAACCCAGTACTAATGACAAAATTAATTCTACAAATATTACTTATATTGTAGATGGTTTCAATTAACGTTTTCCTTTTAGCATTATTTTTTAATACCTAGTATACATTTATAAAACATTCAAGTAAAATTTAAGAGAAGCTGTGTATGTAGAGTGGCTTATTTTCTGCAAAAACAGAAAAACAAAATGGCCTACTTGAAATGGAAATCGCAATTTTGAAATGGAAATTTTTTTTTTTTTTCTAACAATCAGATTTATCAACTGCCATTTTAATTTGTTACTGTTTGGCTTTCCTAACTCACTCGTCTGACAGACATCAAAGGACAAAATTGGTAATGTTTTAATACACCCCCCCGCCTTTTCTTACTGTCGCCCTGAAGTTTACAGTATTTAGGAACCAAGGTTTACAAAGTTGGCTTGATTTAATCAAAAAAAAAAAATGAAGATGGTGGTAGTGTGTGTGTATGGGGGCGGGGAATTTGTGTTTTTGTTTTATCCTTTCTTTTTCCTATCACACATGGTGACAGAGGTGGGGGCAGTTTGTCATTTCAAAAAGCCATATTTTACAAATTAGACTTTTTTTTTCAAAAATTTTATTTTATAATTTCAATAAAGTTATCAAATGATAATATAGCTTTTTGTCGCTAGATGACTTTATGGTGTTATTTTTCTGTAGGTTTTGCTACTTTCACTTAATTTTTATTTAGGATTGTAGCATTCTTTAAAAGGTTGTACCAGAATCTCATCAAGTCAGAAGTATGAGGTATGACACCCTTTCAAACTGAGCAATATATATATATATATATATATATATATATATATATATATATATATATATATATATATATATATATATTTGTTACACTTTCTCACTAACTTTTATAATTAGCACAAACAGAAATCTGTTGAAAATGGAGGAAAAAAAATGGAATTACCTGAAATGGAATTAAGGAAAATTTGAAATGGAAAATCAGTCCCTCTGCATATGCATTTCCCAAAATTTCACAGGAAGCCACGGATATTGCTTTATATTGGAATATATATAGTATCTCCAACATTTAATGAAGCAAGTTAGAAAAGAAAATCTAGCTGTCAACAGTATCTGGAGACACTGTAAATGTTCAGTTTATGTTAATCTTCTTTTTTATAGTTTCTTTTGCCAATAAGTCTAAGCACTGAAGACAAATTACACAAATTTATAAATTCTTTGTTTTTTTTTTATACACTTAATATTTGATATATAAATTGGCATTGGTAAAATGTAACATCCATTTTTTATTTAACCACTAAAAGTGAATACTTTATGGGTAATAAGTAGATGTAGTGTGACATTTGAATGCTATAGATCAGTGGTTCTCAACCAAGGTCCATATGGACCCTTGGGGGGGTGGGGGTCTGTGTTACATTACTGGGGGTCTACACCAAAAGTTTATTCCAAAAAGGAATAAACAATATTTCATTATCTGATCACATCAAATGACCCAGAACTTGGAGAAGTTTAATTCATAAAAAATAGATTCTCTTAAAAATTGTAGAAAATAACTGAACTAATGTCCTCATCTTTGTTATTGTCAATATGTTTTTGGCTGTTGTGTTCTCTAGCCTTCTTCATGTGTCCGTTGATTTGACTAACTTTCAAGGAATTTTGAACTTAACCATTTATTTAATCTGCAGACGTGGATTGTTCTTGTTCAACTACTCATGTCTAGGGATATCTCATCTTTATTGTTTTTTTTTTTTTGTTTTTTTTTTTTTTAAGTACTGCTCAGTTATTGCTCCTCCTGTTTTGTCTTGCCCAGGGATTAAATTCACAATTACTATGTCACCAAATTCAAGAAGCAATCATGGGGAAATAGCTTAGTTTGTTACAGCATTGGTTTGTGAGTTCAATCCTTGGTCTGGGTAGTACAGATTCAGTGGAAACAGGGCAAGCAGTATTTGAGCAGTTCTAAATAAGAAGACGAGATATCTCCAGATGTCAATAGTGGAATGAGAACTCTCTACTCCTGTTGATTAAATAAAGATTTCCATTCAAAATTCCATGAAGGTTAACCAAATCGGCAGACACCTAAAATGTTATGATAACAACAACAAAGATGAGGATATTAGTTCGACTGTAAATAAAGGTGTAAGTTCTCGTGTCAAAAATGAAGGCAAATAAATGGAATTATTTACCATAAATGAGAGATAATTTCAGAATACCAAATGCTTTAATTTTTTTTTTTTTTTTTTTTTTGATGCATTTTAGATTTTACTAAATACAACTGAATGTTCTACAAATGGGCCAAAAGTCAAAAACTTAAAGAAGAAACGAAGCTTCAATAATAGTTGTGGTGGAAGACAACTGTAGATATCTCCCCCTTGAACTTTTCTGTGCTGTGTCCCTACAGGATGCTGATGATCATAGTTCACCACCATTTCCTGTCTTTTGTAGCTCTTAATAAATTTTGTCTTTTTGCTATCTCTTGTAAACCCTGTTCTGTCATCCATTTACAGAAACATGTTAGGAAGTTTATGCAATGTTTTCCTCTATCCCTCTTGCCCTCAATCTGTCTTGTGAATATGAAATTTTCCAAGTCCTCTTTCTTCATTATGTGCCCTAGAAATGTCGACTTTCTCTTTCTGATGTTAACTATAAGTGTCCTTTTTGTTTCCATTTTCTCTAAAACTTTGTCATCATTCTCATGTTCGGTCCATGGTATCCTCAGCATCATTCTGTAGAAATACATTTCTGTTGCTTCAAGTCTCTTCTTCATCTTTAAAGAGATTCTCCAATATTCACTGTGATGTAGGAGGATTGATATTACATAATTTTCAGTTCTCTTTTTCTTAGTTTCTAACAAAATTTTCCTGTTTCTTAATACTTTGCTTAGCTTTTGGAATGCATCTTTCACTATCTCAATGCACTTTGGATTTCAGTGTCACACTTTCCATTGTCTGTTAAAACACTTCTCAGATATTCAAATTGCTGTACTTGTTTGATTTTAGTATTTCCAATGTATAATTTGCATGATGGGCTGTTCCTTTTGCTAACAACTATGCATTCCATCTTCTTGTTTAGTCCTTTCTTCATGCTTTCCCTCACTTTCTTCTGTTGGAGTTTTTATTTCCTTCCTGGTTCTGCTATCAGTACTTTGACATCTACATATCTTATGTTGTTAAGATTGTGGCCGCCAATAATGAATCATGATAGGACTTCTAATTCTCTCAGAATCACCTCACTGTATTGGTTGAATAAGTCCAATGAGGAGAGATATCCTTGTCTTGCAACCCTTCTGCTTTCTTTTATATTTACTGAATTAATTTTCTGTCCATATGCAAGTCATTTGCTGCCAGTATAGGTTCTGGATTATTCTAATAGCCTTTCCAAATATGTCAAGGTTACTTAGCAATTCCAACAGTTCTTTGTGATATACTTATCAAATACTTTTGCATAATCTATGAAACATAAGTACACATCCTATTCCTCTTTCTGATATCATTCTAAATATACTCTACTATAAAAGAAATGGCCCAACCTTACTCAATGGGCAGTAGTTGAATTGCATTGAATAAAAGCTTCACTACAAGATTAAATGTTCATCTGTTGGGTTTTTTTATTTATTTTTTTTACAATAATATCTGTTTTTTTCTTCCTAGGAATCTCAAATGAAAAACTTCAGATAACAGTTGGTAAATGGCTTGAAATGTTGCAGTCTGCCTTGTTATTAGAAACTAAACACAGAAACATACCTCATCTCTTCAAAATGGATCACAGAATAAAATGTGAGTTAATTCCTTTTGCTTTTATACTATGATTTTTGGTACACGTTTTATAGAAATGCTTCAGGACAACACTGAGAGCTTGATTCATGTCCAACTACAAAGTTTTACACCTTGTCAGTTTAGTAATCTACCATTTTAAACTAAATCCATATCAGCAAATTGTGTGTGTGTGTGTTTTTTTTTTTTGTTTTTTTTTTTTTTAATGTTTTTATGGTGGCTTTAACTGCAAAAAATAATTGAATTTAACATGAGCTCTTTTTTGTATATAATTTTTAAGTACTCAGTAATCTAAAAAATTTAGGAAATATTCTCTGTAAACTAATGTTTTATTGAATTTTAGGAACTTTGGCTCTAAATTTATTATAGTTATCACTTCTTATTTTCTGATAATTTTGTGTATGGACCATGGCATTCTATATTAACAGGCCTCTGCATAAGGCCGCTACCGCGATTGACTGGAGGGGCCGGCTGACAATTAGATCGTTTTAGTTTCAGTTTGAGCGAACTGCTGCGTACTGTGTACTCTTATGTTGTTGGCTCGAGAAATTCAAAGGAATCTTTTAATTTTACCTTTAGTTGGAATATCATTTAACTTATTTATTTGAAGTAAGTATATTTGATTATTTTAGTTTGAATCCATACATTATTCATATTTAAATTGTAAAAAGTAAACTTTGGTGCTTAAATTTACTCGCACAAAAAGATTTACTAAGCCTTAACATTTTTAAATTAAAGTTTAATTCATTTTTGTCATTTTCCCTCTTAAAGTTTGTTCAACATTTTTTGATTAAAGTTTAAAGAATTATTTATTGATAAAATGCAATTCTTTTTGAGTAATTTGTGTTATTTTAAGAAGCAAAACAAAACAACGTTTAACAAATTTGAACAGAATTTAATTTAGTTTCTTCAAAGACATAAACCGGTAAAGAAAACTATTTTTATTATAAAATGAATAAAATTTTTTTTTTTTTTTTTCATAAATTCAATGTCATTACTTAATTTGATATTTATTTTTGATATCGCTAAAAAAAAATACATTGTAATGAGTGAAAACTTAACGTCAACGAAATTAAAGTTTAATTTTCTCAAGTTTTTAACCATGATAAAAAATTAGCATAAGTCAACATTTTTCTATTAAATTAAGTTTGAATAATAAATTTGAATAAAATTTTAATAGAGAAAGGTTCATTAACATTTCTCTATTAAAACTTTATCCAACATTTCTATTAAAAGTAAAAAAACACAAAACAAACGAATTTCTTTGCGCATTTGTTTCCGAAGTTAAAGAATAAATGATTATTTTTGCTACATTAGTTACCAATTGGTGAACTGTATGTATTTTTTTACTTATTAGAATTAAAGAAAAAAATAACAATAATAAATTTATTATTACATGCAGTTAATGTCAATATTTTAATTATCATTTTATTTTTTTTTTAGAAAGGTCTCCTTTTTTACGCCTTTTGACTACAAAATTTATTTTACAAGACAAGTATAATAATAATAATACCATTTTATTTATTTATTTATTTTAATATTTTTCTGATATTGTTGTTAAAGGACAAAATGCATTATTTTTACTTTACTTTTGTTTTGCTTTAAGGTAAAAAAAAAAGTTATATTCCTATTTATATAGTTTAGAGCGTATTAAAATAACCAAACTAAAGGAAAGGCTACTTATGAATGTTTTTAAATTTAATATAAAGTTTTAAAGTAAACAACATTGGCCTTCAAATTTTGATACCATAAAAGTTAATGGAAAAATACGTCCAAAAAATCCACCATCTGTATGGCCAAGTGTGCCAAGTAGTCAAATACCAACACCCTCAGCTGTTCAAAGGAATATAAAAAAATCCTCCAGTACTATTAGAAATCAAATTGCTGATGAACTTAATGCTTTTTTAGAATTATATAAAATTATACAAATTTGAAAGAAAGTCTGCTTCAACAAAAAAACTTTATATGTCCAGTTATAGCATTTTTGGATGAAAATATTTTAACTGTTCAATCATCTAAATCTATTGATAGTATTCCTCTCTTTATGCTGAAAATTTATAACAATTTGCACTTTGAAACATTTCATTATGGAGTTAAGTGTTATATTAGCAGCCTGTCCAAAAATCATATAAATACAGTTGATACTTGGTCAAAACTGGAAGAAATCATCCGATATTTAAATTCTATGGCTTTTGATCACAAGAAAAATATCCTGAGTCAACAATTTTTAGCAATGGCTCCCAAAATGGTTGGAATAAAATACAGCTCAGATATAGTTGTGCATGCTTTTGGGTACTATGCAAGATCATGGACATTGTATAATGAATTAAGATATGATTTTCAATTACCCTCATTAGCAACATTATGAAGGATGACGCCAAAAGTTTCAAAACTTAATGAAAAATCTTTTTGTTATCTATATTTAATACTCTTAATACCAGTCAAAAAGGGCATAATTCTCCATGATGAAATATCTATCAAAAAGATGTTGCTATATCATGGCAAACAACTATTTGGTAAATCAGTTGACAATCCATCTGTACTTGCTCAAACAGTACTTGGTATAATGTTGATATGTCTCAATGGGGGGTCCAAATTTTCTTACAAAATTGATTCCAATTTCAAAATTAACATCTGCCTTTTTATTTGAACAAATTGAGTTAACAGTCCAAGCCATCACATCTGTACCAGCTGATGTAAAGGCTATTATTGGTGATGGCAACCGCGTAAATCAAGCTTTTTTTAAATTATATCCTACACTTCCTGAAAAACCTTGGTGAACTGAAGATAATAATCATTTGATTTTTGATTATGTTCATCTGTTGAAAAATATTCGCAATTTGTGGCTGACAGAAAAAACAGGAGAACTAATCTTTGATGATGATGGAGTAAGTCGAGTTGCAAAATGGACACATGTTAAACAGTTATATCGTTTTGAATCTGAAAGACTAGTCAGACTTTCAGATTTAAATGAAATTTTCATTGCTCCAAAGCCAATAGAAAGACAACGGGTTTCTACTTGCCTCAGAGTGTTTTCTGAAAAAACATATAATGCACTTCTCACTCAGTCTGAAATAAGTGCAGGTAAGAATGATACTGCCCTCTTCATAAATAAGGTTTTGACATGGTGGAAAATTTTAAATGTTAAATGCCTTCAAATTGATAAATTACATAATGATCCTCTACAAGCTGAAATCAAATCTCCAAATGACACCCGACTTGATTTTATTGAATTTGGTAAAATGGCTCTTAATAGGGCTGACAGTCAAGGTAATTGTAAAAAACAATTATCCCAAAACATTGCTACTGCCATACATCATATTTGCAATGGAATTGTTAGTCTATGTCGACACCTTTTTAGCTACAAGTCATAAATATGTACTACTTGGGCAATTTTCAACTGATCCATTAGAAAAAGAATTTGGTAAACTTCGCCAAGGATCAGGTGGCACCTATTTTATAAATGTTCAACAATGTATTGAAAAGCTGCATATTAAGCAGACATCTTTACTTTTAAATCAAAATGTAAATATTGATGAATTTGATGTTAATCCAGGTCACCAATGTACATCTTGTGATTATAAACTTTGTGAGGAAGGTTCAGAAATATTTGACAATCTGGAAAATTTAAAACCATCTCTTTCCAATGAAATAAAAATGGCTCTTGTGTACATAGCTGGATATATTACAAGAAATGATAATCAACCCAGTGAATGTTAAACCCATTTTTTTTATGAAAAGTATGGAAAATATACCAATTTAATTGACTGTGGAAAACTAAAAGTTCCTTCTGACCACACTTGTCAATGGTTATTTTTTGTTTCATCCTTTTCCATACAATAAAGGAAAAGGTTTGCTATAAATCATTAAGTAACATTTTTATGCTTATTTCTGAGTTTCATTTTTTCAACATGGAGAAAAAGCATGCTTCTATTTTCGCAAATATAGTTTTGAAAAATTTTTGCAAACATGGCACACCTAGATCAGAAAAAGAACCAGCTCTAAAAGTTTTGAAACTTTCCTAGAATAATTTTGTTTTATTTGTCTATATTTCTGTAATGATTGATTGTTACATACACACTTCGGCTGATGTCTTCCAGCCTTCTTGGGTTCTGTTTGTTAAACCCAGTAACTATAATGTAAATTTAAACCAAAGTCTTTATTCACTCACAGGGAATAGATTGAATAAAGGATTCAGTGACACCTGTAAATAGTATAAATTTCTGATTCAATATATCTTTTACCAGAAATCATAATTACCCCTTTCTGTTGTTTAATAATTATCAGTGTTTATAGCAAAAATACATATTTTCATTTATTTATCTTTCAACACATCCTATTATCTTCAGGTGTGAATAAAAATGTTATTCTAAGTATTTCATCAAGTGGTTGACTCCTACATTTTTCAATAGGCCTCCAGTTCTGGCTCTCAGTTGCGCCATGACTTGGCCTGGAGTATAGAACGCCATGGTATGGACGTCTGTATCTATAAAAATCAGCACGTTTATGCACATACAAAAAAATTCAAAAATTCTTTTAAAAATATTGGTGTTTGATGATTTGTACTAAGTTTTTCCATTTATGATTTGTAAATATAGTTTTTACTTAATAATAATATCATCTAAAAGGATGAAATTAATACAGAATTTTAAAAGATGTTTTGCCTTCACTTGTTGCTGCTGTGACTTAAATTATTCTAATTAAAAATTTTAAAAATGAAAACAATATTTTGGCAAATTCATTATTCATCAAAAAAAGAATTTTTTCTTAAGACAATAGTGTCTTTAATATAACTTCTAAAAGCAATTAAAAGCTTTTCTAATTAAGTAATGTTTTAGTTTTATTGAGTTTTTTATTTTATGTGTGTTTCTGCTTGACAAAAACAAATTGATGATTTAAATTCTCTAAGATTCCAAAATTCACTTGAAGATGAAATGTACTAATGCTTTTAATTTAATTATATAATAAAATTTGAAGTTTTTAGCTTCAGTTTTTGAAACATGGTTATTACTGTGTAGTGAAAAAAACATATTTTAAATCAGTTAATTTATAATATTTATGCTCTGTAAATATACATTGAGCACTGTTTTGTAAAAATAAAAATATCAATAAGAGCACTGGATTTATATATCTTACTGTTCTTTCTTTTTATTTATATATACATGCTTTTAACTAATATAAATATGAAGGGGATGAAATTTGAATTTTCCAAAATTTTGTAAAATTAAGTAAAGTGGGAGATAACAGATATAAAAAGAAATTATTTACTTGACAGAGCTATTCAAAAAAACTACTTGATGAATCATGAAAACTTGACTTGCCAAATATATTTTCTGGAGTGTTCAAATGCACAATTGTATTAACAGAGGGTTAAGAGAAATATTTTATATTCTCTGAAGTTGTTTGAGATTTGTAAATAACTGAAAAGAAAATGGTCAGTAAATTAATTTGAGGAAATTGTTTAACGTAAGTGGTAGAATTTCATGGCATCTCCAAGTAGTTCTTTATATTAAGTGCAAAAAAAATTTAAAAATTCTTTTTTTTTTTTTTTTTTTTTTTTTTTGTTCCCTATTACAAATCAAATTTAGGATAATTATTGTCTTGTATTGATTACTTAATAATTACTGATTGGTGAATACCTTCAAAATATATTGCTTTTTTAAATAAGGTTGACTTATTCCAGAATGAAAGTAGTAAATTCATTTAGGTGGACAGTATTATTTATGTATTTATTATACTAGCAGTAGAGCCCGGTGTTGCCCGGGGATGTAACAGTAAGAGATAGATCAAGTATCGACCATCATAAAGACTGAAAAATAAAATTGACAAAGATTATTGTTTAAGGTTGACGGACACGCATGTCTTAATTAGTTTTTTTTTTTTTTTTTTTTTTACGAATTGGTCAAACTCAAACAACAAAACATTGTTTTCAATCGTTATGAGTCTACCCCTCTGAATAGAATTTTATTATAAACAATTGTCTTGTAAATGGAATTTTAAAGCATTCTGAATGTAAAAATAAAGTAAAAAGTGTGCAAGACAATAAGAAATACTACCTGCCAAAAAAAAAAGTGAAGTTTTGTTGAAATCGGTTGAAAAAATAGGAAATCCGATCCCATATAAATAATACACACACACACACACAACAAACAACCTGGGTTTTATAATAAGTATAACTCGATATGAGTTGTCCCCCTTTCATTCTGGCGACAGAATCGTATTTTATCGTGTTTTCAAATTGATTTCGTGCAAAAAACTTTTGTGTTTTTCCAATTTTTGCCGCCAGAAGAACCACTGCAAGGTAATTTTACGCAGTCCTGTGAAGTTTTGTTGAAATCGGTTGAAAATGTAGGAAATCATCAATATATAAACGTACAGACACACACACACACACACACACACAATCTGCATTTTATAATAAGTAAGATAAGATGTATTTATTGTTCTTGTCTCTGTAATGCAGAATGAATTTGGACAGCAGTCTTCAGGTACAAAAAAAAAAAAGAAACATACACACACACACAACACAGATGAAAACAATGAATGAATGATTTTGTTTGTTTAATGGCATATCAACACTTTATGGGTCATTTATGCTGAAATTTAATTTTCTTGGGATGTAAAAAAAAATATGATATATGTTATTCTTCTTTCACAATTGAATACATGGTAGATGATACTCGGCATTTGTGTATATACATATTAAGTAGTAATATGTGTGTTTTATGTTGTAGTTTTGTTGACGTTATAGTTTGGAATACAGTTTGATTCATTTATGGAATTGTAGGATATTATATGAATTCATGTCATGAAAGAGTTTTTTCATGTTTGTTGTTTGGTTGATCTTGTTTAGCAACATATCAACACTTCTATGGGTTATTTAATGCCAAAATCTAAACATCTTGAACGCTATTGCATGCTGGGAACCTAACAGGTGCTACCACCCTGTGTCAGGGTGGACCATGGGAAGAACAGCAATTAAGAGGTGGTTCCACACTCCTCAAAACCTCCAATCTCCCAATCAGGTCTTGCTGCCGGATGTAGTTCATCAGTTTAAAATGTTGAAAATTACTTTTCTGAATCTTAAGAATGCAAATGCTTTATAAAACTGAAAGTCTATTAAATATCACTAAATAATCAAATATTTTCCTTTTTATATGAAACTGAGGATGAAATTAAACTGGGGTCAAAGAAGGTTTAAGAGAAGTTGTTGCTTTTCTACATTCAATTTTGAGTGACGAACAAATACCTGACTTAGAATTTACCAAATTAGCTTTGAAATTATTGAATTCTGGAAATCTATCCTTCAGCAGATCTCATTGACTTTGACTGACACTACAGAATGACAAAGAACTTTATCAAATAACAAAAAAACACATTACTTGAAGATTTCTCAACAACTAAGATAAATGGACATTTTAACTCAAAGACAAAATAATGACATAAATAAAGCTTTCCACACTACCTTTAACAAAAAATTAGGAAAGAAATGCCTATCACTATTAGAAAGAGTGATAACAGCCAACTTGCGAAAACTATTTTCCTAACATAACTTTTTCAAGAGAAATATTTTATAAATTTCAACTGACAGTAATGCTATTTGATTAATGAATGCCAAATGTTTTCTTATAAAGAAACAGTTAATCTCACCATTATTGAAAGTTTGTACATGGAAACATGGAGAAAAGATTAATGGAAAAATATTTTTGATGCTTAATTTTCAAACAATGATATTAATGTGGGCTTCATGTTAATTTTATGCAAAAGCAGTTTTATTCAAAAATAAAAGTTCAACACAGATTAGTATCAAGTGCATTAGCAATCTTTATTCTAAGGTCCTGCTACTCCATTACTTAACTTTGAAAATGTAAGGAATTTGAAATTTATTGATTTTTATTATTCCTATTTTATTTCAGATTCATTGAGTTCCAAATTTCATCGAGACGTCTTCAAGTGTCTGGATCGTATGGTTGGTTATGATAAAATTGATTGTTGCAAGCAAGCAATGAAAGCCATTTATGTGATCGGTAATTAGTCTTTTTCCTCTTTAAAGAATATATCAAAATTCACTTTTCAGGGCTTTTCTTATCATTATTTTTATCCACTATTGCATTGCTGATAGTTTTGCACATTGGAAAAGGAGTTATTTTCTTCTAAATATTTTTAAATTTATTTAAAATTTTTAGTTAATAACTTGTTACTTTATTGTTGCTTTTGTTTATAACAGCCTATGCATTGTTATTTAGTAAATGCATGCAATTTGCAAATTTTTAAAGAATAAATTTACATTATTTACAGTTGGATTAATGTCCTCATCTTTGTTGTTATTATCACAATGTCTTTGACCACTATTCCCTTCAACCTTCTTTAGGTGTCTGTCAATTCAGGTAACCTTCAGGAAATTTCAAGCTAAACTTTTTATTTTATCTATGGGTATATATTTTTTGTGTTCCACTGTGTTTAGAGATATCTTGTTCTTATTTAGTACTGCTCAGTTTTTGCTCACCCTGTCTCCACTGAGTCTGTACTACCCATCCCAGGGATTGAACTCTCAATTACTTTAGTCCTGCTCATTTATTGCTCGTACTGTTTCTACTGACTCTGTGTTGCTACTACTTGGTCCAGGGATTGAGCTCCCAATTACTATGCCACTAAATTCATGAACTAATGCTTTAATCTCCTATGCTATTACTATCCTGTGGGACAATCCTGAGTCTAGAACTTGGAGTATTAAACCGCTGCTGAAGTCTAGCTGTCAAGCTTGATTCTCTCCATGATCTTTTATAGCTTTCTTACAAACTACAAAGAAAGGAATTCAATTCTAAAGAAAATAGCTAATAAAATTATTTCAATCCAATTTATTATTTGAATACTTTCATAAGAAATATTTACAATAAACTGTTTTTCTAAAGGTAAAATAAAAAATAAAATCCTTTAATGAGAACATATACAAGCAGCTTCTATTCAGAAGATGCAAATGATTTTTAAGTCTCACCACAGACAATGAACCACTGGAGGAAGTTTTCTACTTCAAATACTTGGAAGCAACCCTGTCAAAAGATGGCAACTGCTACATAGATATCCACACAGCAGCAACGACCAGACTGGAAAGGATATAGAAGAGTAACATCAGATTTGGATACTTCTGGCTGAAACAGGAAAAATGATCCAGGTATTCGAGAACAAATACTTGAGAAAGCTCCTCTCCATCTTCTACTGGGAGCACAAAACCAATGACCATGTATTGAGCAAGATTGGAAGTCTTGTAGGCTGGCAGGAATCCCTCCACACCACTATTAAGCTTTGGGAGATGGCATGGTTTAGCCATGTCACATGGCATGACAGCCTCTGCAAGACCCTCATGCACTATTGAAGACAAATACAGGACGGGATAGCAACATAAGAGCTGGTCAAACAACATCAAAAGTGGATGGACATGATAATACCAGAACTTTTGAGAACCACTGCCAACAGATCAGACTGGAGGAGCATGTAGAGTATGTGGCCGGGGTTAAATGTAAATGGCAGAATTGCTCAACAAACAAAATTTACAATAAGCAACAGCAAGAAAAAGAAAAAAAACTGGGCCAAAATAATACAAAGCAAACAAACAACATATTCAAGGCAAATTAACAGTTATAAGGCAACTAAGAATTGGAATTAACACACAAGAGCAAATTTGAATAAGCAAACATAGTGTTTAGACCTCAACACAAGACAGACTGGGACTGAGTCAAATGAAACCAAGAACTACTTTATTTTATTGGCTAGGAAGAAATTCCAGAATGTGTTTGTGTGCTTCTGCTTATAAATTGGGGAGGGGAAAGTGCAATCATTCCCATAATTGTATTGGAACCAGCAGTCTGTTTCTTTTCCCCTCTGGTCCTCCAAACAATTAAAGTATTTGAAGGACATGATGATATCTCAATTTGTCAGCTTCCAATGTTAGAAAATGAAAAAGAGTTTGGTTAATTTTTTTTTTAATTTTTGTCTAAGCTGACA
This sequence comes from Acanthosepion pharaonis, assembly GCA_903632075.3. Lineage (NCBI taxonomy): Eukaryota > Metazoa > Mollusca > Cephalopoda > Sepiida > Sepiidae > Acanthosepion > Acanthosepion pharaonis. The sequence goes on along the minus strand of CAHIKZ030001672.1, from coordinate 144,352 downwards.
TATGCATCCTTATTTATTCTATGGAAGATTTTCTTTTATGACCATATATAGTTATATTTGGTTTAGATGTAGATTGGCCTTGAGTAATGATAAGAAAAATGCACTGAGTGTTGATAAATACAGAATAAATCTTATATAACCCAATATATTAATACAGAAGGATAAGGTGAGATATGATATTTCAAGAGCAAAGGACTGTTGCATACGAGAGAGACAGAGAGAGTCCAAGAGAAACTAAATATATATATGTGTATTTCTATGTATGTATGCAAATGTAGCAGCCACCTGCTTAACAATGTGGGTGAAGGAAATTATGTATGTTTTAAAATGTAGCAAGACTGTGTAGAAGGCTCAGGTCGCCAGCTGGTCATGCAAGTGTTGCATTTCGACTTCTGATTATATTATGATGACCACATCATCGGAGAATAGACAAAATTAATTCATCGATTCTGATTTAGGTCTATTTTAAATCTTATTTATCCAGAGAAATGCTTTGAAATTTCTGCACTGCTTTTATTTGTTATATCATGTTTATTAAAGCTTTCTGATTGTTTGGTCAAAATATGGCTTTGTGGTCAGGTGATTCTGAATATATATCTATTTTTAGAAATGGTGAAATTTTAGCCTTCTTGTTATTATTTATTTTACTACAATTTTCTTTACTGGCCATAAAGTATGTAAAAATTGTCTGAATGTTCTGTATGTCCGAATCCTTTGGTTGTTCTTTTAGCCATTATCGAGGATGATTTTTAACTGAAGGTACAGATTTTTTATGTATGTATCTAGAGTTATAGGGATGTTTTTTTAAACATAGTCACCCCAGAGAGAGAGAGAGAGAGAGAGAGAAAATAATTCCTTATTTCTATAAAAGTTGTATATAGTGGTTACAAGTGTTTGAGTAGACATCCTTGTTTTTTTAAACTGAAATTATCATCTATCATCTTGGCCAATTGAAAGTCTTATTTTAAAAAAGAACAAAAGAAGAAATATACTTCTTGGCAAGGATTAAACCTGCATTCTCTTTATTCTGGGAAATATATAATAGTTAAAATATTTTCTATTTCAGATTTTGAAATTTTGCTGGATGAAAATTTAATTCCACTTTCGATTAACAGTCAACCAATGGAAATAAATTCCCGGTAAATTATTACCTTTTTTTTGTTTTACTCTACAATTTTTTGTGCCACTTTTAACACAAGAACAATTACTAAACTGACTTCAAATGCAAACATTATAATAGCCAAATTAGGCAATAAAAACATTTTTATGAGTTGATTTCTAGCTTCAACTGAAGTCTTAACATTGTTTTCACACTATAAACTCATTGTTGATGCCTGCTGATGACAATGTATCTGAAAATGCCAAACACAAGATAATTCATAGTTTGGTGTCATAATAACAACTTCCAACTAGGAATTATCTCTTGGTTTGCAGCCAATGTGTTAATATTAATTTAATTTTACAATAGATTTTGTCTTCGTGATGTCTGTTAGGAAGAATTATCAAACTGATACTTGTTATCACTTAAAAATATTCTAGGATTTCCAAATTGAAATATTCTTGTAATTGTTGTTATGAAACATTAAATCTTTTGATACTGAGATGATTTTGGAAGGAGATTCATCTCTCAATTCTTGTGGCCAATATTTGTTGACTTGATTTCTGATTTTTAATCATTTTCATAATTATTTCTAACTTTCTAACACTTACATAAAAATTTTGTAAACTTTTTATAGATTGCTTAATGTGAATTGTTTCTGTCCTTTTTCATGAAAAACAATGATGAAAACAATGCAAGCCACAAGATGATTTCTATTCCAAATTCTTATGAATGGAGGTGAAATTAAATTGAAATGTCCCTGTTGATAAAATCATTGATATAATACTTAACTCTGGATATAAAAATAATTCAATTCTATCTCCATCCATAAAAGCTGATATTCTCAAAACATTGCATGCCTGCACAACTAAAGTCCCCCCTTCTACGACCATAACAGCAAAATTTACACTCAAACTAATAGAGTAAGTATGGGAAATCATTATCAGTCATATCTACTGACAGCAAAAAGATAGCCAGTTTATGATGATAAAGTAAATTTAGGTTAAACTTTTAAAAGTTTTAACAGTGGAATGAGAGAAAAAATGTAACTTTGTTTCACTATTTTAAATGTATTTTTTATTTTCCTGATTCTAGATTTTTCTTTAATTAGCTTATAAGCATGACAAGGTTTAGATCAGTCCAAAAATTAAGTCCACTTTAAGCATGAAGAGAGGCTCAGATGTTTTAACGCACCTTTTATTAACCACTAACACCTGAAATTTCTCCCATTAATGTCATGTTTTAAGCATGAAATTTGGCTCAAGCATAAAAATCTTTTATGCATGACTAGGCTCAGTTAAAATTACCTGATGCTAAAAAAATGTATTTATGAATAAACTATAAAATTACCTGAAACTTGTAAAAATTATCAGTGCATTTGATGAGGTTCTTCTATCTTACATAAAATATTTATAAAGTTAACAGTCACTATGAAATATGTTGAGCTTCAAAACAGTGTGTATCAAAAAGCTCAGTAATAAAAATATTTCTCTAAGTACTTATTGATTCTGAAATTAATTTTTTTTTTTTTTTTTGCATTCAGTAGTGTAATTTGGGGAAGCAGGTGCAGGCTTAACGAGGTGACCTCTGGCCAGGTGGGTGGAGGTACCCAGATGATTGGTCTTGTGGCATCTGGGATGCAACATGTGAGAAAAGGCCACATGACAGAAATAGACATATAAGCACCCACCCCAGCAGTAAAAGGGGACAGCCTCTCAAACATTGTTGGCAAGAATGTAAGGTCCATGTTTCAGATGATGGACTATGAAGCTATGCACACACACACACTGGCTAACAATAATTAACAAAGTCAGGAGGTGAAATATAATGTTTGATATGAGATATTAAGTCATTATTAGTCAGCACAATGACTTTATTCCACTTGTACAAATTATAATACATGAAATAATTCACAAGTATATTTTAATATTTATGATTTTTAAAAAAAAATGTAGATATTTACATATTAGCATCATTTAATATATAGACACATACAAGCAGGTGCCCAACCAGGAAGAGATTCTCCAACTGAAATTCTGCTTGGTCAGATTTTGGGAAGTTGATCAGGTTAAGAACTTTTCAGCACACCCTTGTATATATAATTTTCTATATTTCTGAAATTGTATTGTAACTATTTACATTGTTCGGACTGTTGTCATCTTTACTGCCATATTAACATTTCAGCCGTTGTATACTTTGGCCTTCTTCAGGATCCATCTATATTTCTGAGATGAGATATTGTAACTATTTACTTTGTTCAGACTGTTGAGAAAAACCTTGCTAGTAATAAGGAAAAGAGTACTAAACTGTTATGTGATATTTGTGCTCCTGTATGGCAGTGAGTGCTGGACAATCTCCACAAAGATGAAGAGGAGATTTGAAGCAACAAAAATGTAGTTTTACAGAAGGATGCTGAAGATATCATGGACCGAACTTGTGAGCAATGATGAAGTTCTGGAGAAAATGAAAACAAAAAGGAAACCAATACTTATCATCAGGAAGAGACAGTTGAGGTTTCTGGGGCACATAATGAGTAAGGAAGGCTTGGAAAATCTGATACTCACAGGACAGATAAAGGGACAGAGGAAGACGACATATGACATACTTAATGAGCTTGAGTAAATGGATGGTGGAACAAGGCTTAGAAGACATAACAGAAAGACGAAATTTAATAAGAGCTACAAACAACAGGAAGATGGCGACAGGCATGATCGCCTACATCTTGATGGTACATGGTGCATAAAGAAGAAAAGCTTTCAATATTTTTACATTAAGATTGATAAGGAATTGTAAGAAAAACCTGTTCTTTAATGATCTGAAAAACTGTTTTCTTTATACAAATTTGTTCTTTTCCAGAATTGCAGTAATACTTCACCAACCCGAACACCTTTGTTCCAATACCGGCCATTTAATGGGGGAATATGCCATGAAAGTACGACACCTGAAATTACTTGGTTATAAAGTAGTTGAAGTAAGTTTATTTCTTTGATATTAACATCACTTAGCATTATGAGACATGGCACTGGTGGTTTGCTATAATATTCAATGTATGAAGAATATATAAAGGGAAATAATAGTTTACTTTTTGTATTTTTACTAAGTTCCTACTACTACTTGCCCACCTGTGATGATCACTCTTTGTCATGGTGGAGGGGTTGCATGGTCCAATGACTCTGTGAATGATGTCATTGAGAGTTCTAAACACCTGGTAGGGTCACCATCAAGGACAACAGATCTCAACAGTTGAACCATGACGGTTATGCTATAGAAGGCACCACTTGAAATAATAACAGAGTCAGCGGCAGTCCGTTGCAGTTTCATAACTGTATTTTGCATGTCTCATTCCATATGTGCCACAGAAAAGGTAACAAAATCAAGTGGATAGGTCACTTCCCAGCAAATTGAGGACCACCTTAAACAAATTCATGCCATCAGTACTTTCTTCGACTCTGATTTTCTTTCACCTTCAAACAACTCTTGCAAAACTAAATGGCATTAGAGAATGGATGATGGGAGCAGGATTTGGTGAACTTGCACATTGGAGGAGAATGTAGTCATTAATCATCATAAATGAAGCGATCAGCAAAGAGGAAATAAATTCTTGGATACAAGACTACTACTACTACTTCTACTACTATTATTGAGTAAGAGATCAGTATGCTAACAAAGAGACGTTGGTGTACAAATATACAAAGCTTAATATACTCATCATGACAGTCTGTCTGATAAGGGTATACCAGGTACATGCAGCACAGCCAAATGTATGTGATAGGGTGCGGGGAGAGGAGGTTTTGATTAAAAAGAAAAAAATGCACATAACCTTGCAGGTTTGGCCCAGTTAGAAATACTTTCAGGTCAGGATACCCAGTTCACTCAGGTCTTCAATTGCGGGTGTTCTCATGTATCTAGATGCAGCACCCAAGTCACATTGACTGTCAGCCCCTCCTGATCAGGAAGTTGGAGGGTTTGAGGAGCTTGGAACCACCTCTTATTTGCTGTTGTTCCCAAGTCCACTCTGACTCAGGGTGGTAGCACCTGTTAGGGTCCCAGTTATGGGCAAATAGTGAACTAAACAAACAAAAACAAAACACTATGAAAGTATAAAAATACCAGCAGCATTTTTTTATATGAAAAAATTACCAATAATACCTATTTATGCTAACATTACCAACAATACATTTTATAGCAAAATGATCAACAATACATTTTATCTGTAGTTGAAACCATAAGATTGTGTTCAAAATATTTAGATTTTGGCATTATATAACCCATAGAGGTGTTGATATGTCGCTAAACAAAGACAACCCACCAAACCAATCAAAATATTTAGATTTCAGCATTAAATGACCCATAGAGGTGTTGATATGCCACTAAACAAAGACAACCAACTAAACCAATCCAAATATTTAGATTTCGGCATTAAGTAACCCATAGAGGTGTTGATATGCCACTAAACAAAGACAATCAACGTTGGCTGTCTAATCATTCAAACTTAAAAAAAAATTTTAAAAAAAACCTAGCCTTCTCAATACTCAGCCATAATGCTTCCTAACTACTACTACTGCTGACTAACAGAGATTGCACAGGACATTGGCCTCTTACAGTACATGCCCATCTCGTAAAGGTCAATCAACTGGTAAGGGTCATTCCATGTCATGACACCGAATTAGTTGAAATTTGGCATAAATGTTCTACTTCATGACTTAGTAAAGTGTTTTTGATAGACTGACTGTAAGCTACATAGGTGAAAAGTTGTTGATTTTGGGGTCCTGTATTTGGGTGAGTAAAATAAAATTTCCTATCAAGTGTAGGCTTGAAATAGTTAAATATTTGGATTCTACACTTCTTATTTGCCCTACATACCAAATTTCAGAAATATTGAAGGCATGGAAGTATTTTTCTTTAATTTTTAAAAAAACACTGAGATTCAGTGACATTGCGCAGCCTTAATTTAGAGGCAAAGTAGGAAAATTATACACCCCCCCTTAAAATTGGAACGGTAAGGTTGAGCAAAAAATAATCTGACACACTTTCCTAACTCATGAAGGGAACATTTGGGCCAAATTTCAAGTAATTCAGTGTCGGTGGATGTAATGCCCTGGTGAATTGACATGGAATGACCCGAAAGCAAATCTGTGGTCCTGAATGGGTTATTTACTGTAGCCTATTATTATTATTATTTTCTAATGAATTTTTTTTATGCAAGAGTGAAGTGGCTGATGAACAAGAAATTGTTTGTGATTAGACTATAAAGGCCAGAGGAGTTACAGTGTGTTAGGCAACCTTATAATCTGAGAATAGTTGTAGCTGATGGATGGCATGTAATTTGATATCTAATCAGAATGAATTGGGTTATTGTGAAGAAGGGGGCATAATGTAAGACCTGAAACTCCTAATGATCCTTGGCTAAAAACATCACTGATAATGTATACCAAGGCATCAAACGGATGTATTGCAACAACACTTAAGAAAAACACAGTGTTTAACAATTATTTATTAAAATATTTCAACAGTTTGTCTGTTTTCTACAAGTTAGGTTTAAAAATTGCAAGTATAAAAAAATATCAAAAAATACAAATCTTTGTACAAACATTGCTTGTCTTGAGAAAAATGGCTGATACTGTTAATCAACTAATAAAAAATAAATAATATTATTGTCATGAGAAATAAATAATATTATTGTCATTAGAAATATTAATTATTTGTCATGAGAAATAAATAATATTATTGTCATGAGAAATAAATAATATTATTGTCATGAGAAATAAATAATATTATTGTCATGAGAAATAAATAATATTATTGTCATGAGAAATAAATAATATTATTGTCATGAGAAATAAATAATATTATTGTCATATAAATAAATAATATTATTGTTTCAAAGAAATAAATAATATTATTGTCATGAGAAATAAAAATTATTATTGAATATAGAAAAAAATAATATTATTGTCATGAGAAATAAATATTGAATATTATTGTATATGAAAATAAATAATATTTTGTTTGAGAAATAAAATATTAAATATATATAAATAAATAATATTATTGTCATGAGAAATAAATAAAAAATAATAAAGATAAAAAGAAATAGAAATAATAATAAAAAGGAGAAGAAATAAGAAGGAAAAAAAAAAACTCATTAAATTACCCACCAACCCATACTTCCTAACATAAGGAATTTATTGAAAGTTCCAGAAACTAAAAAAAATGAAAGGCAGTCAATAAACAAGCATATTCTATATGTAATATTCAATGACAAATGATATAATTATTGTATAGTTTCTTAACTGTTGTTATAGTAATATTAAGTCAAAGTGGTACATTTGATAACAAACTATTCACTCAGATATTCCAGTATTATATATATATATATATATATATATATACACACACTGCATGCCAGATTATTATCGAGATAACTTTTTTCTAATATTTCAAAAACCGTATTATCAATTCACACAAAATTTTCACACAATGTTGGCAACACTGACCTGCGCAATCACTGAAATTTTCGTACTGATCTGCTCAATGTAAACAAACTGGCACCATATTTGTTATCAGCACAGTGATTTGAGCGTGCCAAATTATTAGAAATGTTTAGTAAAATTCCCAGAATTGAGCAAACAAAACGTTTATTAATGTTTCACGTGAATATTTATGATCAAAAGAAGCTAATAAATAAGATAATCAAACAAATAATAACAGATACAAACAAAGGCACAGTTCTAAACAAATTAATAGGGAATGTGCTTTCCCTGTTTTGAAATTACTTGAAGAAGTCGACGATCCATAGAATTTGTTAATTGTAGGATGTCATCTGCTGTAATGCCGTGAGATATGTCAAGAATTGCTTCCCACAACTCGGAGTAGCTCCTAAATTGTCGTCCGTTGGCGTATACTCTTCGCTTCATGATGCTCCAAATGTTTTCGATTGGGTTCAAATCCGGAGAATTTGCTGGCCACTTCATTTTTCGAGATCCATCGAAGCCTAACTGTTTCAAATATTCAGTAGTCTTGTGAGCAGCATGTGAGGGAGCATTATCTTGCATAAAAACAATGGCCCTTCTGAAGGCAACTCTTTGCCTTTTCATCCACAGTTCAAGATGCTTCTTCATAAACGCTATGTATGCATCAGCAGTCATTTTGACACCATCTGGTACTCTACATGGGCCCACTAATGTTTTTTCAATAATACCACCCCAGATCATTATGCCTCCACCGCCTTGTTGGCGTCTCAAATGCTGATGGCGATTCTGTCCATTCATTACCCAGCCTTTGCACCATCTACCTGGCCCATCAAGTGTTGCTCGAGTTTTGTCTGTGAACAAAACTTTAGAGAAGTCAATCTTCATATTGTCCTCGGCCCATTTCAATCGATTTTGAATGTGATATCTCGTCAAAGGGGACTTCGATACAGGTTTGACTGTTGTTGCTATTCCCCTCAGATACTGACACCGAGTACTTTTAGACACAGTAGGATCCCCAATGCGACTGAAAAGCTCTTGGCTGGTAAGTCCCGGGTTCTTCGTGGCCTCTCGTTTAAGTCGTGACATGAGACGACATGAAATAACCTTTTTTGCCTTTATCTGCCCTTTTTGCGTACTTGTGTAGGGTCGGCGGTGAACTTTTTTCACTGTTTGATGACACCTCCCTATCATTTTAAAATTTCTAGGGTAGATTTACCTTTTGAGAGTTCTGAGGTGATAGTTTTCTTTTCAGCATCACTTAAACTGCTTTTTACGGCCCATCTTTTCACTAAATTTTTTCACTTTTCTAATAATTTGGCACGCTCAAATCACCGTGCAGATAACAAATATGGCACCAGTTTGTTTACATTGAGCAGATCAGTACAAAAATTTCAGTGATTGCACAGGTCAGTGTTGCCAACATTGTGTGAACATTTTGTGTGAATTGATTGGACGGCTTTTGAAATATTAAAAAAAAGTTATCTCAATAATAATTTGGCACGCAGTGTGTGTGATATATATATATATATATATATATATATATATATATATATATATGTGTGTGTGGTCGTTACTTGTCAGGGTAGATGTCTACTTGTCCCAAGAGTGAAGCTGTTTGGAGTTTCAACTCTTGTAGGGTCACCTATGGCGGTAGGGTTGAAGCGGAAACACCAGACTGAATGTGACCAACCCTTAGAGACACCAAAGGAGACATAGTCAAAGATCTACATAATCTCAATGACCAGACGGGTGGAAGAGGGTAGTGCCAGTTGGGCTGGCGTAACCAAAGCAAACCTTGACAGACCAAGCATCTGACAGCCCAGTGCAACCTGGTTTGATAGACATTGCCTGTCTCAATCCCTTTTGAGGCACAGGGGAGGCTTTTCTTGCTAAATATGTGAACTTCTTCATCACATAAAGTTGTCCACCAAAATCAAATTCATGTGAATGGCCATCTTTGCTGTCACCCCCAGGGAAAAGAAAGGAAATAAGGGAGACAGGATGATGATCACAAAGTTTGAATGTGAGCAGGTGCCGACAGCAACAATAACATCTTAGGCTGTACAAACTCTAAAATGGATCTAGACTAATTTACTAACTAAATGATAATTAAAATTTACTTATAACAATAACCAAAGCATAAAATTTTAAAAATCACAAAATATATCATTGATTACAATAGTTTAATTATTTCTTTTGTATTGGTTTTACAGAATAATGTATAGAAAATAAATAATGCATATATTATTTGTGAAGTGAAACCTGTTCTATGATTAATTTCTCACAACAATCTTCTATTTGATCTTAAAAGTTAGAATTTTTTTTATCTTTTTAGGTCCAATGTTCCATGCTTAACGTTTTACAACCAAATCAACAAATGAAATATCTACGTTCTTTACTCCAAAGACATATTGCAAAAAATGTTTTGTTGAATGACAACATCACCTGATTTGGAACCATTTTATAAACATTGCTGATCATCATTTTTATTAGAATTCAAAACTGAATTTTGTTTTTTATGAATTTTCTCTGCCGTTATACGGTAAAATAAATCATCTTATTTACCTAAAAATTGGATTTGTTTTTTTTGTATTAATGTTATTTGTTTTTTTAATTTTTCTTAATTTGATTGTTAATGTTTTCATTTTTTTCAATAATCACTCATAGCTGATTAAATCCGTCGGATTTAACCATTTTGGCTTCATTAATTGCTAGAAACAAATGCTTATTCTATAAGATTAACTGTTTCATCATCAGTGTAGGCATCCGTTTAATTCACGAGATAAAGATAGCTCCCAGTTTTCTATCATTGTTTGTTTTTTTTTACTCAATTCTCCCCAACAAAGCAGTAATGCCACTAAGACACAAGGGTCTACTGGGAGTGAAAGAGTATGAAAAAGACTTTAGAAGGAACTGGAAAACCAAACCTAAACAAGAAACAAAGGGATAAACTTTTGCTTGGGACGAGTGTGAACTGGATAATAGGCGATATCCTTTGGTGGTGAGATGGGAGCGACCTCTCCAGCACTCGGGCCTGGGCGATGGTATAAGGAAACCATATGCTGCCCAGAATACATAACATGCACCTCTTGGCTGTACCAACAAGATCAAAAGAAATACAGGGCATTATATTTGGGGCCACTTTGGATGCAGGAGTTGCTGGAAAATTGTCAAGTGTTGACAGCCAACTGCCTTTCGGTACTCCTCTCTGGATTTTCTGTTTGGATTTACTTCCATAGCCTTTTTCATGTTTCGTTGGATATGACCTCAAGGTAACAGAGGTTTAGAATCAAGGGTCGGCAACCTGCAGGCCAGATCCGGTCCGTGAAGGCATTTTGACCGGCCCACGAGCCTGATTACCAATGACTCTATTTTTAACATGAGAGATGACCTTCAAATGAAATTTGTTATGTCATTTTCCATAGAATGTCTACACATCTCAGTGCACTAAAAATATTACATTATCTGCCAGTTATCTTTCATGAGACTTATTTTACCAAGTTGCCTACGTTTAATTTCAAATAATGGATACATATTTGTTATGACCCTTGGCTACATTAAAAGATAACAGAAGCGAAACGAATGATAAAGTGAAAGAGGCCAGGGAGGGACTGACATGCGAGGTAGCAGAAATCTAAAGACAGTTAAACATACGTGCATTATACATACATGTGTATGTAATGTAAGATGATATGTTTGAAACTATTTGTACTTGTATGTATGGGTTTGTACTTCGTTTTGGGTTTGATATGTTTTTGTTTGTGTGTGTGTGTTCGTTTGTGGAACAATTTTCAATAACAGTTTCAAACCTACACGTCATAATTTCATCCATTTCACTTCGGTTGATTTTTTTCACTTTGAAGTATTTTGACGTTCCTTGAGGAAATGTAATTTTTGTTAGTTGTTTTTTAATTTTAGATTTTCTTTTGTTTTTCTGATTTCTCAATGTTTATTTTCATTATGGTTTTAAATATTTAGGTTGACAGGGGTCTGCATATGTAATTTTCCTTAATTTTTCATTAATGACCTTCGTCTGGCCCGCGACCCGTCATTATAACATGATCTGGCCCGCGTGGTCGAATGAGTTGCCGACCCCTGGTTTAGAATCAAGGTTTTCCTCCTGCTACATAGACCGCCTTCCTTGTTCAGCTCCATCTACCTGAAGCAGCTGGTTATAAAGCACCAGTTGTCCACCTTCATCCATTCTCCTGTTTGTCAGAGGCTATTTGCCACAAAAGCATTTTGAGAAGAGGCAAAGGTCTTGTCCTAAATATCATCCCTAGCTATGGAACATATAAAATATACATATATAAATATATACACATTGTGTGTTTTAGAAGCTTAAAAAAAAAAAAGGTAACTGTTTTTAAATATATGAAATTTTAAGTAAACAAAAATACTAGAAAGCAAAACAAATTATGAAAAATTCATACACAAACAAAAATAAAAAATACTTAGAGATTATCAAGTTATTATTTATAACCTACAATAAAATCATTTATACTACATTTTTGATAGTACTAACACCTAAACTATCAATTGATAAAAAATGAACAAGAGTAGAAAATGCTATTGTTAAAATTGTTAGATTGTAACCCTAAGTTTTATTCTAATAGTTTTTTTTCTTGCCTATTGAACTCCCTTCCAATGTCTCCCACTGAATACAGCAGTAACCATTCTGCCTGTCATTTTATTATTCCCTTTGTGATCTCCTCACTGACATCCAAAATTTACATATTTGAAAAGATACTTCCATGAGAGAGTATCCCTCGATGGTAATGGTAAGCCATTTTCTTCTAGTGTTGCAAAAAAATGCATGCAACCTTTGGCCTCTTTGCCCTCTACAGTAATTCACTAGAAAATACAAGATCAATCGCCATCTTCTGTCTTCCTGAATCCTGTTCCTTTATTGTCCTTTCTCCTCACTAAAGTCTTCTCATTGTCTTTCACTCCCGGTAACCCCTTGCATCCTAGTGGCATTATCTCCTTGTTTGGGGTGAAATGATAAAAAAAAAATTATAGTTAATTAGGATGTCAAAGAATAAGATTCTTTTATTAATTCTAAGTTCATAAGTAAAACTAATGATGAATTTACTTTCAAAATTTTTGGAGCTGATTAAAGTCCTTTAAGAGACGGAAAATGTCATCAGTGTACCTGGCTTCAATGTTCCTGGCATATATAAGTGGATTTGTTTGTCATTTAGGGAGGCCATATAAAAATTAGAAAAACAAAAATTGCCTTGGTGCTTTGACTGCACGAATTTAAGCATGCTACAATATTGAGAACTAAGTCTCCCCATTTAATGGCTGCAAACATCTGTTTTATTCTCTTAGTTTCTTTTCTCATACTTCTATCTTGTTGAACTAACCTTCTGATTTCTCGTTTTCCTGCTATCTACAATTTTCAAAAACTTAAATACAACATCAATCACCATCCTCTGTCTTCCTGAATCCTGTTCTTTATTGTCCTTTCTCCTCACTTCTGTCTTCTCATTTTCTTTCACTCCTTCTAACCCCTTGTGTCATAATGTCATTATCACCTTGATTTTTTTTAATCATTTCATCCCAAGCAAGGCAATAAAGCCACTAAGACATAAGTGGGTGGCTGAATATTAGAGAATATGAGAAAAGTATACTATTAAAGAGAGAAGACAAGAAAAGAACAACAATTAAGAAGACAGAAGATAATGAAGACAAAAGATAAAATCTGAAATTTCAAAGATTGGGGTGACATGATAAAAAAAATTATAATTAATTAGGATGTCAAAGAAAAAGATTCTTTTATTAATTCTAAATTCAAAGGTAAAACTAAAGAGGAAAACAAAGATGATTAAAATAAGATGTGATTTTGAGGCTGAGAAATATAAGTGAGAAAGAAAACAGTCTCCTGCTTTTTTGAAAACATCACAGCAGTGATTAAGGGAGACAACTCTCTAACTTATTTTCTATTTTCATTTGTTTGGGTACAACATCATAATTGGAATACTAATATTCTGACCCTATACATGCACATACATTTTATACATTAAGTAGTAAAGTTTCTTCTCTTGCACTTCTTGCCTGTGGAACTCGCTCCCAACTTCTTGCTTTCCTGTCAACTACAATCTTTCAAAACTTAAATGCTACATCAATCATCACTTTTTAAATCCTGTTCTTTTATTGTCCTCCTTCCTCAATAATGTTTTCTCAGTTTCTTTCACTCACAGTAACCCCTTGCATCTTAGTGGCTTTATTGCCTTGCTTGATTTCTTTTCCTACCATCCTTTTGAAATAATTTCATTTGCTTCTATATAAATAAGGTGCAGTGTATGTGTGTCTGTCTTGGTGAATCATAAACAACCTGAAGTAACAAGTAGTAACTACTGTAGTTAAATGTGATTAAAAATTAAATAAACAACTCCTTTAAAGTTAAATTTAAATATCGAACAGAGTGAAAGGTTTAAAAAAACATTTCTTTATTAAATGTTTAATTTTGTTTTTCATCACAACTACAATGATATCATCTAATTAAATCTTAATTAAAACTTAATCAGGTCATGGTATGGTGTGCATTTCTCATATGTTTTTTTTTCTTTTTCGAGCACATGTACTGTGACGTATTGGAAATATTACATAGTCAAGTTCCCTAATGTCTTAAGAGTCACTTTATATGAAGGGATCATAAAATAATAGTGATTTTAAAAGAAAATAAAAAAAGCTCACAAAATAAATGTAAACAAACTACGGTGATTGGTTGTGTATATGAAGAAAGATTATGCTGAATTAAGGTGTTGAATAAAGATAAAATAATTTTGTTATTTCTAAATTCTGATAACTTTTACATAAGATGCTGAAGGTAAAAGGCTTCAAAGTGACAGTCTCAACATTTTACAGTTGAAATGGCTAGCTATAACTGTAAGTTCTATGCTAACAGTTTCTTCTGTTGCACTTCTCGATTGTGGAACTCTCTTCCAGCTTCTTGCCTCCCAGTCAACTTTGATTTTCAAAAATTTAACTGCAACATCAATCGTTATGTAATTCTTGTTCTTTTATTGTCCTCTCTCCTTAATACTAGTTTTTCTCATAATCTCTAACATTCAGTAACCCCTTGCATCCTAGTGAGTTTATTGCTTTTAATCTTCAAAAATTTAAATGCAATGTCAATTGTTATCTTCTGTCTTCTTAATTCTTGTTCTTTTATTGTTCTTCCTCCTTAATAGTAGTTTTTCTTATATTCTCTAATACTCAGTAACCCCTTGTGGCATTATTATCTAGCTTTGAAGTGAAATGATTAAAAAAAAACAAAACAAACTCTCAAAAATTTACTCTCAGTCCTACAGGCTACTCTTTTATTTTACTAATTTTTATTTACAAAATTTTGCAAATTGGAATTAAAGTAGGTTGCATCTTTGAGGCTGAAATATGGCAATTATGAGTTCATATTAAAGTTCTATGAATATCAATTTTACTTTGAGAATGACACAAATAAGTTTACATTGTTTCAACTGTTTTCTATTATGAATCACTTAGGATAAAATTAACAGTGAATCAAGTACAAGAATCTTTATTTGACCTTAGGCCACTCAAAAGATGGACAGAAAATGCTGCCTGTTGGGTTGAACAAACTTTTTATCCTCAGTTTAGAGAATTACCCAAGAGCAGATAACTCACAGATTTATCATTATTGCACAACTCTGATGCAATTCACCATAACACTTCAAATTAAGGTCACTGTCAATAATAATTTATATTGTATAACAGTTTTTTTATTTTAAAACATTTTGTTTTGGTGTTAATCAGTTTTAATTTGAAATGTCAGTTTTCATTAACTTTTCAGTTCAAACTCCTGAAAAAATTTGAAGCCATCTTGATTTTTTTTTAGTTGATATACCACTAGGATATATATTTTATGAGTATCAGTACTGATCTCTCTGGATAGTGAAGCTATGTACCTTCTCCCCACAGTGGTAGGATGTGACACAAGGTCAGTTCTATAGGGGTGCTGTATATACAGGCTAAAGACAAAACATTCCCCCTGCAGCAACCTCTGTCACAGTGGGGTCAGTGTACACCAACCATACCTAATTTTTCTCTAGAGATTGAATACTTTAATTATATCAGCTTCTTAATTATTTAATAAATATTGTTTACTATTTACATCATTTGGACTGTTGTGCTCATCTATTGCTATATTCCCGATATTTCAGCCATTGTATGCTTTGGCTTTCTGCAGGTGATAATTGTTGAAATTTCAAACTGACACATGGCCTAGTGGATAAAAGCGTTGGTTGAAGTAATCCAGTGACTTGACCCCAAGAGTTGTAAGTTCAATACCTAGTCAAAGCTTAGGTGAAAGAAAACTTGGAGAGTTAAGTTACTAAAGGGAAATAACTGAAACTAAGATATTCAGAAGAGGCATGACATATGGAACTAGAACAATCTACCCCCATGAATGAAATAAAGAGTTTGATTTAAAATTCCAATGTATATCATCTGAAGAAGGCCAGAGCATACAACAGCCAAAACGTTGTGAATATGGCAATAAAGATGAGGACAACAGTCCAAACAATGTAAATACTTACATTACCTCATCTCAGAAATATAGACAGATGTTAAGTCAGCCTCTATATTGAATAAAAGAAATTTTTAATTCCTATGATTTGGCAGTCTTAGGTGGGAGGTGTGTCTCATGGCTATCTGGATGTACTATGGTAGTGGGAGGTGGGGGTCCAATGGCTGTCTGGATGGTCTGTGGGAGGTGTGTCCCATGGCCATCTGGATGGACAGTGGGAGGTGTGTCTCATGGCCATCTGGATGTACTAGAGGCAGGGTCCCATGGCCATCTGGATGGACAATGGGAGGTGTAAAGACCAAACATTATTGTTTGGATAATGTCAGTGTTCACCTTATAGGGTTTTAAATATAACACTCCACCTAGAGAGCAAATAAGTGAGGTGAGTTCATGCCTTTGGCATGTTAGGGACAACTGAGATGAATTAAAGCTCTTGCCACAGTTAGATGTCAGTCCAGTCAAGAGAAGAGGTTAGAGCAACATGTGCTATGACCAACATCCAGATTCACACCATAGAAAAGAAAAGTATTCATAGATTGTAGTTGGCTACATCACCTCATTTCATCTCAATGGTAGCAAAACCTAGTAGAGTGCAAAGCTCCTTCACTGTAAGTACCATGTTTATATTCTGTTATTTTTGTTTTACATTGTTACATTAAATAAAAATGGTAAACATATTTTGGCACACTTTTCATTTCACCTTTTAGTATTTCATATTTATTCTTGTTTGGGAGCTCTTTGAAGTAGAGGACTAATAAATAATAACCTTCAAGCTTGAAAAAAAATGTCCACATTCCAGGATTTATGAGTAAGTGAAGAAAGTTTCTTAGATATCACTGATTAAACAGGTGAATGCTTGTAGAAAACCCCAGAAATATAGGACTTCATCATTAACTAATATCTTCTTCTCCCACCCCCAACATCACTGTTTATGGTGACATTCACTGCAGATTATCTTATTGCAGTTGATGAAGTCATTGGGTTTACAAATGATGGATAATCTCTGTGCATTGTTATATTATCTGCCAAGGAACAGAAACACCTTTTTGTCAGCAGTTAAAACATTTTGAATCTTAATAACACTTAAGTTCTTTTGATTTCTATGGTGAATAAATTGATGCAAGTTCCTATGTTATATCTTTAGATAAAATCATATTATTAAAGACTCCATCCCTTGCAGAGGGGTAAGACCACTCTCTAAAAGTGCCATCTGCCATGTAAATGCTTACCGAGTCAAATATAAATTATGAATATTTGTTAAATAATAGTTTAGCAGACTATTATTTTTAGGGTGAATGGCTTGAACTTCCTAAGGTTGACCTTTGAGGTCAGATGGAAGACAAAACCAGGAAGTCAATTTTGATTGGCTGAACAAGCGTGAGAACGATAGAGAATGTAGATATGTTTCCTTTCATGTCTGGAACTGCTTTCCAGTGGAGTGAGAGAGCGACCCCACTGGATAGTTAGAAGATGTCTACATCAATGTTAATAAAATAGTTAAGTAAAATTCCCTGCGTTGAAGTTCTTTTATCTCTGGATTCAAAACAACTGGTGATTGCTGGCCACAAGAGAAGAATGTAACTTTATTGCTGTATGATCACAATCACCCAAGACCTCCTCCCCCAGAACAAGGGGTGAATATACAACATATTGACCTCATCTCTTAATGTCAAGTATCTTTTTTTATGTGATATATTTCTTCAAGATGGCTCTCTACAGCTTCTAATCCTTTATAGCTCTTGGCAATATTTTTTTTTACCATCCCTCCTATTCCCTATTCTGCTGTCCTTTAGAGAAGCTTGTTAGGTAGGTTACTCACTGTGTTACTTTGTCCATCATGCCTTTTGTATTTCCTGTGAGTGTCAAATTCTCCTAGTACTCTTTCTTCATTATGTGTCCTAATAATTTCAGCTGTCTTAACAGCTGATAAAAATAAAATATATAAACAAAAATAAAAAGAATTAAAATTAAAATAAGGCATTTGCACTTTCCTTTAAAACCCTTATCACTTTCTTTCTCCCTCTCAACTTCTCTCTATATACTTCTCTCTCAACTAATGAGAAGGCAACCCTTAAATAAAAAGAGGAAGAAGAAGAAAAGACTGAACCTGGCCAAAAATCACCAGAAGTTTGTAGGATCAGAGCCTACTTATTTGTGACTAAAAAATACCAAAAATCAAGGAGGTTCCATACATAACTTAAAAAAACGAAAAAGAAGGGAATGCTGGAAAATAAAATAATTTTGACCAATCAAAATAATTGACACAAAGAAACTTTTGATGTTAGTTGAAACCAATGTTTGCACCATACTCTCAGAGCCTGGTCGAAAAGATATAAGCTAACACTTCTGAGCTAGAACAAGGAAGACGGCAAGAGAGGACAGAACAAAAGAATACTACTGTGATGAAACGAGCCATGTGTGATGAGTAATGTAGTCAAGAGGTCATCTGCTAATGATATTTCTGCCCTGCTTCAAACCAAGAAAAACAGTAGATTGACACTGACCTAATTTCTAATATTATTACTGTCCCTATCATGGTCTGACTTCAAAACCACCTCCCGACTTTCTCCAAGCAACATATGCCTATAAACGAACATTTTGCTACATCAGATATCAAAGGACTCCCTCATCATTCTAAAGAAAATAAATATTGCTTATTTTATACCCTTGAGTCAGTTTCTTTTTTTCCAAAATTTCCAGTAAAGAAATTCCTACTACTCATCCACACTGGTGACCTCTTGACGTGAACACACTTATCCACAAACTAAACAAGTTCACATGTAATAAAACCAACAAAACTCTAAATTCATATTTAAATAAATAAATATTTAGATGAATTCAACCCATGATGAGCCATAGTCTTTCCATAGATTATAGTTCTACCTTTATTCACTCTTCAGCCATATATTAGGTGCATTTCAATATTAACAATAAAAATGAAGGTAAGATCTAAATAGATTAGTGTATAAAAAATATTTTACAGTTTTAGACTATATCAGAATACCTTTTTGTTTTTGTTTAGTGTCACCAGTGATGGCCCTAGGATTGCTGGCACCCCTGGCAAGCTGAATTTCAGCACCATTAAAAGTACGATTTTTTAAAATATTTTTTGTTTTAGGGGGTAAAACAATTTTTCATTTGTTAAGTTGCTTGATACTTGATGAAGCCTCTCACTAATTTCTCATTTACTCATATATAGCCACTTTTCTACCCACAATTCCATGTTTTTTTTTTCACCAACCATTATAATTACAGGTAAGGCAGGTAGCATCCATTACAACACAATTCTTTTACAATTTTCACAATGAGAAAAAAATGAAAAACGAGTTTATTACAATATACAACATAATATATGCCAAAGAAATCATTCATTATCTGAACTAAATAAATTTTTTCTAGCCTTTAGAACTGCAAATCTTTTCATGGTACTTTCTACACCTATCTTCTTTACAAGATCATTTTCTATTGACAAAATAGCCAAAGAATTTAATCTGTCTTGAGTCATGGATGACCACATATGTTTTCATAAGCTTTAGTTTGGAAGAGCCAAACACATGGTATTGTGGCATGATGCACCCTGGGCAGATGCTCCAGTGCCAGTACCTTGAGCCAACCCTGGGTGTCACCATATAAAATTAGACATTTTGCAATCCATTGTACATGTAGTGTAACAGCATTGGAAGTCGAATTGGTAAACAGAGTTCAAATTCCAGCCTAGTCTGTTGTGTTCGCTTTTGCACAAATTTCTTTTGGAAAGGCATGAATCCATATCTTCTCCCTGTAACCAGCCACGGATTCAAAAATTTTAATTTTTTAATTGGTATCACCCCATGCAAGGTAGTAAAGCCACTAAGACACAAAGGGTAACAGGGTGTAGAAGAATTAAGAACAGAAACATTAATAATGAACAGGAAGAGGGAAGAGTAATCAGGAGGACAGTAGGTAGTGATTGACATTGCATTTAAACTTTTGCAGATTAAAGTTGGCTAGAAAGCATGGAGCCAGATGGGAGTTTCACAAGTGAGAAATGTGAGAGAAGAAACTGTTAGCATAGAATTTATGGCTACTTCTAGTCAGGTCAACTGTCTGCATTTAAATTCAAAAAGTCTAGGTACCACAGCAAATAGTTCATCTGAACAATTACCATAAAAATATTTGTAGAAAAGATATAGAGGCAACCTTACAGTGTTGGGAAAATGACTGACACTGAGCCGTCAGATCAGGATCCTTAATATTGTTGATTTTCTTTGGATGTTATCAAGGAGCTCAAGGTAAATAGTAGAGGCACTGGGCCTTCTATGACAGAAATATTGTAAGCAAGTTTAAGCAATATTCTAATAGTGTTCCCTTATGGCTGAGATGATTATCTATTTTTTACTGATGTCAGTAGTCTGTGTTTAAGCCTGGGCTTGAATCTTGCCCCTGCCCTGCCTTGGAGATAATTGGAATTTTAAAAGTTGATTTTCAAGAAATTCTTCTCTCTTGAAAGATTGGTTCTATACAATTTTATTTACCCTGTAAGAATACAGAAAACACTTATCTCCTGTTGGTGAAGATAAGTCACATGGTCATGTGATGACTGCTTAAATGACATCACTCCATACAGTGATGCAAATTGCCAGTCAATTTCAGTTCATTTACAGTAACCAAACAGTAAGGTTGCTTTCTTTAGCTCAGGCTTCCCATGGTCCAGTGAGAGGCTAAATCTACTTTCCCAGCAGCTTACAAGCTTACAAGTGCCATTTCCTTTTGGAAATATATCTTTCCCAGATATAGAATGAAACTAGCTCACAGTCCTCAATTTGGGAAAACCTCACACTCATTGTTTCCCATTCATGGAATATGTCCTTGCCTGGGACATAGACTAATCTGGTCCATTTGAATCTGGAGTCCTAAAAATGGCTTCTCCTGACACAGGAGTATCTCCATATTTTATGCAAGATCCTTCCTTTTTCTTTCTTTTTTTTCTCTTCTTTGCTGTGTAGATATATGTGATATATTATTCTCCATGTGGGACATTAGTTTTGTATATGTCTTAGGAATATAAAACTCTGAGAACAAAGCATGTTTGTCATTCTTTTTCCATTCAGCCATTCTGTTCCATCCCATCCATTAACTACTATTAGTGTTAGTATATCATGGATATGATAAAGTCCATAATGAGGGGAATTCAAATGGGAAGAATAAATCTTTCTTCGAAGTTTTATTACAATCCTAGCACTGCCTAAAATTTGGCTTTGTCTTAGACTAAGTAAAGTTTAATAAATTTCTCTAGAACATGAGATAAATTACTTTAGTCTTATCTTAAAACATTATTCAGAAACTGATATGGGTGCCATATTATTGTGTAATCGCTAACAAGCTATGGATTATTACTACTGAGTAATGAGTTTGATCCACAATGATTAGCCCATACTTATATCTCTCGTACCAAAACTAAATAACATTTTGGTCTATATTTATGAGATGAGATATTGTAACTATTTACACTATTCATAGTGTATGGACTGTTGTCCTCAACTTTATCGCCATATTCACAATGTTTCGACTGTTGTATGCTCTGGTCTTCTTCAGGTGATATACATTGGAATTTCAATCCAAACTTTTTATTTAGTCCATGGAGGTAGATTGTTCTAATTTCACGTACCATACCTTATAAACTAAAGGGAATTAACTGAAACTGACATATCCAAATATAGCATGGCACATGGAATTAGAACAATCTACTCCCATAGACTATATAAAGAGTTCAGTTTGAAATTCCAATGTATATCACCTGAAGGAGGCCAGAGTGTACAATCGCCAAAACATTAGGAATATAGCAATAAAAATGAGGACCACAGTTTGAACGATGCAAATAATGTAAATATTAAACAACATTTAGTAAATAACTAAGAAGTTGATATAATTAAAATATTTACTATCTAGAGAAAAAAGGTGGATGTTTGGTATATACTGACCCCACTGTAACAGAGGTTGCTGGGGGCTGTTTTGCTATTTTGCAGTTGATGATGGCACTGGATTTGATGTCTGTACAGCACCCATATAGAAATGACCTTGTGTCACATCCTACCACTGTGGGGAATAGGTAAATAGCTTCATTATCCAGAGAAAACAGTAATGATACTTGTAAACAAAATATATTATATCCTAGTGGATAAAAAATAAAAATCAAGATGGTTGTTTCAAATGTTTTTAGGATTTTGGATTGAAAAGATAATGATAACTGATATTTCAACTTAAATCCGAAATAAAAAATTAATCGTTATACAATGACTAAAGTAAAATTATTATCGACAATGACCTTAATTTGAAGAGTTATGGTGAATTGCATCATATTGAGAAAAATAGTATTGCATTAGAGTTGTGCAATAATGATAAATCTGCGAGTTATCTGCTCTTGGGTAATTCTCTAAACTGAGGATAAAAAGTTTGTTCAACCCAACAGGCAGCATTTTCTGTCCATCTTTTGAGTGGCCTAAGGTCAAATAAAGATTCTTGTACTCGATTCACTGTTCATTTCATCCTAAGCGATTCATAATGGCTGTACGTACGCAATTTGAAGGGAATAATGAAATTGGAGTATTTTCTAAGCTAACGAATTCATTCTGCCTTGTTGCTATTGGGGGATCGGAAAACTTCTACAGGTATGGACGAACAATATTCACTTTGACTTGTCCTTTTTTTCAGCACGACAGCTACAGAAATGAATTTTTTTTACAGTTATAAGAGCATCATATCATCAATAATAAGAGGTTAACATCACCAAATTATAGTTGTGTTTAATATTGGGCTTTAGAAATCACTTAAATTTTACTTCATTCAATTTATTGATAAAAATTGGTTCCGGTTTATGGCATTGGTTTTAATTTAAACTTTAAATTAAAACAATAAATACGAAAATAAAACAAAATATTTAAATAACATCTGTGGTTTCTGTTTTAATATCAGACCAAAAATGGTTCGCTTATCGACTAAATGTCAATAAGCGAACCACGTTCATTTTTCAACTTCATTTTCATTAGAAATGTTGCGGTCGTCTAAATCTTTCTTTACTAAGAATTCTTCCTGGGGCTTTTCGGAATTATGTTCTTCCCATTTAGAAAGCTTTGACGACTTCCTGACATGCAAGATGATATTTAAATCAATTCTAAATCTGTAATTCATTTAAAAAAAAGTATTTAATTCATTTTCCGTTAAGTTCTGGTTGTTGAGTTAAGTCTTTTGAATCCAATCCAGATTTCTTAGTGTTTTTCCAGGTTCGGATCAGACAGTTTGGTAAAGAAACCAATTGAAAAAATACTTGACATTAATCACGATCTGATCTCGAGTGTTAGATTTCGTAATACTTTTGATCGATTACTACGAAAAATGTTTTTAAAATAATCTTTAAGTAAAATTTGTGAAATCGTGTTAAAAATAAGAATTTTCTAAAAGTTAAAAACTTTAAAACCGATGATGTCGGTTTGTAAGTTTGCCGTTTTCACTAGAAATCTTTCCTCGTATTATTCTTTTTAATCATTACATTTATTAAAAAAAAATTATGTTTTGGATCCTTACGTTGGAAACTTTTCATTTTTCTATCTCGAATTTTGAATTTTTAAATCGAATTTTCTAAATGTTTATATTGTTTACACACCTACAAAACAAAAAACAAAAAACAGTTCGTCATGGCGGAGACATGATACCACGTGGCCTTTTTAAACATAATTTCTAATAAAATCTTACAAATTAAAAGAATGAACATCATTGACTAATTTAGATTTATTATGAAAATATAGAAATCATTAAAAGAAAAAAATCTTTATTTCATCTTTTCACTTTTTTACGACAAAGCTTGAATTTGCAAGACATTTTTAAGTTAAAGTTTTTTTTTTTTTTTTTTACTTGTCACCAAAGATGAATTGAAAGCAAAGCCATTTGTATGTTTCAATTTTTTAAAATTCTGTTGCTTACGTTTTTTTCAACATGAACATCATCAGAATAACCTTTAACGGAATGTTGGCAAAAAAAAACAAAAAACAAACAAAGCAATTTTTTTTTTTATCTCACATTTTATTCGGGCATTTCATATCAGTCATTATAATTTAATTTTATTTAATTATCTGTAGGACATGGCATTGATTGAAGTCGTCGCTTTTTTAAAAGTGTGTGGGAGGGAGAAACAATTTGTACATTTGATACTAATTGTTGACATCTAAAAACTTTTAAAAAGTGGTAGTAAATAAAAAAGGATGCTTGAAGTAAGAAATCATGAACAGTTTTTTTTTTTTTTTCTTTTTCAGTTAATTTGCGTTTTATTTATTCTAAATAGTAATCTTAAATTTTGAATTACAGTGTTTTAAAAAGTATTCACAACAGTCTTGTAAATAAAGTTTAAAACAGTGCACAGTTTTACACTGTTGCGAACACTTTAAAACTTCAAAATAAATATTTTGTGAGTTTTTGTTTGATTCTTCTGTTATTTGGTTTTTTTTTTTTTTTTTTTTTTTTTTTTTTTTTACCAATTAAACTAAAAATTTAAGTTTTTACTTAAAAACTCTGAAAATTCTTATTTTGTTTGGATCAAAAAAAGAAGCTTCTGGAGAAAACATCTTTCAAGGTGTATTTCCAATTTATTAGTTCCTTTCAAGTATATTTACATTTAAAATTTAAAAACATAATGAAAGAATTATTAGCTCTTCTTGTCACTTGTTTCCTTCAGATCAAATGTTTCTGTAATTGTTTGACAAATGACTTCTTGACTTGCTTGATACAAAAAAATGTTTTAGAGTGGATTTCTCATGGAAAGGGGAATGTCTTCACTTTTTCTGGCATTGTCTTCATTTTTCCATACATGCACTTTTAAATTGCAGTGGATTCATCTGATGCACATATCTGACTACTTGCCTTATTTCAGGCTTTGAATTCATAAAAACATAAACATCTGGCAAAAATTGAATCTCTTCTAACAAACAAAACATAATAAAAAGATTGAATATACTGATCCTCTAAAAATAAAATCATTTGCTTGAGATTGAGCCAATTAATTAATAATTAAAAATAGTGAAATAATAGTTGTGTTTCTTTCCTTAAATTTAAACATTTTTTATCTGTATGAATATCTCAAGAAATATAAAGACTGTGTTGAATAAAAACTTCTTTCTAACGGACATGAAAAACTCTTAAACTTTAATTAGGACACATTTTTTTAAAGTTTTCTCAAATATAGTCTTTGACTCTTTGATAACATTTATTTTTCTGTTTGGTTGTTGGTCTTGGTAATAAAAAATACAAATCTGCTGTATCTATTTTCAACATTGGAATTTAAATCTGTTTATTTACTACTTACACCTAAAAAAAAGAGATGCTTTCTTTAGGATTAAGAAAAATAATTTAAAAAAAAAAAGTTTATCAACCCATTGTGGTAAAAAAGTAAAACTAACTAAACGTAACTGAATAAATTCTGGGTTGTCTAAAAAGAAAAAGATAAGATTAAGAAGCATGTCCTGTGTATGTTTCATGCTTATTTTTTCAATTTCTTTTTAGATTGGCGTGTTTCTTTCATTTTTTTCTTATTTTTAAACAACATTGGAAATAAATGACTAATTGGTGTGGAAGCGTAAACTGAATTTACTGTAAAATTTAAGTCCTGTAAAAAAAAAAAAATCCATTACAAAAATAATATAAATAACAATACAATAGATTTGGATTGTTTTGCTTATTGTTTCGAGAAGCATTGAAATTGAAATATTTTCAAATTCTGTTCTACAAAGCAAAAAAGGAAAGACTGTAAAATTGTAAAAAAAAAAAAAAAAAAAAAAAAATTGACTCCGCCCAACGTAAAAAAAAAGCAAATGGACTGTGTAGTCACTAGTGTAACATTAATCAATTAATTTTAAAATAAATTACAAATTTCTACTAGAAAATAATATTTTTTATTTTATATTATATTTTTTTTTAATACTGTGAAACTGAGTCACTCAAAAAGTAATTATGAAAATCTAGTAATTGATTGATAATTCTTTATCCACAACAAAATAGTCAAAAAGTTCAAACAAAAAAAAAATGAAAAAATATAGCAAAACTTCGCTGTGGCATTTTGAAATTTAACTTCAATGCAAAAAGGAAAAAAAAAAAATTTTCTATTATTGTTAATTTGTTTTGTTATTAATGATTTTTGTGTAAATGTTTAAAATTAGGCAACTTTTAATAGGGAATTTAGTACCTTTTTTATTTTAATACATGAAAAATTTTCAACACTGAGTGTAACACATTTTTTCTTTAAATTTATTGTCATGAATAAAATTTTAAAATATTTTTTTATCCAATTTTGTTTTACTAGTTTAAGTTATTATTGCCATTTAGAAAAATTAAATTTATATAGCAAAAATTACTAATTAGACCTTGAAACAGTGTTGCAGATGTTCATAATTATTTTATCTTATTAGCCTTTGCTTTGAAGTCCTGTTGCGAATTCTGCTAAATAAAATCACTGTTGCGAATGCTGGTAATTATTTGTAATTAGCATTTGAAGCCCTGTTGCAAATACACTGCATGTATCTTCAATAGTTGTAATTGTTCTGTTAAATTTAAATGTTCTAATTTTAGATTTGCTGACATGAATACTTGTAATTTAAATTACAAAAATTTTTTATTCTATATTTTAAACCTGCTAGTAACCATCTTGATAAATTTGTTTTCTTTATTTTCATTATATCATCAATTGAAGGAATTTATGATGGCAGAATTTAGGTTGGGACACAAGAAAATATAATTAAAAAGAATTCTGTCAATATTTTGGTCACTTTTTGTAATTTTTATTTATAATTGTATGATTTGAAAACGTTAATTGGAATTTTCGTATCTGCTTCTTCTTTAGTTTACAATAGTTTAGTTTTCTTGCACAAAAAGAAATTTATTCTGTTCTGATTAATCATATAATTTTCTGTATATGCTTAGAATGTTAGAAAAGTTAAAGCGTCATTAATTTTTCTATCATTGCTCTCAGTCTCATATATAAAAATTTATATATCATTTTTTTCCTATATGCCTAAAATATTTAAAAAAAAAAAAAAAAAAAAATATCCAAAAGTAAAATATGAATTGCTTATCAAATATTGTACACTAACACCATCAAATCATATAAATAATCAAGGATGAAAAAATATTTAAAGCTGAAGAGTGAAGACATTATGAGGCAGTTGCTGAAAAGGTTTGGATTTAATGAAGAAATGCTTCCAAGGGAAGAAAAAAAAAGTTTGTTTTTTTTTTGTTTTTTTTTTTCCTTCCTATTTGGTCAGATTGTGAGAAGTAGATGATAACTTTTCAGTAATCACACTTCATAAAAACAGAAACAGAAATTAAAAGCAAACACATTTTAGGATGAATCACTGGTTCAAATTAAAAACTACAAGCTTTCTTGTAGTTATTTTTTTTTTTTTTTCTTTTTTTAATTGAAGAAATTGTTTTCTGTCAAGTGCAATTGACAATGTCTGCCACATTTAATGCATTTTTAAATAAATATTTATTTTCTGTTTATCAATTTGTCTTATTACAAGTTTATCTTTAGAAGAGAACAATATTTCTTGTTGATATGGAAGACATTTTCCTTGTCATTGTTATATGAACTAAAACTGATTTTATCACAAGAGCCTTATTCTTCTAAAGGAACAAAACTAAAAATATAACTTTTTCTCTCTCACACACACACACATATATATATATATATATATATATATATATATTGTCAAGAGTGTGAATGGTCACTTTCAGTTTCTGCCTGAAAGTGGCTAAAGTTGGGACACCTAGTTTGTAGCAATTTTTTTCTTGTGTAAGGAATGTTGCTTGTACTTAGAGTTGTAACTTGGCCAAGTGTTGATTCATTCAAGCTTTATTCTCAGCTTAGACGTGACTGATAAATATAATCGCCATTGTTTTATTTACCAACATTGGCTTCTCGTTTGTTTGTTTTTGTTTTTTAACCCCCCCACCTTTCCACATTTAAATTAACGCTTTAGATCCAAATTGTTTAGTGTTTTATATTTTACGTTGTTACTTATCTTGAATCTGTTCACTTGTCAGACATTAAAATCCAGTCTCGGTTCCTTTTTTTATAGGTCAGCTGAAACCTTTTTAACCTGCAAAAAAAAAAAAAATAAAAATCCTCTCTTTGTGGAGTATCAAAACTACAAAAAATATCCATTATGAAAATCTGATAATTCTAACAACAAAGTCTACCAAACATTTAAATATTAGCAAAGTTTTAACTCTTCATTTAATTATTGTAGATCTTGTGTTTGTATAAAATAATTTCTAATATTTTCTCTTCTCTTCAAATCATATTCCTATCCTCATTATTAGATTAAGTTTAAAAAAAAACAAGAAAGAATAGATGTCCTGCTCATTTTACTGTTGGAAGATAGCACTTTCACGTGAAAACAAGTGGAATTGGATCGGAGAGTATTCCATTTATCAAGAAACACACTGCATTAAATTGGACAATTTCATTTATTTATTGTTAATTTAAAACTTTACAATTAGGTGTGTGTGTGTGTATATATATATATATATATATATATCTCTATCAATCAAGTATGGATAGAAATACAACAAAATGATAGGATAAAGAACAAGTAGGAACCAAATCTTAATCTAATATGTTTCACTTTATTAAAGCTTCATCAAAGATCAAGATAGAAATGATAAAAAGTAGAGACACAGATTAATGATATGTTGTGTTTGGCTATTTCTTATTGGTTAGATACATGTCATGTGTAATGAAGTAACAGATAATATTTAAATATGTGTGGCAAACATTCTCGATGCTGATTAGTAATATGCGGTAAGATGTTTTCATTGGATATGTTTAAAAAAAACTACATTACATCCTCATTTTTCTACAGATCCATTACTTTTTAAACTTATCTCTTCTGAATACATATATACAAAATACACACAAAATATACTTTAATAAAAAATTTTTCAAAATATCCTGCAATATCTCACCAACCTTTACTGGTTACTAGTGCTGGTGTTAATAAAACCTGACAATTGTGCCAAAAACTGAGAGTTGTTACTTGTAAGTGTTGGGGGATGTATATTTATTATTAGTATGTATTTATTATTAGTATGTATTTATTATTAGTATGTATTTATTATTAGTATGTATATGTTTTTATTTGTGTATTTTGGCAGCAATCCCTCTTTTATACAAGTTTTATTAAAGACGACTGACAAGTGACTGTGATTTTTCTTTCATACAAGTATTTTCTTTTCTGGACAGAAAGTGTGTAAAAACTGCAAATGTTTTATATATCCGAACGCTTTTGGCTATTCTGTTACCCATTGTCATGGCTGCTTTTTTTTTTTTGTTTGTTTTTTTTTTTTTTTTAAACTTAATATGTAGAAAAGGCTAATAGAATGGCTGAAAGTGCTCAGGTATATAGAACATTTGGACAGTTTTTTTATACACTTTATATCCAGAAAAGAAAATACCTGTACACATACAAGAAAAATTGAATAAAAAGTTTATTCACAGACCTAATTGTCAATCATCTTTAATAAAACTTATATCTACTTTAAATCTTGGTATTTGTGTTATGATGATATCTTTTACAACATGACCTATATCCAGAAGTCTTCATTGGCTTAAATGTATCTATCATTTGTTAAATACATTAAAATGCCCTTTCCCAATCTGAAAAACTTACAGTGTGCGATGTCTAAATTACTCAAAAATGAAAATAATAGTAACCTCTCATTTTAACAGATATATTTACCAAAATTACATAAAAATATCTTAAAATACTAAAGAATAAATTTATTCAATAAAATTTCCATTGGCTTCAACCACGGCCTCCAGATGACTTTGGAAACTCTTGGAAACTCTTCTGGACAGTTTCCTTTTTTAAATTGGTGAATGCTGCCATAATCCTTGCCTTCAGTTCATCTTTGGTATTACAAGAAGTTTTATTGGTCTCTCACTCAACTGCGCCCCACACATAATAATCTAGGGAGTTGCAGTCTGGGGAGTTAGGTGGCCAGATATAAGGGGTGATATGGTTGCAGAAATTGCCTGACAGCCATGACTGGGTTCTCCTGCTTGTATGGCATGGTGCAGAGTTACCAGATATAGGTTCTTCCAGCAGCCACCCTCTTGACCCAGGGCAGCACTACCTCCTCAAAGCCCTTGATGTAGGCCTTTATGTTGATTCTGAGGCCCTGTGGGAAGATGAATGGAGGCATGATGTCGCCATCATGCATGATCGCTCCAAGCACCTTTTATAAGCACCATTTAAACTCATTCAGTTTGTTCTGAATCTTCTGCAGTGTTCTCAGATTCGCACCCAAACACTGAAATGTTTGTCTTGGAGCTTCCAGTATGAATGTCTAGCAGTACAGCATGCCATTTCTAAATTTCTGGGAGAATGAATTGCATCCTGTTGCTCTTTCTCTCACAGATAGTGCCCAACTGACCCTACTATACTCTGCAATTAACAAAATTAAAAATATAAAATGGTGACAATTTACTCATCGCACCCTGTATTTATTTTGGGGTTTCTTGATTGTGATGGCTTCAAGAATCTGAACTTTCTTTAACAATTGTATAGTATACATGTATTGTTTACAAGTATTTGCTGCATACCAATGGAAATATCTTTTCCTTGCAATCTATATTCATTAACATGATTACCAATGATACTTTAACTAGACAAATGGCAAGTTAATCTCCAAGGTAAAGTAATAGTTGTTTGTTTAATATATGAATTTGATATTTGTGCATCATTGAGGACAAAGTCTCTTAAAAGCAAAAACATTAATTGATATTATTTAATATCTTAAATTTGTAAAAGATGATTAAGATTTCTAGAATGTTTATTGTAAAATCAAGAAATCCCAAAGTAAATAAGATTTAGTTCGATTTGAGAATTGAGATTTTAAATGTATTTAACGACTGATTGCTACCTTTTAACCCAGTGAAGAACTTCATTTATCTATATCATCTTCTGTTCTAAATAAATAAAGGGCAAATTCTATCTGTCTAAAAACTAACTTGAGCCACACTTGCTTTACATAAACATATTATACCTTTTTGGAATCAGGATGATCCCGGGGTGGGAAATCTGCCTTTCATCTGGTGCTTGAACATCCAGCATTGGGATTTGTGTCTGGATGACGAGGGAACAGTCAAAAATTCAAATGTTAAAATAACTGAAAAAAATTAATGATTTTAAAAGTTTTTAATTTATATTGAGTTTAAAGTAACACAAAATCTTTTTGAATTTTTGTTTTAAAGTCAGTTTTAAATATCTCCAAAACTTAGTGAATTGAGGAAGTCAGTTTTATTTCTTAAAGTTAAAATGAAATGTTTCATGACATGAGCTTTTGAAGTTCCACAGATTTTGTGATTTGAAGAATTCGATTTTTGGCCTGAATTGGAATTTTGACCCAAATCTGTCTTTTGGACGGAATTGGACTTGTAGCTTGAATCAAAGTGAGGTTCCAAAGTTCCATGGAATAAATTGAGTAATTTAAAGTTATTTCTATAAAATTATCATTGCTATTTTCTAAGGTGAAACAGAGGTCCCTTTAGTTTTGGACCATAGGCTTCAACAAGAGCTAGCTTAAAAGTCAGCTTGGAGTGCGGCTTTTAAGCTAGTATTGTATAAATGGAAAATGCTGAATTTGCATTATTTAAAAATTTAAAATTTTTCTCTGATGATAATGACCCAGTGTTTGGCTGAAAGCATAGATCACAAATGTTATTTCATATTTATTTAATCAAAATATGTGAATGAAAAAGAAAAAGCTAACTAAAATATTTATATATTTTTGAGATTATAATATGCATAGCATATCTTAAGATGACCAAGCTGTTAGTTTGACATGAATTGGTTCCTTCGTACAATAATCTGCACTTGTTTTAAACTATTATTCCAAATTTTCATGCAATGTGTTAATTATGAAACCCAATGAAACAATAATTTTTTTTTTACACTCTTTAAATACAAATGTTTAATTAATAATAAAATTGATAATATTATTATTTCAACATTTTATATCATGAACTACTTTTAAAAGCAATGCAACGGATTTATGGGTAGTCTAGTTTGTATAATATAATTGTATTGGATAACAATATTGGTAATGTTGCATGCATTAAAATAAATGCATTTTCAATGCAGAATTTGCAGGATGCATTTGTGTAGAGAAAAAACACTTGTTAAAGATTACAATGATGTTAGTTTTGTAAACTCTTTTCAAAGAGGGTTTGATTTTTGTTTGTTTGTTTACTTTGAATTGAAAATGAAATCTTTAATTTTTTTGAAAATGAAATCCTTTAATTTTTTTTATTTTTTTTTATTTCATTTTTGCAGTGTCTTTGAAGGTGAATTATCAGACACAATTCCTGTGATCCATGCCTCCCTTGCTGGATGTCGTATCATTGGTCGTATGTGTCTTGGTGAGTTAAAATATTTTTCCTTCCTCTCTGTTGAATGTATTTTACCAAGTTCTAAGTTTATAATGGACATTAAATTGTTATAATAAAAAATCCTTATCAAGTTAAAAAAAAAAGATGCATGCAGTAGTTGTTTGACGTGTGCTGATAACCCTGCTATGAACCCACATGCTAATCCTTCCTCCGATATATCCTGCCAAATAGACCAGCTAGCTTCTTCAAGTCGGCTAGAAACACGTTGACGGACTCGTCTGGGTGCAGTTGGTGTTCCGTGAATTGCTTGTAAGCCAAGAAACAATCCGGTGCAAAGGCAATCTTCAGGGCTTGTTTTATCTGCTCAACATCTGATTTTTGTTCAGAGTTTAACTGCTGGTAAACAGCAAATGCTCCGACCGTCAACCTCAAAGGAAGAACACGTTCAGCCTTTTTAATTCCACACAGGTCACAAACAAGTTCTGCCTTCTCAATCAATTCAGTAACTGCTTGTCCGGTCACTGAACCATCAAACTCTGATATCAACTTGACGTCAAATGTCTTGTTCGTCATAGTACCGAAATAGCGATCTGGGATTCCAAAGGAAATGTTTGTCGCAGATTATTTCCACGTCATAGAGAATAAATCACTAAGTTCAGACTTGAACATGGGGGGCATGGGCAGAAAGAAATGCCGAAAACTTCATTCGCAGGTACTATCTCACAAATCACAATGCATGCAACCAGTCAGAAAAGTAACTCATTCTCCAACAAACGCGGTAGGCAAAATACCCGAATTTTGCTTCCCGATTTGAGAACACCAACTGCTTTTATCGGCCGAGCATTTTTTCTATTCGTTGACAGCTGGGAGAGGATTTTCAGTATTTTGCATATCAAAATACTTTTATAGCAACTCCTGCGACGGACTTGTTTTTTAATTCAAATATTCCATCTTCAGCATGTCATGCAGAATACGTGCCCTTTTGTTTGGTAAGTAATTTTCTGTCACAGAATACACGCGACGCACCGTCGCTTGGCTTGATGAGGTAAGTCACCGTTTTCTCCGCTATAGTTCACCATTCTTTTTAAAACTTGTAAACTCTCTTTGGAGCCAAAGACCCCCCAACAGCATTGCAAAAGGAAGCTGTGCAGTGTCTGTACCCCTGTAGTTTTTTGGGTTTTTTTTTTTTTTTTAGTGAAAAGTTTCTAGTGGCATGCCTAACCAGTTTGAATTCAAATTAGTCCTTATTGGTTGCTACCCAAAGTTTAAAGAGATCCATCTACCCTAGTATATTATACTTAAGAGCAATCAGTGCAAAGTAAACAAAGTGTCTTGACTGGATTTTGAACTTGGCTCATGTTTCATTTTTTTCTGCTGTTAACTGTTATGCCATCTCTATCTTCAACTTGATCAGTTTGAATAAATGAAATTTCACTATCAAATAATTTTGGTAAAATCTTCATAAATGTTTCTGTTGATTCACACTATTAAAAATTGTCTATATTTTCCTAAAGGAAATCAATTGTTTGGTTTTAATCATCAAAAGCAATAAATAATTTTATTTTAAAAAACCTTTTTTTTTTTTAATAAGTCCCTTGCTATCTAAATCTTATTTGATCTTTGGGATTTGTAAGTCTTATCAAAATAACCTTTTGATATCAAAAGGTGTTGCTTAACACATTTTAATTCCTTCCATTCTGATATCTTATTAGCAAATAAAATTTAAAATGATTTTTAGGCAGCCAGTCATTTGAGAGAACTACATGTTGATTAATTCCAGAAAGCGTTGTGTTCAAATCACTTATTTCTATCATTATAAATACATGGTGTCATTTGTTTCAGCAAATAAACATGGTATTTTAGTTCCGAATGCTACGACCGATCAAGAACTTCAACATATTCGCAACAGTTTGCCTGATTCAGTAAATGTTCAGCGAGTGGAGGAGAAATTATCAGCACTTGGCAATGTTGTGGCTTGTAATGACTATGTTGCCCTTGTCCATCCAGATCTTGACAGAGTGAGTAGTGTCACCATTCTGGTTGTTGTTGTTGTTCCTTTCAATAAACAGTTACTTGGCATTAAAAGATGAAAAGTATGAGATTTTCCAAAGCAAAAGAAAAATAATTTTTGGGTTCATATTATGACAGTATCATTTATTAAAAACATTCTTGAATCTCAAACCTGTTAGTGATCAGCTTCTGGATGCTGCCTCTTCTGTAGTTCAATGAAACTTTCAAATTACAATTACACTCATGTTTATCTGCTGTAAATCTTCTTTTTTTTTTTTTTTTTTCATGAAGTAAATGGGTTTTAACATAAAGTCAGAATTTTTAAAAAATCATTTTTTAAATTGTAGCAAAAAAACCAAATCACTCTTCAGTTGTAAAATCTGCAATTGTGTTCATTTTAAGATTTTACTGAATCCTTTTCACATTGAAAAGTGCAAAGTAAAGCAAAACTATTTGAAAGTGTTAAAAAAATGCAAAAAAGAGCAGCTTAATAAATGTAAACATCCTCAGAATATTAATTCTGTTGATTGAAAAGAATTTATGCTGCCAGTTGATATCTTTTGGTTCATGCCTTTCAAGAGGACATTAACATACATATGTAAGAATTATTCTAAATATGAAGCTGGGTCATTCGATTTAGCTGGAGGCTATGTCACTTTGCTTATTTCCCTTCATTTTTCTTTTATTTATAAAAAGAACCTCATTTGCTAGTTCCCCGTATAAAGAAAACCATATTTAATGGTTTTCGTTATACGGGGAACTACTTTGATGAGATTTCATTCTGATTTCACTTCATCTGAGAAAATTTTTACCCCCATTTGATATGACTGGCAGTTTACTGTATCTAATACTTGTTCTAGGTTTCACATATTTTGTTCAAAACTAGCCAGCGAGACAGTACAAGAATGAAGGCGAACCTCTCTGGTTGGTTTTCAACCTGAATTTTGTTTGATATTAACTTACATTTCATTCAGACCAAAACATTGACTCAGGCAAGACTCATACCTTTCTTCATTTGATATTCTTTGTTTGGTCTTACAGTATTTGAGGTGTCATTGTTTGTTGTTGTGTTTTTTCTCCTTAACTACCAAGGACCAATAAATGGTTGCTTAGCCATCTCACTGGTATTCAGAATAAGAGACTTTATAAAACCTATTAAAGTTGCAACTTGAGGCTATTTAAAAGTTGCAAACCTCTTAACTCTCCCCTCTCTCACACACACACACACACACACACACACACAGAGAGACACAGACACACTTACAGATTTTGGAAGGACTATTAGGGCCCCAAAAAGAAAGGTGGGGTTACAATCCTCTTCTCATTAGACACATCATTTGTCCTTTCCATGTTGAGTTTTCATTTCTATGTAGCAGCAACACCTATTTCTATTTTTTTTTTTAGGTTGGTGGTTATAGGGAGTTATTTATTGTCACTACACAGAAAAGCAACAACTAGAACTTGTTTACTGTCTTGGGTATGACGATAAACTCCATCTGGCAAAAAGGCCTCACACTGAGAGGTTTTGAGGAGTATGAAACCTAATTGTTGCTGTTCCCAAGTTCACCTTGACCTGTGGTGGTAACACCTGTTAGGGTCCAAGTTATGAGCAAATAGTTACCCCCCCCCCAAAAAAAAAAACTGGGGTCAAAACACTATGCAAGTATAAACATTTTTATAATAAAAAATACAAGCAATACATTTTCATAGTAAAAAAAAATTACCAGCAATACATTTTTGTAAATTTATATAAAACAAACAACTATTGCTTCCAAGAAAATTAAATTTCAGCATTAAATGACCCATAAGGTGTTGATATGCCATTAAACAAACAAACAAATAATAAATAAATAGAACTTCTATTTTTTTTTTTTTTAGGTTGGTGTTCATGAAGTGCTAGTTATTGTCACTACACAAAAAAGCAGCAACAAGAACTATTTTGTTAGTTTCTACTTTTTTATTGGCTGCTTTTTTAATCTTTTTTTTTTTTTCTTTTACCCAAAGGAAACAGAGGAAATTATTGCTGATGTATTAAAAGTTGAAGTATTTCGTCAAACAATCGCTGATAATGTTCTTGTCGGAAGTTATTGTGCCTTTAATAATCAAGGTGGACTGGTAAGTTTATTTTCAGCATTTGCCTTTTTGAACGATTTCTGACACCATGGTAACCATCTGTAAAATTAACTCATTTTGTTGATATTTTATGCAATATTTTCAGTTTATCAAATCAAACTTTCATGGCAACTGCTCTGTTGTTTTCCCTGGTGCCTCAACTACATGAATTTAATCGTTGCTACGAGATTAACATCTATGTTCCATTCGTTTACTGCTGAAATAGATAAATGCAAAAGCCACTTCTAATCCAATAGTTTCTTTTCTCGCACTTCTTGCCTGTGGAACTCCCTGTTATTCTGTATACTTAAGTATTGCCCAGCACAGGAATTGAACTCACAACCCCCAGTTAAAAGAAACTAATTTTTTTGTTGTTGGATTGGTCTCTCTCACCTGTTCTTTGTAATGGGTTCTTCGGTGGAGTTCAATATAAGCCCAAGGTATTTCTCCCAGTTCATTTACCCGGTGAATCCCTGACAGACCACTTCATCATTGCTAGCAGAGTTTACCCACCTTCAAAAATATTTTAATAATTTTGCAGTTGCATCAGTCATATTTTCCAAATGCATAAATAAAGGAATTTTATTTATGATTCACTCAATTGATTTTGAATCATTTAAAAAAAAAAAGAAGAAAAGAAAAAAAGTATGCAAAGAAATCTAATATGAAAGGAAAGACATAAAAAGCAATGCATAAGCAGCCTGATATCCCCAACTTACTAATGACACATTCCGTTGTAGTGGTATCACAAAACATATTCACTTACTTCAAGTAGTATATCATGTTACCAAAACAACGGTATGTCTAGTTAGTAGGTGGGGGTGACCAGGTTGTGTGATGAATAAATAAAATATCAAGTAGCCTCATTAATTTTTGTGCCTTCATAACACCCCCCAACCTTTGCTGAAACATATAAATACTCTTTGTTGCCTTTACTTCCTTCCCTGAGAACTACAATCTTCTATCATCTTGAATACCGTTCATCTTTTGTCCTTTCCTCAATCCTCCCTATACTCAGTCTTTTCTCTCACTTTCACTCCCTGTAAACCCCTGTGTACTAGTAGCATTCCCGCCTTACCTGGGATGAAATGATTTTAAAAAGAAAGAAGAAAAAAAAAAAAAAAGAAAGATTTATGGTCATCAAATATTGGCAAATTCTGATTTCTGTAAATTTTTTCTTTCCTCGATTTTTGCCCGATTTGCTTTTGTAATGAATTTACAATTGGGTAAAAAAAAAAAAAATGTTAAACTGTTATGAACATTTAATAATGAATTGAACTAAAATAATTTCTTCGTTGAACATTTAGAAAGAATTAAACAATATAAGACACTTATCAATAATAATTTCCCCCCCCAAAAATAGGCAAATAAAATTAACTTTAAAGAAATTTAGGTAATGCAAACAATGATCCTGATATAAACAAAAATAAAAACACCATCCATTTGTTCTACCATAATCAGATGCACTACCTTAGATTTCTCATTTATAAAAACATTAAAACATCTAAACTAATCAATGCCAATAACTTGAGACCTCCTCCTCCTCCCCCATGTAAAAACAATGTTATTTATGAATTCTCATGTCATTTAGGAGCTTGTATCACCAATATCAATAATCAAAAAATAACATTACATTCTTATAACAGCCACCCATACACCACACACTCTCACAGGTTGTCACTTATAAAAACCAAATGCAATTTGTATACGTCTTGATCATTACATTGCAAACAATCTAAATACAACTGTTAACCTTTACAACTCTGGACTAACTTTCCGAGTTGTGTTCCCTAGATCTACATTAACTTTTGAATGGTGGGCATATTTCTAGCACTGTAACTTTTAGGGTTTTACAGATATTGTTATAAAATTTTCAGAGTATGAAAGGATGGAGAGAATGTAGACATTTTTTTTTTTTTTTTTTTTTTTACTGTACATATAATAAATTTTGAGGGGGGGGGTTGTATTTTATTAAGAAGCTTACTTGTTAATTGAGTAATCTAAGCTCACAATCCACCTTGTAGTTGACCAAAGTATGATATCATTTACATGGGAACCTGACAGCACCAACACGCACACACATATTAGGTAGTTTGGTGTCTCTTTTTGGAGTGCACATCACACGGTTGGGCACAGAGGACTTCCCAGTGTTGATATGCCTGGGATTTATTGTGATGTAGCCATAACCAGCCTGTCTGGATTGTCATTAGGGTGCCACCTTCTTCAGTGAGAGCTCACAGTTGACTGATAACTTGAAGAAGTCTGTGCACAATCTTCAGGTGGAATTTCTCGGCCGTTGTTTGACTGAAGTGTAATGCCCTCCAAATCACCCAAAAATTACTAAAACAGCTTTCAAATAAGTTAAAAAAAAAAAAAGAAGCTTTCTTTCACCATTTCAGTGACTTGTACTCAGCAATAAAAAGTTAGCTGCTTGTCAAAGTGGTCAGTGCTTTTATTAAAGCGTCATCAGAGTATGAAATATGGAGGAGAAAAAGGAAATTCTGGTATTTTTAATTGTTTGTTTCTCATGGTTAAGCAGGCTTTACGTGTATCTGTCTTGTCAAGCAGCATTTATGTGTATAATTCATGTGTGTATGTGTATCATAATTCTAGTTTGTCTATGGGATTTGGATGATCATGTATATCCAAGTGTGTGTGTGTGTGGGGGGGATGTAGTAGACATTTTTATCCATATTTGGTGGTTGTCTGCATGTTGATTTGGTGATGTTTTGTGTGAGGGTAAAAGAATTTAAGTTACACTTGTTGCGGTTGTAGGTAGACAAATGTTAGATTCTTTCAATAAGTTGGTCATATAATGTTTGACTTGTGTTTATCAGTGGTAAAATATTTCTAATTAGGAATATAAAATGAAAGGGAATATATATATATATATATATATATATATATATATATATATATACACACACATCTTTTTATTTTTAGTTAAATGTAATAAACCTTTTTTGCCCACTCCATATTTGATTTACAATCTTTATTTGCAAATGTTTCTCCAAAGCGACATTATATTTTATTTTTTCTCAAGTGGTTCTTTAATTTGCAAATCACTTTGTTTACAAAAAGTGGTTTCATTTTACCCACTGTTTCACTTAGCCATGGTCAACCCCCAACGTATATTGGTCATAAATTTTAATCAATAATGGCATAGTGATGCTGTCAATGTACATATGTCAAAGAGAATCTGTAAAATGCTTCTTTTCAAGAGAAAATGAAAAATTCTTGATTTAATTATGAAAAAATTGGTAAATTTGGACCTTCATGCCTGCAAGGATTGTCATAACGACAGTTTTACCTTTGATACCACTTTTATTTCAACTACCTTTGCTCCTCCTTGGCAATGCTTGTTTTAAAAAGCAATGATTAGAATTGTAATAAAAGCTAAACACATGAAAGTGAATTTGGGCATTTTTATTTTTTTAATTTTTTGTTTTTGAGAATTAGCAGAAATAATAAACACTATTAGATTGCTTATTTAAAAGAATAATTTTATATTTACAACATTCTAAAAAACTAATGCAATGCAATATTTATCATTTACTAATTCATAAAAAAGTAAATATGAAAATTTTTTAATCGTAAATTTATGAACATTTACTAAATTATTTTAATAATATGTGAACTGACTATAAGGAATCCTTATTTACCATTTTATAAAGTTTGAATCAATTGGCAATTAGCCAATGAGTTACCAACCATTCCAATAAATAATACAAATAGTGTTTTTTTTTTTTTTGTCAATTCTTGAGAAGAAAGAAAATGTATCGATTCACTCTCATCGTAAGTTTAAGTTTTATTAAAATTCTAACCATCGCTTTTTAAAATGATAAACATTGCCACAACCAAACTGCACCCCCCCAACACGCACACACACACACACACACACACACTTATTTTTTGTTTGAGACAAAGCCAATCCATCACTGTTAAGATTCTACACCCATGAGATTCAAGCCACTCCCACTAAGTTTGGGTTATCGAATTCTGATCAGTAGGAGGAGGCACAGTGGAGTAATGGATAGCGGCTTGGATTGAGGAATCTGAGAGCCGAGTTTGAATTCCAATTGAATCCATTACATTCACTTATGTGCTAATACCCTTGGGAAAGGTATGAATCTTATTCTTCTCCCTCCAGCTATGAGTAAATAGCAGGGTAGACCGGGTTCTATAGCCTTGGATAGCAACTGGTCTACCACAGAAAGAAATGGCAACCTACTGTGGAAAAAATTCTGCCTCATCAGTCATGTATCAAAAGATACATGATTGCCTAAGCGTGTATCATGCATGGCATATAACTGACTGACTGATGGTAGGATTTATCATTTCTGTCTAGATTATGCATTCTGTAACACTAAATCTTTAAGAACAACTTTTCTATTACCACATAAGCCATTATTACTCTATATTGTTTTATTATTATTATTACTATTGCTAATTTCTTATGCCTGTTGTATTTGCCAGTGTTAAAGACAGATTTTTTTTTCTTAATGTCTCTAACATTTACTGAGTTCTACAGGTTGTTTTAAAATATTTATTTTTACTTCACACTTATGTACTAACTTAAAAGCTGCCCTATCTGGCAGTATTTCAGCTAACTCTTGTGGAGGACTCTTTGATTGGGCATTTGGCCCAACAATGACACTTCATGCATTGAGTACATATTAAATTTTATTAAACTTTAACAATATTTTTCAAACAATTAACAGTTTTCATCAAAACAATAATACAATTTGTCTATTTGGAACTTATTGCAAAAACATTTTTGGTTTCCCCAAATAGCTTGTTTCCATTCCCAGCCCTTGAACAGCCAACATAGAACTGGCCGTGAGAAAAGCAGCATCCCATCAGATGAAGTCCAGTTACTTTAAATGATTGCCCTTGGGACTTATTAATTGATATTGCATAGCTCACTGTTACTGATAACTGAAGTATGGAGGAATTAAGGGGATTCTTGGAATTAAAACTCTTTCTCTCCTTTCCTAGACCAGTAAGCATCTCTACTTCCAAGAGATATAGAAGCATCTTCTTGACAATTAACTTTGTTCCATTACAAAGCTTTGGAGGATCCAGATTTTTCAATAGCATAACTGGCATATTTTCTTTTAGTTCCATCAGGATGGCATTCCAGGAGGATTTCAATGAGTTCAGGAACTCTATTGAATAATTCACTACCTGCTCTTGTTCAACCAAATTGTCAATGGAAAAGTACTTAATGTTTTCTTTTGGAATTTCTTGGAGAAGTTTACAGTTGCTTCTATCCACAGTTTGATTCTTGGAATCTAATATGGCGATCTCACAAAGCCAGTTTGAATCTATGAAATAGTGTTTAATGTTTCGATAAATATGGTTAATCAAGTCTTGGATACTTGAGACTGAAACTCCACGACTGTTTGGGAGCAAAATATCTCCATTTTGGCCCATTTTTATGGGTCCAGTGCCAAGCTGCAACAGCAAAACAAAATCTTTCTTCAAGGTCACCTGTAATTCTAACTCTCATGTTTATTTTCAGGCTGAGTCTTTGAACATAGCTTGTGATGTAAGAATTTTTCATAGCTATGTCCCTTTAATTGAAAAAGTGTGACATTTTTGCATTTATTATATAAGATGTATATAATTTTATTTTATCAGAATTTTAATAACCAACACTAAAATTTTTCCCCCACTTTTTCAGGTTCATCCACGTACCTCTGTAGAAGATCAAGATGAACTTTCATCATTGCTGCAAGTTCCTTTGGTTGTAAGTACTTGCATCTTTCTCTACTCCTAACCCCTACTGTTTGCAAACTTCAATATGATTCTGCTCTTTTGGTATTTTTATAAAAACATTTTGTATTGCCAACAAAAAGTCTTGTTAAAATGTTTCTATAAGCAATTTTAATGAATCGTTGATGTTTATTTATTTATTTTTTTTTAATCTGCTTTGATGATCTTGTTCAATTTGACTTTACATGTCATATCTCTTAAAAGTATTTTCAAGTACTTTTTTTCAAATATGTCTCCAGTATTTTAAAGATCTCTTGACATTTCCTTTTTATGACAGTCAGAATTGAATCTTTTATGATTTGGAGAATTCATTTCTTTAGAGTTGTACAGAAAATTGATTTCAGCTCTAAAATTACAAGCAAAAAAATAGTTTAACTTGCTTAATCAGATTGTCTTGTAGCAAATTTAAAAACAAATAGGAAAATTGTTCCCCTTATAATTTTAAAATCCATCTCTAATTAATTTCACTCCATTTAATCATTTTTCTCAAATAGTTTTCTCATTCTTTGAGAATGATTAGCTAAGATTTTATCTCAATTGAAAGATTTTTGTTTACAAATATTTATACTAAGTTTGAAAATTGTATGTTGAGTTTACATGAAAGAAATTTTCCAAGAATGCACTTTTACCTTTTTTCTTCTTAACATTTTAGAAGACATTATTGTAAATTATATATTCTATCATCGTTCTTTTGTAATGGAATTCTGATTTAAAATTATCAATCATGTCTGTTGTTCTTTCTTGTAGGCAGGTACAGTGAACCGAGGCAGTGATATAATTGGAGGGGGTTTGGTTGTAAATGATTGGATAGCCTTCTGCGGCCTGGACACAACCAGTACAGAGATTTCAGTGATAGAAAGCGTGTTCAAACTTGGTGAAGGAGCTCATCCTTCGAATATTACCAGCAACATGAGAGAATCTTTGATTGATAGGTTTGTATCATCTTTTTTTGCTGTTCCCTTGCCTCTGTCTTCAAATAGTGCAAAACACTACTTTCATTTGCTAAATTTAACTTACTGTGGTCACAAGTTCAAATTCTGATTTCTACTTGGGATTGAACATTAGCCTCTGGCACATCTTGGATTGAATGCACAGGTGTTTCCTACAGGAGACAAAACACTACCCAAACCATGTAATAATTATCAATATGTATTTATTTATATATTTCCTGTCTCATCTGTAGTGGCAAGGTAGGTAAATCAACTTAGTAAATTTATGAGTGATTACTTCCCTTAATCTATATAAATAAAATATTCATCTGCATTTAAAAATTACTTCTGGGTAAAATGAACCATTAAATTAATCCATTCCTTTATTTCTACGTTTCTTAGATTGCACTCTTATTTGTTCAAGCCTTTCATGCAAGGCACTCAGATACCTTTGTCTTTTAAGTGATTGTCTTGCTTCAACTTGGTATTGAAATTGTCTTTGTTGTTCTGCTGCTAATTTTTTTTTTTTTTTTTTTTTCTTCCAAAAGACATTTCCATTTTAGTTGTATTAAACACACAACATTTTTAACATGAAATATTGAGCAAAAATCAATTTATATAATACCAGGGGAAAATCAATGAATCATAGATAGCACTAAACATCTAAAAAATATAAAGGGAAGAGATTAATTAAATCTAGTTTATAAATTCTTTATCTTCACTTTATTGAATCTAAATACATTGTTTCAAGACTTTTGCTTCATTATATCTCACTAAATTTTTTCACAATTGCTGTCATTTTTGATAGCATAGGCACACTAATCATATTTAAATAATTTCTGAATATATTTATATACAGGAATGTTCAGGAAACAGATATCAGATGCATTCTTTACTGGACAAACCCTGTGAGCCACTTGGTAATCTTTTCAGAGAAGATTATAATGGAGGGGTGGGGTCAATGAGGATGATGATAATCATTGCATTCACTATTTCACATATTACCTTTTTCATGTATTATTTGCAAATTTTTATTCCATGTATGTCGTTCAGGATGTAAGGAATCATGGCTCTCTACAAATTGCCTTTTCATTATTATCAGTGAATCATGGGAGTGGTTTTTTGGTTACAATCTCCATGGTTCAGAATTCCAAGTTTTTTTTGTTTTTTCTTCTCTTAGACTAGTTGCCAACCAGTGCTAAAGAATCCAGTCTGCCCTACTTTTTAATTGTCTCTCAGAACTGTGAGTTAATTACCAGTGGAGATTGGACTTTTTGGTAGGGGTTCTCAGTCTTGAAGTAGGAAAAACTCTGAATTCAAACATGACAAATGTTGTTTGGAGACTTTGCAAAACATTGTCTTCTGAAAAATATGGCTGGTTTTCCTTCTCTCAGTCTGGTTGCCATTCCAAGGCTATGGCCTCTAGATAAGAAAAAAAAAAGAAGCCAAATTCATGCCTGGAATGTGAACTCAGCTTGCTGATTTTTTACTATTGTCCTCGTCTTTACTGTCATATTCACAATGTTTCAGCCATAGTACGCTCTGGCCTTCTTCAGGTG
This sequence comes from Acanthosepion pharaonis, assembly GCA_903632075.3. Classification (NCBI taxonomy): domain Eukaryota; kingdom Metazoa; phylum Mollusca; class Cephalopoda; order Sepiida; family Sepiidae; genus Acanthosepion; species Acanthosepion pharaonis. Next base: position 99,427 of record CAHIKZ030001672.1, on the reverse strand, counting down.
ATATTTGTTTGAATTTTGATCCAAACCCTGGGGTTGATTGTTCTAATTCCATATACCATGTCTTTGGATGTTTTATGGCCTAGTAGATAAGTATTGATTGTGATTGATTCAAAAGTGACTTGGTCCATTCAAACCCTGGCCATAGCAGAGAGAACATAAACTTGGAGAGTTGACTTATCAAGGGAAATTAACAAAAAACTGAAATGCCCAAAGGTGCTAAATTGTTCAGGTTGAAGTTCCAACAAATATCACCTGAAGAAGGCCACAGTGAACAACAGCTGAAACGTGAAAGTAAAGATGAGGACAATATAAATAGTTACAATATGTCATCTCAGAAATCTAGAGTTCCTGATTTTTATTTTCAATTTTACTTTAACCATCAAAACAATTTTTATTCATAAATTTATAAACATTTACTAAATTATTAAAATATGTGAACTGATAAGAAAATCCTTATTATTTACCAACCATTCCAATAAACAATTTAATAATGCTTATTATTTTCATGGTCAATTCTCGTGAACAAAGAAAATGTATGATTTTGGTTTTATTACAATTGTAATTATCGCTTTTGAAACTGTTGCCAAGGAGTGAAGGTAATTAAAATAATGGCGGTGTCAAGAGAAAAAACTACTTTTGACCCACTGTTATTTTTGCAGGTACATTACTAAACAATTTGTCAATCAGATTAACTATTTTGTTCATTTAAGATTGCTTCCATGTCAATCTGGAATGAAAATCTCTTGAGATTTCAACATTTCTCTTTTGAAGATGAACAATTTTCAACATTTTTCTTTCTCCAATCTGTTTTCAGTTTGACGTGAGATGTCTTCTTAAAAGCTGGTTGCTGTGATGGATATTTTGGTCCATAAAAAGAATTTCTCTTCGTCTTTGTTCATTTGTCTGATGTTTACATCAAAGATGAAGTTGGCTCCTGTAAATATAGAATGGATGGTGTGTGCAGGCCAATTGCTGTCCCCTAAACAGTATGACTTGATGACATGGGCCAGAAACCAGATCCTATCATTGCCTCCCCCTCCTCTTTTTTTTCCCTGCACTTGCTATTTTTACCCACCTGTTCATTTCAGTCTAGGACATTTTGTACATCACATCTCTCTACAGAAGAAAAAAAAAAGAAAACTTTGTATACAGTCATTTGAATAAAAATTAAAATCTGCACTAATTGCTTATAATTGGTGCTCTACTGAGTGTACTTTTTTTTTTTTTTTTTTTTATTCCTAACTTCAAATTAAATTCTGGTATACAAGCTTCTTTTTTTTTTTTTAAAAAAAAAAAAAACAAAAAAAACAGCCTCTATTTGGCCCCTTTTAATCTTCTCTCTACCCAAAAGAGAAAAAAAAATAAGACAACAATAATTTTGCTTGCTGAAATTGCTTTGGAATCCCTTCTACCATTCCATGCCTCTGTAATAATGGCTTCATCAGAGTGTATCATCCAGACAGTCTACAGGAATTTTGTATGTATCCTTTTTTGGTTGCCTTGTCTTCATATGGACCAAGATGATATGGCAAAACAATGCCTTTAATCCATTTTACTCAATACTCATTTTAGGATATAACTTCTTAAATTAATTTTAAATATATTGTATTTTCCTGATCATGCCTTTGGCATAAACATGCTACCAGTCTGTGAGATCATATAGTTTGGGTGTCACTGCTTTGGAGGGTTGCCACCACCCAGCAATCCTGCCGTTGTTTCTTACAGATTCTTTCTAATAAATTTAATATTTGTTTGTAGTAAAATCCACAATTAAAATGGTATTCAAATTGATTTTTTTTCTTCTTTTACTTGGAATTCAAATCTGGTAAGAGATTTAAAAAAAATTCTTTTTAGGGAAGAGAAAAAAAAATAAAACTGGTCAGTGCCTTCTGAAAATGTTTATTTGATAAATTATATTTGCAAGAAAATAACAATGGCTGAAAAAAACAAAAAAAAAACAACCCCAAGTAGGCTGACTAACAAAACAGTTTTAAGGGAACATGATAAAGGTGGATTATTTTTTATTTTCTTTTTGCAAAACAAATCTTGAAGAAATGTGCTTTCGTCTTTCACTTTTCCATTTAGGCTAAAGTGCTCTTTTTTCTTTTAACTACACAGAAACATAAAAAAAAATATTGTGAAACTATAATAATTTAAGTTTCAATATAAATTAAATTTACCTCATTTTATCTGTACCATAAAATAAAAAAACTTAAATATTTGGTTGGAGGTGCAAAGAGGATAAATGATCCTAAACAATTGTAAATAAATTGCTATAAAAATTGAAATTTCTAATTTAGTTTCTTTGTCATTGGTGATCAGCAAATTGCTGATCATCTTTCACTGTTTGGGGGATTCATTTTCCAGCTGTTCTCTGTGATTGATTTTTCAGTCAGACAACAATTTTTTGATCTTATTTGCTACAAGCAATCTGAAGAATTATCTTTTTTTTCATTTTTTTTAAAACCATTTTTCTTGTGTTTATCTTAAACTTAAGATGCGACTTTCTCACAAATAGCCAAAATAAATAAAAAGGTACTTTTAGTTGCTAATGCTGACCACACACCCATTTCACTTCTGTCTGGGTTAGAGGAGTGAGGCTGCTGACAGTCTTATAAAAACATTGGCAGCAATAAGCACGACAACCTGGGGGAGGAAAAAAAAAACAAACAAATCAATGAAAGATATTTGTGGTTTAAAATATTTTGTTACATAAATGAACTTAACAAAAATGTTAACTTTCAATTATTGTTCGAATGGTTTCGTGTTACCAAACTAAAAATGAATCTTTAACTTTGCATGTGTGTCTGTCGATTTATCCAATAAAGTCTGTAGCCTAACACTTGGATGGATCTCATGTTTGATCTGTGATTCATATTAATGAATTAAGTGCATTGTCAAGGAAGGAGATCATGTTGACAAATATATTTTGTAAAATAGATACTTTGATGCATTTACTGGTGATGTTGGGTGGGGGTTGCAATTTAATAGATCAAGAATTTATTATACATGAGGTTTAAACATCTGCTTTCGTTTTGCCTGAACAGTTAGTTCTCTGTGATAGAGTTGGTAAGGGTGTGCCTGGTTAACTAGTAATTTCCTTTGCTCTGAATGATGCAAGTTCAATTCTTGCCAGAGGGTACAATTTTTTATTTAATAAGATTTCTTGAATATTGAGGCCAGTAGATGAAAATAAATAAATAAATATATAGTTTAATAAATAAACAAAGCGTCTACTCAAATACGAGTATCCACTAAAAATAACATTTAAAGTGATACAAATCTAAAACTGATTTAAAAAAAAAAACATACATTCTGGAATATATATATATATATATATAAAAAAAAAAAAACTAAGAACATGTAATTCGGGCGAAAACAATCGACCAAAGAAAAAAAACCTCCGACACGAGTAAAGTAAAAATAACTAAGTAGAGCAAATCTAACTACGAACCTAAAGAGCCAGACAAACCTACCTAGGTTTCACCTATGCAGATCATCAGGGCACAGTGCAGAGGTATGCAAGTTAATCAGATGCCTCCTACTTAATAATTTAAACAGTCATGTGGACCCTAAAAACCATAGTCTGTAGAGGGACGATGCATTGATTATAGTAGAGAAAAGCAACCCTAGGAAATGTGACATAATCCCCAAAAAATTCCACTGGCTTTTTAAAAAATTCGGATTTAACCTTGATATAGAAATAAACCTCAAGTTACCAATTACCTGGATGTCTTATTGGATCTACGTGATGGTACTATTTCACCGTATAGAAAGGGTAACCAGTACCCGTAGTACATTAATGTAAGTTCTGATCACCTGGCACCATATCTTGAAGCAGATACATAAAGGTATTAATCATAGACTGTCCACAAATTCATCAAATAATATATGAAGAGGCTCTAAAGAAAAGTGGACATAACAATAAATTAGAATATATTGATACGGATGATGACCCTAGAACACAAAACCAGAAGTAGAAATATATTGTGGTTTAACCCCCCCCCCATAATTCAATGGTGAAAACTAACAGGTAAAGTATTTTTTAGATTACTCAAACAGAATTTCGCACAAACTTATATAAAATCTTTAATAAAAACTATGTCAAATTAAGCTCTAATTGTATGTCCAACATGGCTAGTTTAATTAATAGATACAACAGGAGAAAAATTAAGGACAAACCACGTAGGTAGGTCCCCACCAAAATGTAAATTGTAGGAATAAGAATGCCTGCCCCCAAGAGTGCGTGGTATACCAAGTAAAAATATACAAGGGTAAACTTTGTAATACCGATCAAAATCCAAAAGTATATATAGGATCTACCCAAAATGGTTATAATATCGGGTTTTAAAACTATCTTAGTAGTTTTAATAACGAAAGATACAAACATAACACCATGTTATCCACTTACGTATGGAAAATGATTATAATAAAGACCTCATTTTGAAATGGGAAATATTAAAATGCCAGCAGGTAATAAATTTTGTCCTCTATGTATAGAGGAAAAGTTAGCTATTGCTTTGTATAAAGAACCTAATAATTTGCTAAATCTGAAATCTTGAGTAAGTGTAGACATAGGAAACGCTGGTTACTAGAATAGGTTTGATTTTTTTTTTTTTTTTTTATTGAATAAATATGAATTAACCTCTTCAGTTATTATTACTTTTTTTTTCGTCACATGGTCATGTTTTTATATTGTAGGCTATCTATATTCTGTTCTAATGTTACCTCTTTGGCTGGCTGACGATCTGTGTAGGTGAAACCTAGGTAGGTTTGCAGTTTATATATATATATATATATATATTATGTATGTATGTATGTATTGGCAAGTGTTTAGATTTCCAATATGTTAATCTACCAGGATAACGAAAATTTTTGTATTGAAAATCAGAGTATCAAAACTTGAAAAATCTTTCACTCAGCAAATAAACTCAAGCAAAAAATAGATTTTTATTTCCTAGCAAAATATATATATATATATATATATATATATATATACATACACACACAGATAGAATAAACTATTTTTAAAAGTAGAGCTGATTTTGTGATGAAGTAAATAACGTACCTTTTTTAAATAAGAGCTTAGCTTTTAATCGTCCAACATCAGGAACATTATTCCTGAGGAAAAGGTAATTGGTTGAACTATGCCAGGCAAAACCCTCAAATGATAAAACCTTGAAGTCACATGATGTGCAACGCAATTTGTCACAAGATCTGGAATAAAGAATGGATAGAATTATTAAAGAAAATGATTTCTATCAGAACATCAAAATTAGCCCACAACGATGCTGGAAAGTCATAGACAATCTAATTTGATAAGGTGAAAAAACAAAAAAAAATCCTTAAATATAAGAGGCTATATTTAACGTTTTTTATGTGTGTGTAACAATTGAAGGGCAGTGTACAAAAGACCCCCCCCCCTTCACATTCACACACAAAACACTAATGCACTGACAAACTACAAAACAATCCCTTTCTTTTCTCGATTTGGCAACAAAAGAAAAACTGCTCTCTAGTGTGACACAGTTCACAGTAACAAATAAATTGTATCAAATCTCAACACTCAGAATTTGGACATTTAACAAAAACCCGAGTAGAATGATAGTTTTACATTATTGTGCTTTGGGAACTTTTCCAGTGAAAAAAAATTTTGGTTGTAAATATTTAACATTTATGAAGATATCTTTCCTGAGATGTTTATAAATTGTACACTGTTCAATTATTAACTTTAACAACAAACTATTTTAAAAATTTCAAAATTGTACATGGATTAAACGAAAATTACATATAATAGATTTTACTTAGAATATATTCCTTCTTGCCATCAATTTTGATTGCACAGGTACACTAGTCTTTTTTTTTTTTTATAAAGACTTGTAATTTTTCTTCTGACAACAGTCAACTTTTAGCAATTTAATCATAGATTTTGGCAATATTAGTTTAGGAAAGAAAAGTAATAAGTTTTATCGCTGTGTAATCTTGTCTTTTACACTTGTAGTAAGCTCAGAACTAAGATTTAATAAACATGAAATGCATTCTTCTCTTCATTTATAATCATGATAATACATTGGTCAGAGGACAGAATTTGTTTATAAACAACTCTACTCAAATTTTACTAAATCTTAAATAACTCCATTACTGATGTGAATGCAGCTTAAGCAAGTGAAAAACAATAAACAAAGAGTTGCTAAACAATTTATTTTTAATCATTTCATCCCAAGCAAGGCAATAAGGCCACTAAGACATAAGTGATCACTGAGTGTGAGAGAATATGAGAAAAAGAAAAAAAAATTAAAGAAAGAGAACAATAAAAAAAACGAATTAAGAAGACAAAAGATAATGATTGACATTGCATTTAAATTGACTGAAAAGCAAAAAGTTCTATAAGAAGTGCAAAATTTGGTTGGTTAATTTTCTTTAGTGACATATCAACACTTCTATGGGTTATTTAATGCCAAAATCTAAATATTTTGAACACAATTTTATGGCTTCAACTAAATATATATTATAAAATTGTATTGTTGGTATTTTTTTTATATAAAAATGTATTTTTATACTTTCATAGTGTTTTGTTTTTGTATGGGGAGGGGGGGGTCACTATTTGCTCCAGTTGGAACCCTAGCAAGTGCTACCATCATGGGTCAGGATGGACCTGGAGACAACAGCAATTAAGAGATGGTTCCAGGTTTCTCAAAGCCAGAAAAAGTGCAAGAGAAGAAACTGTTAGCACAGAACTTACAGTAAGTTCTTTGCAATTTTGCCACCAATTTAGTCCTATGCTTAAATTCATAAAGTCTAGGTACCAAAGAGGAAAGCTCATCAGAACAATTACCATGCAAATATTTATTAAAAAAAAAAGTCACAGGGAAGTTATGGTGGTGGGAAAGGGACTGAAGCCGAGATACCAAGTAAAGACCAATAAAATTGCAGATTCTTCTTTATATCTTATCAAGAATCTCTAAATAAATAAATAGCAGATGTGACCACAATATTTAATGCATGTAAAATAGGTTCTGGTGAGAAAAAATTGTCTAGCACAAGACAGTAAACCAACTTTTCTAGCAATTGATTCAATATAATCTTTCAACTTTATGTAAAACTGAAAATGTTAGATTGAGAAGGCTCAAGGAGTCACTCTCCTGGACGTTAGCATCAGCCATACTAATGGAAGGCAAAAAAGGTTCTTTCAGATGATTAAAGATTGCAGTTTTGTTTTGTTTTGGAGGTGTTAAAATTAACAGGTATTTCTTGCCCCAGTTGATAACAGATTTTATACTGTATTCAAGAATTCTACTCGTCTAGTTACATTGAAATGTTTTTCTATTCATTAGAACCAAACAAAAATTTAAGCAACTTGAGGCCTAATTCTTGTGCAGAACTTAAGTAACGAAGTCAAAATCTCAAGTTATAAGAAATAAAAAAAAAATCATGTATTAGTAAATTCATGTCTCAATGGTGGCTTCATAAATTTGGCCCTTTTGATACTGATTTTTCAATAGTGAGGGGATAAAATGAATTTGTGAGCTGGCTAGCCGGGTTATTTCATCAGCCTTGAAATATGATAAGCATACCAGACACACCATATTAGCAATTGGAATGAAAACTGCTTTCTCAGTTTCCCCCCAATCTATAATTCTAATTCCAAAGAAAAGAAATTCACATTTAACAACATTATTAGTTTTCACTAGGAGAAATAATAGAAAAACTCAGATTAACCTTTTATTTGAACTGCTACTGAGTCCACAAGGGTAATCACTGCCAGCAAGATAAACGGGGAAACATCTGATAAAGAAAGCAAAAATACAAATCCACAAGTGGGTTAAGTAAACATTCAAGCAGTCTACACAGATCGTCATAATTATTTCAATTATTAGTAAGAGCTATAACATTGTGAAGATCTGGTTTTTGCTAATACAATTTCCACAGGAAAATACTCCCCCCCCCACATATACAAAAACATCTGTCAGTGGATAATTCCCATTTCTCTGTTTGTTCCTCAGGCCATTGATGAAGGACATAGTTGTGTCCAAAAATTTGGAAGATAAAATCTTTCTCTCCATGTTTCATTTCTGTCATATGGTTAATATTTAATAAATGTTTATCATACCGATTATATTAGTATCCTTTCATTTGTCCTTTTTTTTATTATTTATTAATCAACCTATCTATTTCACATATATATTTGTTTTTAGTACCTGCCATTTTTATTGTTTTAGTGTGCTTTAAGTTTCAGGTTCTAATTATTACTACTCCTGTTTTGCTAGTAACATGACTACATTAGTACTTTAGTTGCATTTGTAACAAAGATTGTCCCTTTAGTATGTTGGGATCCATCTATCCAGGATCCCAAATATTTAATAACAACAACACATCATTTAAATGAAACATAAAATGGATATTCTATGAAGGAAAAGTAGTAGCAGAAAGTCAGTTGAAATATCATTTATATATTCTTTTCAGAAATAAAATTTTCAATTTTCCTTGCAGTGAAATTTTTTTTATAAAGTAATTAAGTGTTCTTAGTTCAGTGTGAGATGTGCGGACAGACTTACTTTATGATGGTCAGCCTAATGTGTTTGTGAGTTCATAGTTGGCAGCTGCTGGTTGTCATCTTCTATTGTGTGTGTACACACATCTATAGATTAAACTAGCCCCTGAAATTGTTTTGAACCCTGAGAAGAAGTATACTTTTATCTTCTAAAATCTAATTTTACATACAGGTGCAAATGTTTGTGAATTGGCTAGAAAATAATTTCACAAACGTTTGCACCTGTATGTGTGAAAATTACTGTGTTGTGAAAATCTTTTTTCTTGAATTTGTGGAAGTGGTGAAGGGAGTTATTATTGTTATTTTCTAAATGGTTAAAAAAACAACATGTTGTAGGTTTACAACTATGTCCACAAGTATTTTGATGGTATTTTCCATAGTAATGATTGTTTATCTAACAAATCTGATGAGAATTGTTTATTTAGAAGGTGTGTATGCATGTGATTTGAAGTACCTTTAAATGTTAAGAGTCATTAGCAGGTGGGCTATTCGAGCCTGAATAAGGAAAAAAATTATCATTCAAAAAGCCTGGAGGAAATATTTTTTATCTCATTTCTGAGTAGTTCAAAAGGTTTTTGAAATTACATGCCATGTCTCATATTATATCAATGTATGGAATCATGGGATTTATAATTTGTTTTTTTTATGACCTTGAACTTATGTTCATGATCTGTAAATTTTGGGGGCTTTGGTAGGATCCTCTCTTTTGCACAAAACTTCTAACACAGATGATGCCTATTCTTAACTTCTATGTATCAACACAGTAATTTTCTCTTGTCCTTTAATAATGACATCAAAAAGCTTGTCTGTGAATATGAAAGGATCCAATTGAAAATAAGTAGACAAAACTTGTCTAAATTATTCAATGAAACATGTGTCTCTCTCTCTCTATATATATATATATATATTTTTTTTCATTCATTCCTAAACATGTTCGGTTTTTTAAATATTATTTGAATTGTTTTTGATGGGATTTCTCATTTTTTAAATCATTAACCTTTGTATTTGTTTTTTGTATGAATAATTCATGAATTTGTAAATTAATTGCACCTTTATTGAAATTAAAATAACTGATCCAAATGCAACTTTTGGATAATAAGTGCGACATTACTGTAATTATTGAACAATAAAGTTCATGCTACTTTGACAGAAAATTTACCAGTAAAAAAGAATTCACTTATCACCACATTTGTATAAGAACGCACAATTGTAAAATTTAAATTCAAACTCAGTGTTGCGACAACACGCTCCAAAAACAATAACTCATTTCTAATAGCATTTTTTCGGATTACAACAATACATATATTTTCATTGTCCTCTTATTACTGACAGAAAAAATAAAGAACAAAAATCTATTCCATACCTGAGGATGTCTGTAGGAACAGACGAAAGCTTGTAAAATAATAAGAACTCATGCAACAGAAATTTATAGAAACAAGGATCTTTTCATTCATAAACAGGTTTGGGGTTTTTTTATATTTATTTGAATTGTTAAACGATGGATTTCTCATTTAATTAAATCTTTTAACCTTTGTATTTGTTTTTGTATGAATAATTCATGAAATATATATATATATATATATATATATATATATATATATATATATATATATATATATATATATATATATATAAAACAATTTTCTTCAGTGTGAAATTACTTTGAGAGAAATTTGGGCTTTTGCAACATGTATCTTTGTTGTTTGGGTCCTCCTAAAGTAAAAAAAGAATCAAATAAAACTGAACACAAATCCTGAAAGACATTTCAAACTGTTCCATATTAACAATGATTGAAACAAATACTTTATAAAATGCATGGTATATGCTTTTGTATGATGTTATTGGAAAGCTTCTGGATTCAGATCTCCTGGCAGACACCAGAATTGATTCCAAGCAGGTAAGAAAGCTTATCAAATTGTTTGGTGATTGTCCTCATAAATTCATAAAATATTTCCATATTTTTTGATATTTTGTTAGTGACTGGTGGCCTTGAAGCGTACATTGAATATTCACCAAAAAACTGATAAAGCTCTTCAAGGATTTGGGTTGCAAACTTTTTATTCAATCTATTAGGAAGATTGTACTCATTTTGCTTTCCATGATCAGGGGGAGATAACTACCAGACTTAGGATTGAACTCACAACTGCCAGGGAATTAGATATGTTTCAATCAAGACTTTAATCCACTTAGACAATCTAGTGTTGACATTCTGCAGCCTTAAACCTCATGCCTGTACTCAGGTGGTGGAATTGTACAAGGATTCAGGCTCAGGTGGTAGAATTCTTTTTAAGTGTCCTTAAATTCCAAGATGGATTCATCTCTATGCTATATCTAATCTAAAATTGAATCATTTGTTTTAAGCATGTGTCATATAAAAGTAACATATTTAATTTACAAATAAAACATACATATGTTATAAAGAATTATAATCTAAACAACATAAGTAGAAATGACAGATTAGACATTTATGCCTGGAAAAAAATGGAGTGAAAAGGATGTTTTTTTTTCCTTGACACTGCTATTATTTTAACTACCTTCACTCCTCAGCAATGTTTATTTTAAAAAAATGATGATTAGAAATTTAATATATCCTAAACATATGATGAAAGTGAATTTATACATTTTCTTTGTTCTTGACTATTATACTATTTATATATTACTAGCAGCATGACCCGGCATTGCCCGTGCTTGATTCAAAAATCGTATGACTCATACAGCAATCGATATCACTTGACTTAAAATATTTTTGCCCTTCCTTGCCCTTAAAGGAGTGCCCTTTGCTGTGCTGATGTTGCTACATGCCTTACTTCTTGCCTATCTCACACTGCGAATTTTTTCTAAGCTCTATACTAAACATTAAATCTGTTATGAAAAAAGAACTAAACAAAATGAACACAAAACTACCAGCTTTAAAAAAGGACTTGTAATTGGAAAAACTGAATGAAAAAAGAATGTTAACAGCAAATACTTTTTCACACCCAACCCAGTTCTGCGGAATCAGAATCAACGTTGAGTTTAAGCAAATGAATGAGCTAATTGGAGTAAAGTGCCATGCAGATTTTTCCCACTTCTGACGAATGCAGCTATCAAATTTTTTGCATGCTAGTTAACATTCGTGTCAGTCAGCAGTTGGCTCGCACGCTGGCCAATAGAATCTTCCTGCTTATTCGTGGCAGCCACCTATTGGCTCTCACTCTGGCCAGTAGGAAATGGCCGTAAACTACATGAAAACTGCCATAGAAGCATGAAAAAAATCGATTATTTCTACTATCAATGGGAGTTGGGAAATGCAAAGTCGGTCTTGGCCTTCTCACTAATTTGGAGCATGTGCATGTAAATTTTGGTGCAAATCCATAAAAATTGTCTATCTAAATTCACACACACACACACACACACCCTGCCTTTTATAGATAGAGATATTATTTATTGGAATGGTTGGCAAAACATTGGTTAATTGCCAATTGATTCAAACTTCATAAAATGGTAAGTAATGATTTCTTTATAGTTGGTTCACATATTTTAATAATTTACTAAAGTTTTATAAATAAAAATTTTCATATTTATTTCTTTATAAATTGGTAAAATGATAATTATTGCATTGCGTCAGTTTCATACAAGTTTTTAGAATGTTGTAAATATAAAATTATTCTTGTAAATAAACAATCTAATAAATAAGTTGCAGTTGTAAAAAGAAATTGCAAGAGACGAGCACATCTACAAAAACCTGTATGGTGGCAAAAGATGCTGGTGGCAGTACTGCATTAGCCACAGACATGTTACCTTCCCTGGCTAGTGGCTGATAGGGGCAAGGTATCGTGCATGCTTTCACATGTTATATGTAGGAAAAAAAAAAAAAATGAAAAGTGTTTAAAACTTTTGTAAATTCTCAAGAACAAAAAGTAAATGTATAAATTCACTTTCATCATGTTTAGTTTTATTACAATTCTAATCAATGCTTTTTAAAACAAACTTTACCGAGGAGTGAAGGTAGTTAAAATAATAGCAGTGTCAAAGAAAAAACTATCCTTTTGACACTCAACTTTTTTTGCGGGTATGGAAGACCAAGTTTGCCATTTTATTTTTTTTCACTCCAAAAAGAAAACCTATTCTGAAAAAGTAACTTACATGGAGATCTTTTATGTCATCAATTTCAGCTAAAAGGTCATCAAGTTCATTAATAATAGAACTGCTCGATTTTTGGGGCTTTCTGAAGAGGAAAGAAGACAAAGAGAAAATGAAGATGAAAATTTAAGAAATAGAGAGACAAGAGAAAGGAACACTGGTGGCCATATAATTGGACACTTGTGCCTTATTTCCTTCAAATTTCTTTGCCTATGCATGCAAATCTGTCTTAACCTGAAAAAATTGAATATATTGGCAGAAATTATCAATATGGGTACAAATTAACCCCCCAAATAATATAAAATGTTATTTTAAAAAGATATGAAAATGCTTTGTCTCCCAGTGAGGATTTGGCATGTGTAAATTGCATTCTTATTACAAAAAAACATAATGTTTAGAGGAGAAACATTTTACAGTAGACATCCCTGTTAAAAGGATTATTAGCGATAGAGTAGGATGTCACCTCTCTTATCTCAAATATTGTATAAGGTGCATAGGTAAATAAAGATGACTTGAAACTCTGATCTGAAATTTGGAAGAAAGAAATATTTATTAGAATGACGTAAAAAACAATAAAACAGAATACAAGTTTTACAAATAAGTTTGCACAAATTTATTTTTTCTTTGTGCACCTTATTATTATAAAGTCATGGTAACCAGTTCCAAAAATTAAAATATAGGCTCATAAAAGCTGATATAAATTTTTCAACAAACAATCTTTTGAGAAGGTTGGCAAATTCAAATGGGTTGATGGGAATAGTTTAGTTTTTAAAATGAACTACAATATCAAGATAAATCACATTTTCTTTTCATAAAAGTTCAAAATTAGGGTTGGAACCTCTAATTTTAAGAATATTTTCTTTCTTCTTTATCTTTTTCATCTGTTCCTTACTTTCTCTTTATCTTTATTGGTGGTAGATTTGTTATTGTTGTTGTCATTATCAGTAGCCCTCAGTTATTTGCAATGTGAATGCCAAAAGCTTTCTGATCCTTAGAGCAGTTTGATTTCTTAAATTACCTCAAAACAGGCTGCAGATTCAATTCCAGGATGAAATTTCCATACATTAAAATTACCTTCCTCATTGGTCAAAAAAAAAAAAAAAAAAAAAATCCATGGTGTATATCTTTTTGAAATTTGAAAATCAAATCATAAAGTAGCAAACTGTCCACCTTTGACAAACTTTATTTTGACATTTTTTTTTCTTTCATTCTAGTTTTATAAAATTTAAAAGAACAAATGTTACACATAAAATGTATTTCTTTTTTTTTTTACTAACCATCTGGCTTTCTTTCAATGATTTTAAACACTTAAAAAAAAAAGAAATGTAAAAAACAAACCTAGACTATTATAATATTTATTTATTTTTTATCTACACTCTTTCTATGAATCATTTATTTAAATAACATTTATTTATATAAATTTTGATATTTCCCCTCAAGAGAAAGAGCAATAAACAAACTAAGTGTATTTCATTATTTTTAATTATTTTATATTCACCTTTTATTTTCTATTACAGGATGTCCCAGTATAAATGTAACTCAAATAAGCTTATGTAATTTTGTTGATTTTTAATATTTTGTTTTTATATTTCAGATTTAGAAAGCTGAGAAGATAGCAAAACCAGAACACCAAATACAATGCCTTTTACAGAAAAACAGAAAATGTTCTGTGTGCTGAGAAAATTGGAGGGAAATTCCTATAAACATGCCATCGTGAAATTCCGCAGAAAGTATGACAAAAATAAAACCCATGGCAAAACTGACATTTATCGATGGATCAAGTTTGAGGCTACACGGACAATCAACAACGTGAGAAAAAAAAGCTTCCAGCAGTCAAATTTGGCAGAAAACCTTCTTTAAGGTCTCCTGAAAGCACAGCAGCTATCTGAGATTCAGTAGGCAGGAGTCCAAAGAAATCCATCTGTAGAAGGTGGCAGGACCTTGGCCTCACCAAACATCCTGCCAGGAGTCTGTTGCACAAAGCAGTAGTTCTTGAGAAGAGGCTATCAGAATGGAACTTACTTCTTACTAATGGAATACAAATGGAATGATTCAAACTTGTATATGTAGCATGGCCGGTTGAAAAGTTTAGGGATGGTGGATCCAAGGAATGTAGTTCATCAGAACACTTGCCATGGAGATATCAATAGAGTAACAAGAGGCTTATAACATTTGATCTGCAGAAAAGAGGTTGTAGAGTAGAAAATAATCACCCACAAGTCCGTGTAGACATTTTTGAACTCTATAATGACAGGCAAGTGAGGAGTGGGCACCTCCAGCCTGGATAGGGCAACAATACTCCATTTTTGGTCTGATCTTCTCAGGAAGAGTCAGATACTTACTGCAGCAGTACAATGAACTGACCATTTTTCCTGCATCTTTAGCAATAGGTCCTATACAGGAATTCTGCTTTAGGCCTGGGTTGAACTTGAGTCTCAGTAGATGTTCAAGACAAGGAGCTTCCTCGAGAGAACACGCATCCTAGGTCAGGGGAGATTCAGATTTTTGGAGGTGCATCTGCTGTGTCATCTGCAGAGATATTCACCAGAAGTATGTTCTTAGGCAGATCATTAATAAAAACTTTTTCGTTTTTTTCAAACTCATTATCTGTCCTAATAGTTTTAATGGAAAAAAATCCAAGAACCCAATCATTATCAAATTATTATGCAAAATGAGCGGCACTACTTTTAAAGATAAAGGCATCAAACTATGTTGGATTCCTAGCCACATTGGAGTAGAAGGTAACAATAAAGCAGACCTAGCAGTCAAATCAGCTTTAGATATAGATGTAGACACAATGACCAAAGTCCCATACACCAACCTCATTAACAAATACATTCAAAAGGAATGGCAAAAGGGCCATTAACAAATACATTCAAAATGAATGGCAAAGGTGCTGAGAGTATAACCTGTACAATCTTCCTAATTCAGCGCAAACTAGAATGGAAATTGGCTTTCAGAAAAATTTCAAGAAGAACCCACTTGTACTTGCTAAACAAGGAAGATCAGCCAGTATGCCATGCATGTGAAACGGCATACATTATTAAACATATTAACTGAATGTTCAGACCTTGTTCTCTCAAGACAAAAATGCTATAATATAAAAAATATGTATAAGCTTTTTGAGAAAAGAAAAGT
Organism: Acanthosepion pharaonis; assembly: GCA_903632075.3. NCBI lineage: Eukaryota > Metazoa > Mollusca > Cephalopoda > Sepiida > Sepiidae > Acanthosepion > Acanthosepion pharaonis. Next base: position 83,616 of record CAHIKZ030001672.1, on the reverse strand, counting down.
AGATGACATAATATTATTTATTAAAACAGTAGGCCTTTACAAAAAAACAAATAAGAATGTCAATAAAATAAATTTCTCTACAAACTGTATATATAAAAAGAATACATCAATGAAACCAGACTCTCTACTAACCCTCTTTACAAAAATATGTCAATGAAACCTGATCTCCTACAAAATGATTTCTTACAAAGAATACATATTCTATTCATACAAATTTATTCAAAAAATCTTGTCAGCATTAAATAACTGTTTGAGGTTGATATGCCGTAAAACAAAATAAATAAACAGAAAGCTATTAGAACGAAGGAGGGAAGTCTGCGAAATGCCAGTATTGCTTTCTAGGGCTTCTGATGACTATAGCCATAAACTATGACCTTCAGGAACCTAACTGTTAAGAAGGACTTGATAATTGTGAAAGTGCTTCCAGAGATTCCATAACTGAAGATTTTATGTAGCAGGCCACCCCCAACACCCATGCCACACCTTGTCAAAAGCCTTAGATATATCTAGAGTAAGGGAGCTTGTATTGTCTAATGCCTTACATCAGCTATGAATCAAGTAGAGTGAAATCCATACTGCTTAGCACTCAGGATGTTGCTCCTGCTGAGGTACATAGATTTAAAGAGTTTGACACTAAGGAGGCCAACCTGTGGCGCATGCACCATAAGTGGCGCATTGCATCCTTTTGATGAAAAGAAACTAAGCCACTTCTACTCATTCATTTCAGTGATTTTATATTTATTACATGTCCTTTGCGAAAGTGCTAAAAGTTTGATTTGTGTTTGTCCGATTTATACTTGAAGAATTGTTTGTTGCTTTCAGATAAATAGATTTTATTATAATTTTAAAATATGTCCATATTACAACATGTATGGAAAGGAAGTGAATGTTTGTGTGGTGCATTTAAATTAATTGTACAAAATATTGGCGCATGGATTCAAAAGGTTGGCCACCGCTGGGCTAATGGGTTGATATTGCAACAGACTTGAGCGCTCACCACAGGTCACCTTTGATACCTTACAAAGACTTGGAAAGTATATCTCCTTCAAGCAGCAGTTAAACAGTTTTTAAAGTGTTTGCCATTGTGATAACAAAGACACTGCTAGGGTTAAATTTATCATTTTTCTAGGAAAAATATATTTTTCAAATGTAATTTGTTCTGCTTGATAAAAATGATTTTCATTTCTGGGGGAATGGGTAGGTGTGTTTTTTTTTGTCAAAGATTTTTAGATTTAAACTAAAAGGAAGCAAAACAAAATAACACACTTCTATATAAATAAAGTGCAGATTTTTCAATCTTGGTGAATCATAAAGAAGTTGAAGTAACAGGTAGTAACTACTGTAGTTACACAAAATTAAAAAATTAAATAACTTATTTAAAGTTAAATTTAAATAACAAGCAGATTAAAAAGGTTTAAAAATCAATTCTTTATTAAAGGTTTAACTTTAATTTTGCTTTTCATTGCAGTTGAAATTGATATTGTCTAATTAAACCAAAATTAAAACTTGTGGGGCACAATACATTGAAAATATTACGTAGTTCAGGTTCATATCTTTTAAGAAGAGTGACTTCATGTAAAGAGATCATAAAGAATGGTGATTTTGAAAAAAAATAAAAATTGCGTGCAAAGTAAATGTTAACAAACTACAGAGAACAGTTGCATATACTAAGAAAGATTATGTTGAATTAAGGTGGCAAGTAAAGATAAAATAATTTTATTATTTCTAAATTCTTATAACTTTTACATACATAGAACACTGAAAGTACATAGCTGAAGGCCCAAAAGCTGTCAGCAGGAGCCAGCTTAACGTCCACCCAAAGGGTGGCTTCTAGGTTAGTATTTAATAAAAATATAATATTGTTTTTTGCATATCTTTTCTTTTATATATAAATATATACAAGAATCCAGTTTCCAGTTCACCCTGCGTTTGTGAGAACTATAAAGAAATCACAAGGCAAAATGCTTCAAAATGTTGGAATTTGGCTCCAGAAAGAAATATTTATGCATGGACAGTTGTATGCTGCATGCTCAAGAGTAAGAAATCCGAACAATGTATTCTTCGCTGTTAGAAAGGAAAAAAGAAATTTTCTTAAAAGAATATTGTTTAGCAAGAAGTCCGATAAAATTAAATTAAATTATGAAACTGAAATGGGGTTTTTGTTAAAGTATTTTTTCAAACAAATCAGCTTATTCAAATTTCAACAATTGGTTCGTGAGATTGAATGAAATGTAGAGTTTGTAAATCTGAACAAAAAATGTTAGCAACGACTTCAATAATACTAAATACTGTAATTCCAGTGTACATATAATACCAATCTGAACCTGAACTTTTTGTTTGACATTATGACACTGAAGGATAAATCTATATAATAAATGCAAATGTCACTGTATTACACTTTTTCAACTTTACTCCAAGAGGCTGTAGTCCAACATTTCATACCATTTTAGACTCTGTGAGCAAATTAAAAACATTTCCAGGCCAGATCCAAACGTGCAATCCTGAAATTTTGGATTCCCAATTTTCATTACTGTGATTGTTTTTGGCGATTTCATTACATGATTTTTTACAACAAATTTTTTGTACAATAATTTTTATAACTTGGAAATAAAGATATTGTTGGTAATTTTTTTTTTTTTTTATATAAAAAGCTATTGCTTATACTTTTACTATAAAAATGTATTTTTATACTTTCATGGTGTTTTGCTTTTATTTGGGGCTAACTATTTTCCCTTACCTGGGACCCTAGCAGGTGCTACCATCCCAGACTAAGGTAGACCTGGGAACAACAACAATTAAGAGCTTGTTCAACACCCCTCAAAAATTCACAATCAGAGGTCTTGCTGCCGGATGTAGTCTATCATCATACCTAGTACTCTATGGTACCAGGACAATCAGAAGTCTTGCTGCCGGATGTAGTCTATCATCATACCTAGTACTCTATGGTACCAGTAACTGTCATAGAATTTTATAATAAAAATGAATAAATACAAATGTTATTAAATGTTTTTCACTGTAAGAAAATTCATATAATTTGTATTTTGTCACTATTTTGCAAAAATTTATAAAAAATTTAATTACTATAAAATAAATGTTTTTGAGATTAATGTTAGCTATTTTAAGTAAAAATTTAACTTTTTTTCATTATGACATTTTGTATCTACCCAAAACCTGACCTTTTCATCCTCTGACTCGATTTTCAATCACAAATAAAGAAAAAAAAAGGTTAGGATCCAGTTTAGTAATATACATACTTAGGTATCACCACAGACTATGGATTAAAGAAAAAAATAATTTTACACATTTAAGGTTTTTAGACATTTTAGAAATATTGGTATAAACTCATCAAACCTCCATTATTTGGAGAAAAAAATGAATCTCTTGAAGAATCTAATATTTGTTCAAGAACAGAATTTGACCTTTCAAGTTAAATTAGTAAATTTAAGGATTAATTAACTGGATTTTGTAAAAAAAAAAAAAGAAAAAAAAAAAGTACAATACATAATTTTTCCTTAAAATATAGTGTAATTTAAATAACATTTATTTATACGATAGCCAGTAAGCTATCCAGTGTCCACCTATGTAAATTTAAAGTTAAGTAAGATCTGTCTGGAGCCTCTTTCGATGATAAAGGGTCAATAGATAAATTTAGAAGATACAGAAATTTTTGAAGATCAGAACTTTCAACTAGAAGGTAACCAAATTTATGACCAAAAGGTAATGAAATTTTCCACAAAAGTGTAATTAAATTTTAATCCAGAAGGTAACGAATATTTCAAAGTGACATGGATAATTTCATGCTGGAAGGCACTAAAATATGGTTCCAAAAGGGAAAGCTGGCTGTCACCTGTAGATGAGCTGGGCTATTGTTTCACAAAGAAAAAGTAGACAGCAAAAACAAGTGAAGAGAACTGTGTTCTAAAGAAAAAAAAATTGTGATGCAAGTGAATGTGCCAAAGTCCCTAGGGTTGAATGAAATTGTTGCGAGGCAAGCTAAACAAATTTTGATTTATTTAAAAAAAAAAAAAAAAAATTATAATTTCAAAAAAGAGTGCCAAAAATTTAATTAAAAAAAACAAACAAAACTTGATTTTCAATTTATAATTTCTTGGGTTGAATTAATATTTGTGATAAGTAAAGGTAAATTAACAGAAAAGATTCATAATTTCTCTATTTTTTATGAGCGGATCAGTTTATCCTCCCCACCAAAAACATAATTAAAAGTTTGTATAAAAACCTAAGTCAAAAAAAAAAAAAAAAAAAAAAAAAAAAAAGGACATAAACAGAATCAAATTTTGATAGACATATTTTGTATTATTAAATATCATTAAAATAAAAAAAAAAAGGTATGAGGTTTCCTTCAATGAATAATGAATAAAATGACATAAAACGAAAAGAAAAAATTAATAATTACTTGTGAAAAGTTTTTGGGTTGTTTAACGAAAAGTCTTGTGTAAAAAAACACACACATTGCAAGGAAAAAAGGAACAAATGAATGCCTAACTCACACATTTGTAATTAAGAAAAGAACAAAAAGAAAACATACACACTGTCTTGTTTAATATTTCGGCAAGATGCTGTTGACAAATATTTGGCTTCAACTTCGTCCAACAAATCATCGATATTGTCATCCATGATGATTTTCTTTTTGTTTACGGTTGGCAACGAGAGAATGCGATTTAAAAACAGCATTTTGATTGGCTGACTTATCCGTGGGCCAAAATAACGAATTAGTTGATTGGCTACTTAAAAAGTTCGCAACTTTTGCATTTTTTGAAATTATCAATTTGCGTAATTTATTTGTAAACTGATATTATTTATGTTCAAATACTGTTTCTTCTTTATTAAAAGAAAAAAACAAGATCAGAGATCATCACTGATTGAACACGTGGACATTGTCCCTCATCTGTGCGCGTAGTCAAGCAAAAAAAAAAAAGCTACCAACACGGACTTACTAAAAAGAAGAAAAAAAGAAAAACGCGTTTTTTAAGTAATTTAAAATAAATGAATATCTTCTTTGAAGTTAAATTTTGGTTTTATTTGAAAAATCATAACAGCCTAAAGATAATGTGTAAAAAAATTATTTTGCTTATTCGAATATGATTTTTTTAGTACATTTTAAACTCGTTGAATCCCTTAAGGAAAAAAAAATGTAAAAATTGTGGTTAAAAAAATTTTTTTAAAAATGATCTCATTGGCGTTCATAGGACGGGAGTCGACAAAATAAGATAGTGTATGAAAGACGGTGAGAGAAGAGGAATTTAGTTTACAAACAGCAAAACAATACGTCAAATACAACATCTACGTTTTGTTGTCACTCAGAATTAACATCTACTAAGGAATTTTAAGACAGTCTTTCGAATTTAAACTACAAAAATAACATTTAAAAACATCTAGTAAATCAAATCCAATACTTGTCTTAAAGATTTGTCCAAAGTAAATTAGTAAATTTAAGGATTAATTTTGTAAAAATACTTACCTCTTGCCTTGCTTAGAACATAGCGAAAATAACATTTATGATTTATTTTTATGCATGGTAGCCCCTAAAGGTTAGGTTAGTAACAGTCGTCGCCCCAACTTTTCAAAAAAGGCGCGAAAAACTGTAGTACGGAGGACATAAATACAAAGGACAAAGGTCCAAAAAAACTAATAGAATCTAGAAACTGGTATTGTTTAGTTTAGGCTTTAAAAAGTTTCTTTAATCAGATTATGTAGTGGATCAAAGAAGGTTGCGTTGTGCGAATCTACTTACGCACGATCATATACATACAAAAACAAAAACATATGTATAATGCCAAACGATCATTGGCTAATAAATCACTAATACATTTTCTACAGGCAATTTACAAATCGCAGTAATGCGACAATTTTGGAATCGCTTTATTTTTAAGTAGTCAAATTTGTGCACTTTTGGGAGAAGTGGCCCACAGAAGCTTCCTTAAGTCTCTCCAAAGCTCGCTCGTTGACTGATTGATGCCAACCAATCAGATCGTTTGAACGTGAAGAATAATTTTCCCGCGCAACGAATCGGAGTCTATAGCCGTCTATTTAAGCCAAGATTTTTCTCATATCAATTAGTGAGACCTCAATTGCTAAACGAATCTACAACAGTTGGAACTCGTTCTAACCACACGCCAACCTTCTCACTCACACGCACACCCACATGCTAATCATAATTTGTACACCTTATAGTGGGTCAGCCAATTTGTATTGGTTATAAATAGAAATAAAAAATGACCCTCTACAATTTTTACAATATCAAATGTAACAAAGACAACAAGAAGAGAAATAATCAAGTAGAAGAAAATGTGAATTTGTTCAACAATAAATATTTTTTTTATAAACACAACAAATACATAATATATAGTGCAAAAGTTGATAAACACAATAGAGTTCTTTGGTGTGTGTGTTACTGAAAGAATTTGAGCTATTGTACTGTATGTGTGAAAATGACAAGGTTTAGTTAGCTATATTTGTTTTTATAGGAAAATTAAACAGATGTTTTTTTGTGTATTAAATAGAAAAAAAAAAGTATTGTTCTTGACTCACTGATTGTTATCGCTCATTAACCAGAGATTCTTGTGGAATGGAATATTTTGTGGGAGTGAGCGTTAAGCCTGGAGATGGTTGACAAAGTTTGTTGTTGTATTGAAGATAAAGTTCGTCTCCTTTGCTGTGTTGATTTCCAATGAAGTCAAGTGAATTGGTTTCAATATTTTAAGTGCCCACTGACCAAGTCGCGTCGAAGTTTCGTTTTTATTAGTTCTCTTGGTCACGTGGGGAGGCTCGTAAAAATGTTTACATTTTATGGCGTCAACTAGAGGTCAAAATTTGGGTCGGTACCTTCGGACGTAGTTGACGACACCTAATTAATATTTTACAACCAATCAAAATACATCAGTTGTTATATTTGGCTGGGAGCCTCTATGTGCTTAACTTGCACAAAATTTAAGATTTACAAAAATGTAGGAATCTGATTCTACAACCTTCACTAAAAATCTCTTTTGGCACAACAATACTTTTCAAGAACAATCATTCATGAAACACTCATGAACATTTATTCAGTGAACTTTAAACCAAATAATTCTTTCACTGAATTTTTAAATTGCAGTAGAAGGGAGACAACTCTTGATTAATTCATCCTTTCTTACTTAAATGCATGTTTTCTTTCACATCGTTGTTTGATAGTGTACATTTTGTTAATATACATATATTTTATGTGTAACAATATCTTGTGGCTATTCTTCTTGCGTGAGTCCCGTTTTTTATCAAAGTTAAATTAGTGTGGTGAAGTACGCCATAGAGTGAATGTTTTAAATGTTTCGCTGTAAATGAAACATGCAATATCCACAAAAAATTTAAATAAAAAAAATCAAATGATAACAATATTCAATTACGACAAAAAGGATAGCTTTGGGACAACAAATATATTTTTTATATGCAGAATATTACAATTTTGTTTTGTAAAGATTTGTGCGAAAGCTTGATCAGAGTATTTTTAAAGAGAAAAATTCTTGATACTGGTTTGGAAATGTTTCGTAGAGAAGAGAAAGAACAAACTCATGTCTGATATTTATAATTAATGTAATCACGTGACAGGATCCTGGAAAAAAAGAGCAGGAAAACTTGATTTGGTCACGCGCTGGAAAAAGACTTGTACGTGGGTGGATTGTAACGCCCACTTGTGTGTTTATTGACCAATTAGAAGCTGAGATTTCCTGAAAATATGTATGAAGCTGGATAAGCTCTTTGGTTCACTTTTTGCACAGATTTGTACAAAATTCAACATTGATAAGAAAGTGGTATCGGTATGCTAAAGATATAATCAACAGTTTATGAATACAATCTTTTATTCTAGAGTTTTTTTTCTTTTATAAAACTTAACAGAATATTGATTGCTCGATTGATTTATTTTTTACGGCCTATCAACCTTTTATTCATTAAGAAGAAAGATAATTGTAATAATTTTTTAAAATAATGATTTTTACTGAAAACAAGTTCTACCATTGGTGTGGGAAGAGGGTATTCATCATTTGCCCTGGGGTACTTATGCGTACAAAGCATATAACGAATCCGACTGTAACTGGACTCTCTGATTTCCGTTATCGTTTACATCACCTACACAACCAAGCTTAGAGCAGATGGTATTCCCAAGCGGTCACCCATCTAAGTACTGACCAGGCTTGACGTTGCTTAACTTCGATGATCGTACCAGAAACGGTGTTTCAACTTGTTATGGCCGTAAGCCTTCATTTTTACTATAATAGTATAAAATAATTTATTAAAAATAAGTAAATTACACTACTGAAAACTATAAGAAAGTAATATAAAATAATTAAAAAGTGAATATAAAATAATAAAAAATAACAATAAACTAATTTTGTTTATTGCTCTCATAAAAATTTATATAAAAAATAAATGATTTTTAAAATGTTATGATTAAAGGAAAATTTCGTGGTTGACGTGGAAATTAATAATGTGTCTGTGAATGACAAATCTCAGTTCATAAGTTATAATGAAATCACTTGAATAAAGTGGGTTGGGACTGGTAAGTAAAAATCCAAGATGGGAGCGTGCTGAATGAAAAAGATGCCAAACAAGGCATTGCCGTTAAGTAAATAGAGAAACAAATCAAAGTGCTGTGTTGCTAGGTAGAATTCAATATGGTGATGAAAAAGAGCACCAGAATGTGGCGTGGCTGCTAAGTAGCTAACATGACAGCATTAGCCATCATAAATAGTGTTTCTTCAAATGAATGTTTTTAAACATTCATTTGAAGAAACACTATTTAACATGCAAAAACAATGCATAAATTAACGAAGCAACAAGAACGAATTTAAATAAAGCACTGGGTTATTTAACAGAAAGACTGGATTATTATTCAACAGCCAATCCGGAGCGAAGGCAAAGAAAAGGAAATCGGATTTATTGCATCTTCCCGAAAGAGAATGTAAGCTGAGAAAAGAAGGAAAGGCAGTATCTGAGTCTTTCCAAGAAGGAAAAGGTGAAAAGAAAGCGAAAACAAGAAAAACAGGAGAGAGAACTGCTTCACCGTTTAGTCAGTTCTACATCTTTCAGGCAACTCTTCCAGTCAGGAAGGGATCTGTATTGTAATGGCAGGATCAGACGTAATCGGGGGCGGGGAGGATCAAGAAATCTCTGAGTATATATATATATTGTTGTTACAGTCACTTAACTTGGTTTATCTTCCTTATTTCTTTACTTAATAAATTAAGTAGATGGATAGAAAGGATTTTTCTTTAAGCAAAGGTTCCTAACAGTATTATTCCGAAACTGTTCATCAATGTATTGAGTATACATGATTTTCGAAACATTGGAGTTTTGTTAGAATTCAGAAACACTGGTTCATAGAGGTGCATAACAAAGCCATTGTCAGTCAAGGGAGCTAATTCACCGATGGATGCGACACTCTCTTCTGGCTTCTTGCCTCCCAGTCTACTTTTATCTTCAAAAATTTAAATGTCATGTCAATCGTTATATTCTGTCTTCTTAATTCCTATTCTTTTATTTTCTCGCTCCTTAAGATAATAGTATTTTTCTCATATTCTCCAATACTATGAGCACTTCGACGTGATGTAATGGTTAGCAAATTTGTCTCGCTTGATCAATTACAACTGTGTGCTCCCAACTTTCGGCTTTGTGCCACGTCTAAGCAATGTTTAGAAAATTACCATATTCTCAAACACTCAGTAACTGAATCTTAGTGGTTTTATTGTCTTACTTGGGGTGAAATGATAAAATACCTTGCTTTTTTTAAGAGAAGTGTTTAAAAATAATTAAAAGGACAGACGCTTAGTAAAAAAAATAACTAATAAATTTGATGATGTGGAACGTTGTTCTTAAAAAAAACACCAATAAAGTCGCTCAAAGGCGGGCGGTTTGTAACTTTTAGGATCTGATTTTCAAATTTCAAAAAGGGATACACTTTTGGGTTATTTGATACATGAGGAAGGTAATGTTCGCCTTCGAAAATTTACCACTTGGGACTCGTGTCTGGAGCTTAATTGAGGCCTACATAATGGTGTAATGGTTAGCAAACTTGTCTCGCTAGAACAATTATGACTGAAAAGTGAGTTCGATCCTCACTAGATACCCCATACTTTCGGCCTTGTGCCACATCTAAGAAAGTAACCAGTCGAAAGGCACAAGAGAAGGATTTCAGAAGGAATTTGGTCCGACGCCAGTGGACTGTTTCTTATGAAAGAAAGAAGAAGCAAAAGATGCAGAAGCTAAAAGAAACCGGAAAAGTGAAAAATTCCTGAAATTAATTATCGAATTGCCGGCCCGGATAAAATAAACACAAAGGTTATATTGCAGCTGGATATAAAATAGTGTTTTAGAACTAAGAATATATTATATTTGACGTAGTCAGCGTAGTAGTTGTGACAGCCGTGTAGGCAACATAGATTCTGTGGTCTGTGACTGTTGTTTTCACTGGGTGCACTTGAATTGTATTGGCAAGAGAACCATGCCCAAAGGCAAGTTTCGGATTTGCAGAAACTGTTATGCCTGAAGTGCTTAAAATATTCGGAGACTTTTATATTTCTTTTAATAATTGATGATGAAAAAATGATTTTAACTTGTGTTTTAACAATTGATGATGGTGTCGCGGCCGCCTTCGGCCGCCCCCTAAAACGGAAGAGAACAGAACATTTCAACCTTGACCTTTCGATCGTGTTCCCTACACGCTGGTAATTTCGTTTTAGAGATGAGCTAATTACTTTTTAGTTCATTGGTATCACGAACCTAGTCGAACCTCTAAGCATTTTTAGACCTTAGTTTTTGCGTAGCAAATCTCAACTCATTTTTTAGAGAGATATTATAGCATTTTAGCGAGACCATTTCTGTTGTTAGTCTCCCTTAGCATAGCACAGCGACTTCTCGCCGAATTCCTGGTCGGCGCCTGAACGGCCGGTACGCAGGCTCCTGGCCTTCGTGGCCAGGATGTCGACCAGGGCTGCGTATTAATTTACGTTCCCATTTTTTTGTCTGCCAACTGGAAGTGAGTTGGATCTACCTTTCTTTCTCTCTTTACTTCATCTCTTTACTTCTGGCTCCTTGCCCATGTTCGACTCTCGGCCTTCCGTCCCTACTGGCTGCCCGTACGTCGTCCGTAACCTTTCCCGTACACTACGGATATGATTTATTACGGGAGGTTTCGATATCGGACTCGACCAGCAGACACACAACGCCAGCACCGGATATTCGATATGCCCAACAGCATAGAAACGCCAGCTCCTCGTTCCTTCCCAACTCGTCCAGTTGGAAACCAGACCAGCCGACCAGCAGCGATCATCTGCGACGACCAACCAACCTTCCCCGGTTGTAATTACTACGGGAGGTTTCGACACCGACCTCGACCAACAATGCCTGCACTGCAACGTCTAGCCGTCGACACGACAAGAACGTCTGCACCTCGACTCCAACCGTTGACACGACCGGAACGTCTGCATCTCGACGCCAACCGTCGACACGACCGGAACGTCTGCATCTCGACTCCAACCTTCGACACAACCGGAACGTCTGCATCTCGATTCCAACCGTCGACATGACCGGAACGTCTGCATCTCGACTCCAACCGTCGACACGACCGGAACGTCTGCATCTCGACTCCAACCGTCGACACGACAAGAACGTCTGCATCTCGACTCCAACCGTCGACACGGCCGGAACGTCTGCATCTCGACTCCAACCGTCGACACGACAAGAACGTCTGCATCTCGACTCCAACCTTCAACACGACCGGAACGTCTGCATCTCGACTCCCACCGTCGACACGACAAGAACATCTGCATCTCGACTCCAACCGTCGACACGACCGGAACGTCTGCATCTCGACTCCAACCGTCGACACGACAAGAACGTCTGCATCTCGACTCCAACCTTCGACACGACCGGAACGTCTGCATCTCGACTCCAACCGTCGACACGGCCGGAACGTCTGCATCTCAACTCCAACCGACGACACGACCAATCCAAACTCTCGACACGACCAGTCCGACCACTAATACCACGATTGGCAGACCAATATACCCGACTGTCTTTTCTTTATAGAATAAACTTAGCATTAATCATACATATCTTCGTTCTGTTGTCCATTTTGCTTCACCTTGTCAGATTTAACGTCTTCGATACGGACAACGTTAGCGGGTCTCTTGTGACCTCATCGCATACGATACGGGGGGCCCTCGGGCCGCAATTTCATACCCCCCTTCAGGGGGTCCGCCACAATGGAAAAAATTTTAACTTGTGTTAACAGTTGATGAAAGCAAATAAACTTTTGTGTTAAATCTGTATGTTATCTTTCACATTACCTGGCTTCATAATAATAAAAAATATTTGCTGGTAAACTAACCGGGGGGTCTATTTTGCAGAGACCCGTAAAATAAGCTTAAAAGCATGTTTGTCTATTTTACCGGGATCGGCAAAACAGCCTTTACTTTAAAAAAGAACAAATTTGTTAAAGCTCCAGCGACTCCGATGACATCCAATCTTTTCAGTTATGACTTTCAAATAAGTAAATACATCTTTTTTTTCGAAATTCCAACGTATATCGCCTAAAGGCCGAAGCGTACAACAACCGAAACATCTTGAATGTGACAATAAAGATGATGACAACAGTCCAAACAATGCAAATAGTGTAAATAGTTACAATACCAGATCTCAGAAATAGTAAATTACACGTGAACTCTTGTCCTCATCTTTATTGTTATTATCACAACGTTTCAGCCGTTTTGCTCTCCCGCCCTCATCAGGTATATAAAGAGAAGTCACATGACAATATCCTAGTGGATTTGGCTCGTTGGTTCGTGAATTTGGTGACAAAGTAATTGTGAATTCAATCCCTGGTCCGGGTAGTGTTTAAAAGAAGAACAAAATAGCCAAAGTCTCGGCGACTCAGTGGAAAAAGGTCGAACAATAACTGAGCAGTACTAAAAAAAAAAAAGAACTAGATGAGATATCCCTAGACATGGACATGGAGAACGAGGATAGTATGTTAATTAAATAAAGGCTTCAATCGGAATCCCCTGTAGATTACTTATATCAATATACATCTGATGAAGACCGGAGTACACAACGGCCGAAACGTTGTGTTGACAACAGCAAAATATGACGAGTGTGTGTCCCTTAAGCAAATCTTTATTCTTCTAAAGCGTGGATGTACATTATAACGTCATTAAGAAGTGATATGGGGTGATGTGTATCCGTGTGTATGTCCATTTTATTTGTTTGTTGTTTTTTTTTAGTTGTGTATAACGGCATTCCCTGTATCTTAGTGGGAGGTTTTATTCTTCGACCATATCAAGTAATCTATTGTTATGCAGGGGGTTATTGATATTATTGGTGGTTCGTTTTGGGATGTGCTGTGTTTGGTGTAATATTTTTCGTAATCAATGCTGGTGCCTGGTTTTGTGTGTGATTCTTTGTATTGAGAAGGTGCCATTTATTTCTTATCATTTTATTACCGTCTTCTGTTAGAACCAAGTAGAAAAGTAAGTTTCTTTACTATTTTTATTAGCCAATGGTTTATGAATTTGATTCCAACTTTGTCACAATTGGTTTGATGCTCCTGCTATATATTTAGAGATTCTTGATAACAGCCAAAGAAGAATCTGCAATGCTATTGATCTTGACCTGGTATCTCGGCTTCAGTAACTTTCCCAACGCCGTAATGTTGCTTCCCCGTGCCTTTTCTATAAATAATTTCGTGGTAATTGATCTGATAAACTTTCCTCTATACTCCCTAGACTCTATGAACTTAAGCGCAGTACTAGATTGGCGGTAAGGTCTCATCATGTTTTTTACAATAAAATCTATAAAAAAAATAACAAATCCTTTGACATTCACTTAAAAACATTACGAAATTTTGTTCCGACGCAAAATAAATGAAGTGTTGAAAAAAAAGAAAAAAAAAGGAAAAAAGAAAATAAAATTAGAGCGATAATTTAAAATAAGAGATGTGTGAGTAGCTAGATATAATTTCTATGCTAAGAATTTCTTCTATCGCACTTGTAATTCTGTTCCGGGTTTTGCTTCTCTGTCAACTTTGATCTTCAAAAAATTAAGTGCAATGTCAATCGTTATCTTCTGTTATCTTAATTGTTGTTTTATTGTCTTTTTTTAATAGAATATTTTTCTCATTATCTAATACTCAGTAACTTTTTGCATCTTAGTGGCTTTATTGCCTTACTTCTGGTTAAATGATTTAAAAAAAAACTTTATTTTTTTGGTTTAATTTGAGGCAATTTCCCTCGTGTAATATGGTTTTCCTGTTGTGTGTTGCTTAACGTCATTTTTATGATGTTTCATCTTTGGAAGATTTGTTTGTAGAGTTCTATTCATTGTTTTTGCCTTTTCACACTGCTTGTTTTAGCCATATGTATTATAGTTTCTCTATTGTATGACGTAGCGGAATATAAAATATCTTTGAGTACAATGTATATTTGACATTCATTTCTTTCAGCGATTCTTGTCATTCCTTCCGTTGTGTTAAGGTGTTAGTATATCATAGAAAGGAACACCAACACGGGCGTAGATGAAAGAAAGAGAGGTTTATTATAAAAGAGAATACACTACTGAAAGACAGGAAATCGTTTAGCAAGCTAATAATTCCCGAAGCAAGGATATTTACCAACCGTACCACGCGGTCAGATGTGTCACAAGTCTGAATTTAATGTGCGGTATCCGAGCCCGTAGACTCGGACAAAACTTCCCCGTATAAGACGGGGTTGGATAGCTGTTTCCCCGAGACGAGACTCTGCCCTTCGACATAGCCTCGTCTGGAGATCCTCTCTGCTCGGAGGCAGACAGTTTGACCAGCAATGATATTTACCTTACCCCAAGGCCGTTTTTTAAAGCGGGGCTAAAACCGAGCCCGTAGTCTCAGGCAAAAATTCCCCGTACACCCCGTCGGGTAGCTGTCTACCACCCCTGAGGAGACTCTGACCTTCGGCATAGCCTCGTCTGGGTTCCTCTCTGCCCGAAGGCAGAGAGTTCGACAAGCAAGGCTGGAGACGAATCTCCAACTAACTGCCGAAGCAAGTCGGCTGGTATATCTTGTGCTCACTATATATATCTACCGATATAGTCAGTCCACATATGCGATATGGAGTGTGGGGCATTCGATTACAACAATTTTAAAATTATTCAGTTCCCAATCTCGAAACTGGAATTTTTAAGACCAAGAAGATTCTGGTAAACCTGCAGTCGTTGATGATGACGAAATAGAAAATCTTATTAAAAATAATTCAGAACATACAACACAGGACATCGCAAAGATACTCCACATATCTTATAGGAGTGTTGTATGGCAGTAGTCTTCAACTTTTTTATACCACCGACCGACTTCATGTCGGACAATCTTTCCGCGGACCGGTAGTGGTACATATGTGTAATTTAAATGCATTTCAATAAAGAGAGAGAGAGAGAAAGAGAGAGAGAAAGAGAGAGAGAGAGCAATAATAAAACGAGCAATTTATTAAAGGGAAGAAAAGTGTATAATCTTTTGACTCTTATGTTTAGGCTAAAAGACCGACCACACCCTTTCGTGATTAGTTTGCGTGATAAGATATTTGAAAATATGTGGATACGTCAATCGTTACGCTGTTTGGGTGATTCGTGGTTTAACAAGAAAAATTTAATGAACCGTGTTTATATCAGCAATTCTCTGGTCAAACACAACAAAAGCGGTAGATTTTTTAAAAGACCTATCATAGGTGAAGAAAAAATATTGCGCGAGAAAGATCCCAGGGAAAAGGAAATGAGCCATAATTGACCACTCAGAAGGCCAGTCCAAAATGGTATTGCTGTGTATCTGGTGGCACGGGAAGCATTGTGTATTACGAGTTTTCTCCGCAAACGCAGACATTGAATTCAGACAAGTACGGTTCCCAAATGTTTTAATTAAAACATTGGTCAATCGGAAATGTACTCTATCCCGACAGAACAGCACCAGATCACACATTTCTTTGCAGACCCGACAGAAATTGGTACAGCTTGGCAGAAAATTTCTACTACAACCACGGTACACATCTGATCCAGCACCTTCGGATTACTGCTTATTTTGATCCTTACAAAATTCTTTTCATGGGAAGAATTTCAATTCCCTAGTAGCCTGTAAAAACCACTTATCCTCTTTCTTGAAGATGAACTAGTCTATATTCATGAAGCTGTATCAAAGATGGCGATAGGCAGTAGAACAAAATAAAATAAATATGGTTGAATAAATCTATGGAAAAACAATAAAATCTATAAAAAAATAACAAATCCTTTGACATTCACTTAAAAACACTACGAAATTTTGTTCCGACCCAAAATAAATGAAGTGTTGAAAAAAAAAAAAAGAAAAAAAAAAGAAAAAATTAGAGCGATAATTTAAAATAAGAGATGTGTGAGTCGTCCATGACAAAATACCTTAACAGTTTAGAGGAACGTTTACCAAGTTTTAATTGAGCTGATGCTTCTAAATAGAAAATTGTCCCTGACTTTTGCGTGTTTGGTGTACGTCTGCTACGTTTGAGAAAATAAGCCTTAAGTTGAGACTTTCGGATATTTGTAGTTGGATGGCAAAATAGAAAAAATATGCTATATCAACATATCACAAATCATGAATTTATTTCTCTACATAAACTATTTGCTTTTTAGAATTTGAACAGTTCAATAAAGTGAAAATTAGTGTTAAAAATCTTTTGGCAATGATCCGTTCTTTTGTGTGTAAGGAATAAAATATATTTTTATATGAATTCGATTTGTTAGATTAAAGTTCCTGAAATGTGATAGTTTCAAAGTATGTCGAGTTTTTGAGTTGATCTGGAAATAGTAAAAAGAAGTAGTGTAGGAATGGAGGTCGAATTGAAAAAGTTCTTTCTTACTGTCAGAGTTGAATTTAATGAGGATTTTTTATACTTTTTGGTATACTTTTTTTTTAAAAAACTGAAGCATATTGTAAACGATGACTAAGTTAATTTAATCAAAATGCAGATTGATAAAGGATTTTTCAAATTCTACTTTTAATCTTGCTAATAATATGTTTCTTTTAAATCTGACTATAAGCGGCAAAATAAGCAAAGACTTGTTTTGCCTTAAGAATTAAAATGTTTATTATTTTTACTCAATTAACAATAAACTTTTTATTTTGTAAATACAAAGCCTGATTGATCAGCTGGTTGTACTTATGTCCTACTCATGTCGTCATATCGCTGATGATGGCATATTTTTGAGCCTTTAGAAGGTTTTCAAATGTGAATCTTTCAATATATTTTCCTATTATTATATTAATATATAAAAATCCAGGTGGGTAATTATATTATTGATGAATAGGATAAGAAAATTGATCACCCAATTTATGACCACTTATACTAGTTTACCCATACTATTAACAATGACGGCGTATTTTGTTACATCTGTACTATTATTAAGTTTCAAGATATTTTCTAATTATTAATATATAGTAATTTTGGGGGTTCAATTTATTGCTTAATGACAATAGAAAAGCGATCACTCACTTTATGCCCAGTCGAAATTTTATATCAATATTTGTTTACCCATGCAGTCAACAGTGATGCATATTTTCCAATCATTACATTAATATAATCAGTTTATTACTTAAGAACAAAGAAAAACGATCTGCCACTTTATGACCAGTAGAATAACCACGACATTCTACACGTAAGCACAGGCAGGCGCATAAGGACGCACGAGCGCCCACACATACGCCCACACACAAACACACACACGTACACGCACACAGACCGTGAAAGGAAAAAAATTAACCTTGCACCAATGAAAAGTGCATATAAAAAAGAAAAAAAAACGAGAAATATAACAGTCAATTTCTTTTCTGATACCTCCTGACAAGTTAACGGAGTGATTGTCGGACTTAGTCCATTTCATAATCTTATATATAAAGTACAGTGTATGTGTTTGTGTGTGTGTGTGTCCAATCAATTCCTCCGCTCCCACTGGGACGATTTCAATAATTCATTGCTCATTCAAAAGCCCTAGAAAATCGCAGGGAACGATTTTCGTTGAGCTCAGATTCAGGGTTGCCAGATAATGCGAGGTTAAAACTATATATTAATATATTATACTAGCTATTATCGTTGCTTTCATGATTCAAGGAGAGTAACTCTTATTTTCCTTTTGTATTCAAAATAGTAGTGCACGTTTAAAAGACGCCCTATCGTGTGGCATTTAAACTAGCTCCCGTGGAGTACTCTTAGTTTGGCCATCATCACAATAGCTAGGAAGGAGTAGATGCGATAGGCATCAATAAAATACAGAAGAACTCGAAATTGATCGCTGCATTTAAGTATTGAATAAATGTTTAAGATTACTTTTTAAAAGTTCAACGATATTTCTTCTGCCGCCACTTCATTTAAAGATGATTTGATGTACGTAGATCCTTATTTTCCGTACAAACAATTATTTTTATTTCATGGGTGACAGAACAGGGGACAGTTTATAAGATAAAGTTAATGTAGTGTAAAGATGGGAAAATAGAAATTAGAATTAGTTATACATTCAACATTTGAAGAGTTAGAGAAACATAATAGCTAATTAAGTAAAAGCTAAAGTATGGAATCTATAAATGCGAAATTGGAGCTCAATGGTGCTAGTGATGGTCTTAGTGGATTATAGGCTATGTAGGCTGAAAAAGCCTAGGGTACAAAATGAGCCGGTGAGAGAATGTGAAGGAGAGGAAAGGAGATTAATGGACCTCACGGCTCCCCAGGAGTCAGACGGATTGGAGAGAGGCTACAATTTCCTACTATATGCGTGAAAGAAAAGAAAAACACATTTTGTAGCTCTCTATCCAAAGAAAAAAAACGATAACTTTATACGACACAGAAACCCACCAGCAGAACATTGTTGCGGCCTAGCCGCATATATATATATATATATATATATATATATATATATATATATATATGTATATCTGATGATCCAGAGAAAAAAGAAAATATCTGGTGAAATAAATTATAACAATGAAACCTTAAAGTGCTCTGTTTTTTCTTTAAATTATATATATATATATATATATATATATATATATATATATATATATATATATATATATATATTATTGATAAATTATATATGCGCGGTACTTATTTGAATGCGCTCAATATCAGTGATAGAGCTAACTTATTTTGTTGGATTGATGTGAGTTTGTGACCCTGGGTTTCACGCTTTTGCAATCATCAGACAAACTGATTCATTTTTTTTTAATTTTGGATTTATGTGGAGTTGCGTGTATTGGTGTTTTCATGAAAGTGGGAGGAAAATTTGTCGTCGTGACGCCACTTACGCAAACATACATACACGCCCGTACACCCATTGACGTACGCAGACACACGCGCTCGCTCACCGGAGCTCACACAAACATAAACATATGTGAACTGTATGGGGATTGGCATATATATGTATATATGTGCCGTTGTGTACATACGTACGCATTTGGTTGCTGTATTCAATGATGGATTGTGTAGCGAATATTTTTCTAGTAATTGTGTGTGGGGGGCGTTGATAATAATAATAATAATAATTGTAGTAGCCAATAGTTATTATAAAGTAGTAGAAGTGATTAGTAATGGTGGTGGAATGATAATAACAATAAATGCAATTATTATGATGGTAGCTTGAACTAGAGAATAATTGATGGCGTTATGGTATCAGTGGTTTCTTTTTTCATGTTTATAGGTCAATGGTGGTTTATGTGGTGGTCTTTTTTTTTACTTGCTACTACAATTATTATTATCATCACCCCCACCCACCATTACTACCACATCACAATCACTATTGTCATATTAGTTTGCAATCACCATTAGCGTACATTACTCTCCTCACCTCCAGCAAAATTAATACCACCGCATAAAAAACTAACAATTTTGAATTTCAATTTGTCTGACGATCACAAAAAACCCAGAGTCACAAACTCACATCAATCAAACTATATATATATATATATATATATATATATATATTGATGAGACTCTTTTTATTGTCTTGTTTCTGCTCTGTTGCAAATTGTTGTGACTTGTGACAAAACCAGTTTCATTTTTGTTTTAGGTGATTTTTTTGTGCTAAAAAATAAATAAATAAATATAATGCTTGTGCAGTGAGTCATGGGACTTGCGTATCTTTTTAGGACGAAGGTCAAACGTGGACACTCCCTAACTTTTTTTTCTTTTTTTTTTTTCTGTCTTGAGGCGGTAAAACTGGTTTTCACTACTGTGGTATGCTAAAATGTCATTCTTTTTGGGTGAGGCGTTATGAAATGTGAAAGAATTGAAGAGGTGATTAAAGTCCTCTTGTTTATTTTGGAAGAAATGACGATACCTGTGATCGGATTTAGATGATGAGGTGGTTAAAATCCCCTTGTATTTTTCTTATATTGTTTTTTCTCTTTCGGAGGCCTGAAGAGTGACTCTCCCTGTAATGTAACATTTTTCTAGAGGTGTTTGAAATCCTCTTCTAATGGCTTGAACAAAACAGAAGGGCTGCTAACCGCCCTCTCGAATATTAAAGAGGGATGAGACCTGCACGGAATTTACCCCATTTTCGGTTGAACTACCTTTACTGGTGGTTGGGGTACATCTGCATGTTTTTTACTTCTTTTTTTCTTTGTGGGACCATATAGAATTATATGTTTTGCGGCGCACAGGAAATGCTCCTATTGTGCTTAGTTGCGTTGTTTTATTTATTTTAATTTTTCTTGTTTAATTGATTATTCTGTGGTCCGTGTAATTTATACAATAAATAACAAAATTTGGTAGGGGAGGGCCGTAACAATATGATTTCTCACACATCTTTAGACAATAAGGAGATAAATTCCTTCCTTTTAAGTCCACTCAGCTATTGGAGTTTCATAGGAATTTTGTCTCCACTCCATCTTCGAGTCAACTTAAGTTTTCAGATTTTTTGGGGATGTATGTCTACAGCTGCCTTTGAATTGGGAAAAGTGGGTCCAGCCATGAGAGAAGTATATAGGTGACCAGAGGAGTGGGAGCTGCCCATTGGCCAGTGACAGAAGGACTGGTAATAGGAAATCAGGAGTTACCGAGCACATAGGGAGATAGCATTTCAGCCAAAAGGAAAGATAGCCAGCTAAATGAACTCTCAACCAGTGTCTTTAAAATCATTTGTTGTCACTAGTATTAGTTGTTGAAAGCAATCATGGCTGAGAAGACAAACCTGTGCACATAGCATGTTGGGTGTATATGGAAATACACTCAACCTTGGATGTCATCACAGGTGTAGTGAACGACGGACAATCGGAGAACGTTATCAAAATTACGCCATGAATGGTGTCGGAAACCCAGATCCTCATTGCTTTAACAGAGTCAAAGCGGTGAGTCAAATGAGATAAAAAAAGAATAGAAAAAAAAAGTTCTTAGAAACAGCTCTGAAATTTCAGATGTAATTTCTGCTTGGTTGGAAAATGTCTGGATCCATTTAAAGTTTTGAAACGCTGGAGCCTATTTTTGCACAAAAAAGAACCTGTTTTATTGTAGTTATTACGTGAATACAATAGTGCTGCTGACAATATCGCTTTGTGTCGAAGCCGAATTTCAGAAGATTTACTTCAATGGCATTGAGCCTGAATATACCAGAAATTGTTCACTTCAGGAACATTGTGAAGCAACTTGATGAATTCAGGCAAAAGGCATGAAACAATCTGCAGAGATTTGTACAATTTTAGCAAACAATTGATTAGCATCTTCTTTCCCTAATGGCGAAATTCTCTGACAGATTTATGCTATAAACAAGCGTATGGTTGTAAAAGTAAGAACAAACAAGGATTAAAGTTTCAACAGCGTGTATTGGTCAATTTTCAGAATATATACATAATGTTCAATGTTAGCATATGTAATTGTGCAAAAGAAACATATTTGGTGTGTATGAGTTCACGAGGTAGCACGAGTGGGGCGTCGTTGACGGGGTTGATCTGTCCATCTTCAGTATTGAAATTGACACCGGTGAGGCGGTCATGTGATGAGGTCGAAGTGTTGAGTCGAACTTCCTCTTGTCGGTGAGGCATAACGTTTTTATATTTGGCTCCCAGGTTTTTTTTTCGTTCGTGTGATTGGCTATTGTATTTTATATTTTTGTGGGTATTTCTTTTTCGGATGTGATGCGCGGAGCCCCTGCGCAGAAGACGACGTTTTTATTGTGAGTTTTACTTTCTTAGCGATCACATCAGCCGATATGTTCAGTGAAATATATTTGTGAATCAGAAAGTGATCCTGATTAAAGTAGTATAACAATTACTTGTACTGAAGAGGAGATCTGCTTTAAAGTAAAACATATTAAAGGGTCTACATAAATCGACTATTCCGCGAGAACGACTAAAAAGACCAGTTCTCATAGTACTGTGCTTTTCAGAATATAAGACCAACTAAATGGTTAAAGAAATAATAAAACAAGTATTACAGATATATCATACATTAAACAGTAAGTAAAACGGAAGAGTAGTACACGACTAGTGAGTATGTGTGGGTTGACCCAGCGTTCAATCTATTCGACTGTTCCCCCTTCTCTCCTACTAATCTTATAGTAGGCGGAAGAGTCCAACATAGACTCTTTAGAGGGAGGACACCACAACAAAGAGATACCCTTATTTCGAAAACAAAGTTTAGGTAAAAAAAATCTAGTTATATTTGAAAGATTTTACTGAATAAAAATTCAACCTTTAAAAATGAATACATTGTTCTAAACACGAAAGAGCTCAAAATATCAAAATAAGAAAATACCTTAAAAGATTTATTTATTTTGATCCAAAACCTAACTGACTTAATCATTATATTTTTCCTGCGAATTCTTCCCCCACATGCACATGTGAGCAAGAGTCAGTTTTTTTTCCTTTATCTAATAATGAGTCGTAATAAACTCTTCTTGCTACACACAGTTCTTATTCCTTTCCTAAGTAAAGTTGTTGCGGATTTGAATTAACCCACAACAAAGAAAAATGAGAGAAAATTTTTTAAATATAAAAATATCAAATATTTTTATTTTCTTATTCTTACAATTAAATGTTTCTCAGTGTGTGTGAGTGTTAAAGTTCTCGTATTAAAGTTCCTTGTTTGTAATTGTTTGTTAAGGTGAAAAGAAATGTGAATTCTGTATGTGTATGTGCGAGAAAAGAGGCAAGGGAGAAAGTGTGTAGGAAAGTGTAAGTGTCACATAGCTTTATGTGAAAGATGGTAAGCATCACGTAACGTGGTGCAGAAGAATGTATGTGTCACGTAGCTCAGTGAGGAAGATGACAAGTGTCACGTAGCTTGGTGACGAAGATGGCAAGTCTTGCAGAGCTTAGAGAGGAAGACTGTGTCATGTAGCTCGATGAGGAAGATGGTAAGTGTCACGTGGCTTTATGAGGAAGATGGGTGAATGAGTAAAGGAATCTCTTTGAAGTCGCGCCGTCCTGAACTACTTTCGTATGTTGCCGTCTCTATCGCCTTATTGGTTTTGTCAATCTAGAGACTTTACTTAAATACTCTTCAAAAGAATCACGGTACATGTTTTTTTTTTATTGTCGCCGAGAACGCGACCCGTTGATTGAAAAATGTTAAATATTTATTTTCAAAGGATTAATTTATTAACCGAAAGGTTGCGTGGACCCTCTAACTGAGAAACCATTTTTTGTCATTTGATGATTAACAATCTTGATGTTTATTTCTGTATTCGCTCCATAGAGTCTTAAAGGGTTTGTTAAATAGAAACACCAAGAGGTTGCTGTTAACTTGTTAAACCATCGGATGTAACAGCCAGTTGTGTTTTATCTCTGCAGCTTTTTCCTTTATTTTCCCCCGTTTTATGAGCTGTAACGGAATCACAGAAGATTCATATATTTGGTGTAAATGACGCAAGCAAATTTTGGGGTAAAATATGCGTCTTATACATCGAAAAATACGGTAATTACAAAAGAGGTTCGCAAGAATCTACAGTTTTAGAGAAAATTGTTTTCAAGAAATTGTGCTAAACAAAATAATTTTCAGTTTTCCTTGCATTGTTTTTCCTTTTAAAAATATTACTCGGACAAAAATGGAATATTGCTTCCATATCTGGGCTGAAGTTGCCAATTCTTACTTACCATTCTTGAGTTTCCACGGCTTTTTGGCGGATGATGATTCGCTATTGTGACTTCCGTGACAAATCTTCAGACTAGACCCCCAACTCACACAACTTTGTAACAAAGACCATCTTTGCTACGAATCACCTTCATTCCCAACATTTAGTAAGAATGATGTTCCACTCATAAATCTTCTTTTCTTTGTGGAACAGACTCCCACGTGGATGCTTTCCCGAACACTACAATCTTCAAGTCTAGAATCAATCGCAATCTATCCACCATATTATCGTAATCATCACTTTCCTATTTCCTTCTCATTTATATTACACACCTCATTCAGCAAATATCTACCTTGAGTGGCTCTTGGGTCTTGTATTGAGTGAATTTTAAAAAAGAAAATTCTAATTCAGCAATGAAGTTACTAATAAAAATACTATGTGGGGGGTGCAACTAGAAATACATTTACTGTTGTGTATTTTATTTTGAACGACTGTTGGTAATTCATGTCAACTGAAGCATTGAACAGTTTGGCTGATTCATTGACTCGTCCTTTGGAACGCGTATCTTATTCTCGCCTGGCCTTCAGTTGATCCAGTTTGTTTAATTCGTACACAGTTACCAAGAAACAGGAACACTTTCATTATTACAATAGAGAGACGACTTATATTGTTAACAATGTTAAATATACACCAGGTTACAGGTTATATAATTTCTCTTTAACATCCTTCTGTGATAACCTATACAAATGAACAGAAGGAAACAATCATCGATTATGAAAAGGCTAGCACAGGAACAGAAGTTGAATTCTTTAGCTAATACTTTATGCTTTGCGTGTAGCCCATGTATGGTTTAATATAGACTAATAGTAAATGAGTAATAAGCGTTCTTCATTGATTAACGTTTCTTGAACACCTCGCATTTTATACAAATTAACCATTGGTAGGTACTACTAGTGCATTATCAGGTATAGGTCACCATCATATCAGACGATTCATGACAAAAGATATTTGGTCCGAGTTATTGCCAACAACAGAGACATACCGACATGAAAGAAAGTTATGGCCATCTTAGAGGAAAGAATTATTCGTGGACTCCATGATTGTTACAATATAACCTGAAAGTAAGTTAATTTTCTTTTCTTTTATGGATATCGATTTATAAACACCTGACGTGGCATATATATTTAACCATTGTCTAGTTTATCACAAAACAAAACAAAAAAGTTTTAGGTTTTGTTTAATGAAAGTTTTCAGTTTGATTGTTATATATATTGATATTTTACATATATTAACAATTCAACCTTTGGCCACCCATTTAATATCACCATAGCCCTTAATCTCTTCTTGAAGTGCATGATTTCTCCGCCAGCACTTCACCAAAATTGTACCACGACGTCATAAGAGCCTCTTTTAGCCGTGTGTTTTGAAGCGACTTCTAAATGTGGATGGCGACCAGGGAAACACGTCTCTCCTCAACATTTGCTGATAAACTCCGCTATTCACTTTTTATCTTTCTTTAACGAACATGAAGAACGATTTGGAACCATCAAAATCATCATCCTCTACCAAACCGTTTTTACTTGGAGCCACTTGAGAGCATCTGTCATTGTTAAATCTTTGTACGGCTATAACCTTAAATGTTCTTTCGCAATCCTCTTTAGCGACCTATTCGAAATCTTTAGCTCTTTTCCATCTTCCTCGTGCTTCTTTGTGGATTTTCAAAGACTCACCTAATACAAATAGAACAGCTTCTTCTTGGAATTGGATCTGGTGAGGTTGTTTGCTCCTCTAGAAACTTTTTCCACAAATTAAAAACATTTTTTTCAAACATTCAACTGTTTTATCACCTCACAATACTTTATACCATTCATTTTCAATGCAACAATTTGATCACGTATGCTTGAGACGCCATTTTTCTTTCCTCGTTGGCAGAACACGTTGCCGATTACCTCGAATTTTTGTTGAGTGTTAAGAGATAAATGTTACCATTGTAGCCTGAAAAAGGAAAAGAAGCCGAAATGTTTGTTGATGCACTTGTTGACGGCATGTCCGCGTTGACTGCTTGTCTGATAGTGAGAATGTTACGCATTCGTGAGTATAGAAGAGAAAATTAGGGTCGATTCTCATTGGGTTAGAAAGAGGGAATTAATGCTAATTATAAGCATCTCACCTTAACAAAAACTACTGTTGTTACAATTTGGGATATTTAGAGCGATAAAAACAGCGATAGAAGTAAAAACAAGAATGCTACAAAGCTGAATAAGATTACTTAGGTTGTTCATCGGATGGCAAACATTTCATATTTAAAATTAAACGTCCCTATGTTTTCAGCGTTTCTCTCGGTGTAGACATTTGTTGTATTTCGCTCCCTTCCCGATAAATATATGATCATTATTTAATCTCAAGAAATCTTTTCAAAGGACGAAACGCGTAACATTTAATCAATGTTGACATTATTCTGACATAAAATCAGAGAGGCGAGTTCGAATTCCAGACAGATTCGTTATAGTCACTTATGATCAAATACCCTTTCCCCAAACTATAGGTTAAATAGTACGAAGTGTATCTGGAAAAATCGATGTTATAAAAAGATAATTAATACAATATTCACCCACAAAAAATATTCATATAACCCGAAATGTTTTGCCTTTAAATAACCTACAAATGGTTGATAAACCGTAAAAGAACAAATAAATTATATTGATATACAGAGTTTATATATCATATTCTCCCATATATATAGACAGAGAGATAGATGTCAGTGTACGCCCAGTGGTGGACTGGGTCTAAAAATATTCGTTCTCAGACGACAAAGTGGGCCCACCCACAACTATAATGCTATCATTTAATTTTCATAGCAAATAAATAAAATGTTAAAAAAAATACATAATGAAAAATGTGTACAATAATGTTTGTGAAAAAATGAATTTCTTAGTAATTCCAGTGTACATGTACTGTCCAAATTACTGGCAGTAAATACCAAATCTAAATACAAAATGTTATAATTGATTTTTAAAAATTTTTTAAATAGCTTAGTGCATAATTTACATATTAACAGATAGTTCAAAAGCCCAGCAGAGCATTGCATTCAGTTCACTCTATTAAAATTTCTTTTCTTCATAATGAAAATGTCTTCTCACATTGAACTTGAGTAAGTGATATGCAGAAGCAGATGACTTTATAAAGTTCTTATTTGTTTTTATTACTAAAATAGTTGTGTGTTTCTTTACTGCATTTTTATTTGATATAGAGGTGGGGGGCACTCCGTCAAGGGCCCACTTGATATCGGGCAAGCTGACACACTGGCCAGTCCGCCACTATGTACTTCAGTGGTATTTTTAACTTCTTACATGTTTGCAGTTTGACGATAACATCCATCCAAGCGAATCCGTATCCAAGTAAAGAAACATTGTTAAGTTTTGCTTTTCTGAAATAAACTACAATGAATAATAAATAATGAAAATCAATCCCTTCGAGGAAGCCAAGAGTACAAAACATAAAGTGATTAACGTAATTTACATTCTTTGGTCAGATACGTCGGGTTTTTTCAATTTGCCGGTGAATTTTTATTTTCCTCTGGTGGAATGTATTTTACAAGCTTAGCGAAAATATTGGGAGTGTTCTCTAAAACCGGAAATTGTTTACAGCAAGTTTTTGTCACACTCTATTTATTTTAACTTAAACGAGAGGGAGATTTTATTTTTATCCGATGAAAAAAATTGTTATGCAATTCTGACAGTCCACATTGAACCACGGAAAATCACTGCAGGCAAAATAATGAAAAATAAAATGGGATCTTTAAACAGTAAGTTGTATATTTTCTCTCTTAATTTTAAAATCTGGATTTATAAACACAAAATAAAAACATATCTAACTTCTTTTTGAAGCTCTCATTGACGATTTATCCTAAAAAATAGCAATTCTTACGGTCCCTGCATTTAAATACTTTCAAGATGTCTGGTGAAATCGTTTTTTTTTTAACGATCTGACAACGTTCATGTTTTGAGCTGTATCTTTATACATCATTTCAGTCGACATTAAATCTTCTACTCAAATACACATCGTTAGAATAATTTACTTCATATTTCTTTATTATATTGACTAAAGTTTAGGCAATATTTAACCTTCGTGTCCGTTAAAAAAGCGGTCTCTGAAAAAAAAAGAAAAAAAAAAAGAAAAAAAAAAGGGCTGTTATTCCCTTGACGCCGCTATTAATTACTGCATGCACTTTTTACTCCCTCGGCAATGTTTATTGTTTTAAAAAGCGATTCTAATAATTTTAATAAAACTCAAACATAATGAAAGTGGATTTATGTATTTTCTGTGAATTGGCATGAATATTTTTTATAAAATCATGAATAAAAAAGACTTGCTTTCATAGTTAAAATAGTAAATATTAAATACAGCATTGTAATTTAGTTTACATATTTTAATAATTTTGAAATATTTTTTATAAATTTTTGAATAAAAAGATTTCTTTTCAAATTTATTTCATTATAAAATAGTAAATAATAAATATCGCATTGTCCTTTGTTCAAGTATTTTTTTATAATCTTGCAAATAAACATTTCCAAGGAAATCAAAAGTGCATAGAGTAATAGCGGTGTCAATGGAATAACCATCGTTTTGACACATTGATTTTTTTGCAGGCACGAAGGTTAAACATTGTCAAAATTTAAATATTTACTTCCCTACACGCAAGCCACCAATCTGCCACTGGAGCAGCATACCACTAACATTTACCACTGGGGGCCCGCTATTGGACTGCCGGCATATTTGTCTCGGTAATGTTACCACTGGCGAACCACTAGAGGCCCATCGGTGGCTGCCACCAGAGGACCGTTGGCATTGCCATCAGCGGCCCGCCAGCAGGCCACTAACGGCTTGAGTGTAGGACTGTTTTATAATCTCTACCACTATGCTAGTAACTAATTTCTGATTTAATATTTATGAGATTTTTTTAATTTAGAGCCTTTATATATAAAATACTATCTGAATTACCCACGCCCTGCTGCGTGTCAT
The DNA here is from genome assembly GCA_903632075.3 of Acanthosepion pharaonis. Taxonomy (NCBI): domain Eukaryota; kingdom Metazoa; phylum Mollusca; class Cephalopoda; order Sepiida; family Sepiidae; genus Acanthosepion; species Acanthosepion pharaonis. The sequence continues at coordinate 54,501 of CAHIKZ030001672.1, read as the reverse complement.
ACATTTTTTTGTAAGAAAATGATGATTGATCTTAAATCATTATTATAATTTGTGGAGAAAAATGATGCATTACTTAATGATCTTGCCAAAGTTACCTCCATCTTCTGGATTTCTCCTTCTATATTTTGGACACGAGTAATTCCCCTTTGATCAAAATGAAATATACTTATCCAAGTACCCTGGGTAATGTAGTTTCAGAATATATATGTTTATGGGGGTCTATCTCCATACCCTAGTAAGTGTTTGAAAACAAATAAACAGACAGATAGGCTACGACTTTATATATATGTAGATGCTACAGGCATAGCTTAACCCATACCCAGAAACTCCCTCCTTGCCTCTCTTCATATATAATATATATATATATATATATATATATATATATATATATATATATATATATATATATATATATATATATTTAATCTGTTCAAATCGATGTAATAGCAATGTTCTGGTCATCTACTGTTACTTGGCAGCTGAGAGAATTGCTTATTCATTTCTGATATATTTAGTTAGGAATTCAAGCCAAGTAAAAATCATATGTTGGTTTTCAAGGCAGATTGAAAGAGAGACTGACACAAGCTTCCCACAAATCCCTTGCGGTTAATAAATCTGTCTATTTCTAAAATCTGTGATAGCCACGTGATAAGCTCTATTTTTTGCAGTAGATGTCTATAAAGTTATAACATATTTTAGTATGTCAATATTGAGTATGTGCAGGTAGTGTTACGAATATCGGCGCAGTCCTGGGTATGACGATAAATTACACACGGCAGCAAGGAGATAGGAGATTTTGAGGAGCGTCGAACCACCTCTAACTGCTGTTGTTCCCAGGTCTACTCTGACCCGAGGTGGTAGAACCTGTTAGGGTCTTAGCTATGGGCAAATAGTGACCCCCCCAAATAAAACAATATGAAAGTATAAAAATACATTTTTATAAAAAAATACCAGCAATAAACTTTTCTATAAAAAATTACCAACAATATATTTTAACCTGTTGTTGAAGCCATAAAATTGTGTTCAAAATGTTTAGATTTCGGCATTAAATAACCCATAGAGGTGTTGATATGCCACTAAATAAAAACAACCAAACAATCAACATAACGCTTTCATATTATATAACTTCAACAAAATTACAACACACGTATCACCGCCTCTAATAATGATGTCCACACAAACATGTATATGCACAAAAGGTATCATCTACCAGGTATTCAACTGTGAAATCAGAATAACATATAACATATTTTTATTACTCACGAGAAAAATAAATTTCCGCATTAAATGACCCATGAGGAGTTGATTTGCCGTTAAGCAAATAAAACAAAATAAACAAAAAATCAGCGCAGAAAGTGGAATTGGCAAGCTGAGTTCAAATTCCAGGTTAGTCTACCACGTTCAATTTCGCACTAATGCATTCCAGAAAGACAAGAATCCATCTCTTTTATGGATGAAATAATAGAACGAATTGGGTTCTGTAGATTTGGGCGTCAACCAATCAAAGAGAAGGAAAACATTGAATTTAAAACCAGCCTGAAAAGGGATAGGCTCTCACATGTTTTTCTGCCCTAGACATGCCACAGTTGTATTATATGTGCTACCTCTATGACTCTAACGGGTTAGGACGCATGATTCTGCGGTATACTTAAGGGGTTTGCGCTGTATACTAGTGTGCCGGGGGAATGGTGGTTAGATTATTGGATTCAAAATCCCTTCATAAATGTTCATCCTAATATTGGACTTCAGTTATGCGAAGAAGAAGAATTCGCTATCATTTCTCGTGATCGAAGGTTCAAAATAAATAATTCGACGGTACCTACTGATACATTTTGGATTTCAATACAAAAGGAATATCCTACATTAGCTAAAAAGGCTTTATCAGTTTTATTGCAATTTTCTACTTATTTATATGAATTAGGCTTCTCAATACCTGTCTATATTTCTGAGATGAGGTATCATAACTATTTACGTTATTTACATTGTTCGGACTGTTGTCCTCATATTTATTGACATATTCACGACGTTTCGGCCGTTGTATGCCACGGCCTTCTTAAGGCGATTGGAATTTCGAACTAAATCCTTTATTTCATCCACCAGGGTAAATTGTTCTAGTTCCATGTGGTATGCCTCTTCTGGATGTCTCGGTTATCTCCCTTTAACTCAACTCTCTAAGTTTTTTGTTCACCACTGCAATAGCCAGGTATTGAACTCACAATTCTTTTGGGACAAGTCACCGGATCCAACCAACTCTTTTTAATCCACTGGATCATGTGTCCTTGGGGAGAATTGAGTTAAACGAAGATAACTGAGACTATTTGTCAAATGTATGGAAAGAAAAGAAAATATTTTCTCATTTTTTTAATGCTAAATCCAATTTGAAAACAAAGGATGGCGTCTCTGCCAAAATTGTGTAGCAAAATCGAAGATAAAAAGGGCAAAATAATCTTTTTGTGGCCTGGAAAGATGAAGTTAAATAAAATGTAAACAGAATCGTGATATCACAAATTATTATAAATTATTAACCTATTAATGTCCAGTCGTCCCATTTCTGAGACATTTCATTATAATTGAGACAGTGGCCATTAATTTATTATAATTGAGACAGTGGCCATTAATTTATTATAATTGGGACAGTGGCCATTAATTTATTATAATTGAGACAGTGGCCATTAATTTATTATAATTGGGACAGTGGCCATTAATTTATTATAATTGAGACAGTGGCCATTAATTTATTATAATTGAGACAGTGGCCATTAATTTATTATAATTGGGACAGTGGCCATTAATTTATTATAATTGAGACAGTGGCCATTAATTTATTATAATTGAGACAGTGGCCATTAATTTATTATAATTGGGACAGTGGCCATTAATTAATTATAATTGAGACAGTGGCCATTAATTAATTATAATTGAGACTGTGGCCATTAATTAATTATAATTGAGACAGTGGACATTGCGTGCTAATTCGCCAGTTAACAGAGAAACATGCAGAATAATAATATTAAGTCGTATTTTAATGCAAAATAAAATCTGGATTCAGCGGTGAAGGGGCCATGTATACAACTCATGTACTTCGATTTTTTCAAGGATAAATAATTTTTATGCAATAAAATAATTTTGATAATTTCAATTCTCTTCCTTGCATTCGTAATAATTTAAAAAAAAAATTCGTATTCGTTCATTTCTTGAGATAAACTCTGAACAAGCGACATAAGTAGAGAAGTGTAAACAGAAAAGGCACTTGTTACCATATACCAATCCAGTACCAGTTTTAGGCACAGAAACAGAAAACGTAAAAGAACTGAGTGAAAAAAAAAGGTCGTGGAGTTAAGGTCAAGAAGACAAAAAAAAATATCAGTGATGCATCTTTTTCCTGTTCTCCTTTTTGGAATAATTAAGGTGAAGAATGAGTGGCATGTAAAATGCATCTCGACATGGTCTAATGGTTAGCAAGCTTGTCTCGTTAGAACAATTACGATTGAGTAGTGAGTTCGATCTTCACTTTCTGCCTTGTGCCACATCTAAGCTACACTTACTTAGCTAATCACCATAATTGGTATAGAGAATCACCCTTCGTCACTAGTTGGATTTTCTTTTGTTAAGTGCATCTATAATTATTTTAATAGTTGTTAGCTTTGAGGTAGTTATTGACTCCATTTGGAATTAAGGTTAAAATACAACGAATTGTACAAACTGACTTTACTTTCAATTTTTTTACCATAACGAAAACGAACCTTTTACTCGCAGCCTCGAAACATGTTTTTTTTCCTGATGTCAGTATAGGATTTTTGTAGAGTTGCGAATAGGATAACGGCTATCGATACGAAAAGTGAAACCGTGGTGCCGAGTTCAATTTCTAGTTGATTCTGTTTTGTTCACTTCGCGTTAATACCTTCAGAAAAGGAAGGAATCCATCTTTCTTCCAGTTGAATAGTAGGCGTGAGGTAGCAACCAGTATAGGAGAAGGAAAAAAAACGATCCAAAGAGGGATGGATTCCGTCAGGTTATCTAGACACACTAACTTTCGCCACAGCTCCATAATATGTGGTGCCACTACGACTCTAATACACCAAGGAACTCGTGATTGTATCTGACCAAATCTAAACGTGCTCTGTGATTATTATTAGTCTTTGCTGATTTGAATAATGACTAGAACAGAAGTTTGTAGAGGGCCGTGGCGGTTACCACTTGTTGAGGGTTCATGGCGTGGCTGTTATGTTGTTGATAGAAGTCAGACGTAGAAGAAACGCAAGGTTCAGATACTCCTGCCCGCCGAGCCCAACTACATAAAAAGGTTGGACTTTGATTAAGTCCAAAGAAGGAAAAGAAAGCAAACAAAACAAGACCGATAATATATGTATATACAAATATATATTATTAACAAGTTACAATACAGGGTAACAGTACAAAGGACGAAGTGTGTGTGAATATTCTGTATGTGCGTGCGTGTGTGAATATTCTGTATGTGCGTGCGTGTGTGCGTATTGTGCTTAGCGTGTTTCCACGCTATCCCTTGTTAGCGCCTACATATCGAGGTTGATAGCTGAAATCCTCAAGGAAAAAGAGAAATTTACCTCAAGGTGTTGGTGCACAGGCCTGAAGGAAAACGGAGATAGAGGCCAAGGGTCAGCGGCTATTTATAGCCAGGGAAGAGAGACCCCTGGTGAAAGGGTTAACGGAGTAAAGGAGGAGTTAACTCCGACAAGTTAAAACAAAATGGCTGTAGTAAAATATTGTGTCTTTACGACCTTAATAGATTGCGGGACGTGCGAAATGTCCCCGCCTCTTGTGAACAACATAGAAGGAAAGAAAAAAATGTCAGACGTTTCCACTATGTATAATAAGTAGCAGTAGTAGCAGTCGTTTTAATAAGAATAAAAGACAGTGACCAATCCCCAAACTTCTGACTAGCTTAAAAATATTTTGCATCGGCTCGTGATGCTAACAGGAAAGAATACACTTGGTTGACAACAATGAAAAATTTAAAGTTAAAAAAAAAGAAGCAAAATATATTCGATAAAATTTAGTGATGGAATAGTTATGAATCTGGGAGTGGGCTATAAAGGGGAGTCACAGTGTATAGTTCCAAAGATGGAAGAAAACTGTAGCTAACGGACGGTACACGTCGATATCCGATCAGTATCGGCTGTGTCACCGTGAGAGGGGGCATGGTGTTGAACGGCCGGAAACCGCTAATGAACCTCGGCTAGAAACATCACTGATGATGTGTACCAAAGCATCCAATAGATGTATTTTATGAAATGGAATGCAATTCAAAATATCAGGAAGACGAGATGGCAATGATCTTAATAAAGAAAAAAAAAAAAAAATAATGAACAGAACGACGCTATTGGTGTCTCTTCAGATAATGTCACTTCTCCTGGAATACAGCACAATTTATAAAGCAAAAATGTATGTTCATTTACATACAAAACATTAGTTTACATAAAGAAGAATTTGCACAACACACATGAATAATGTTTATTTATATAAAAGGGTTATTGGAGAGGGATATTTTCATGTGTTGGAGAGAGATATATATATTTATGTGATAGGTTGTAGTGAAGATATTAATGTGATTGCATTAATTTTTTATGAGGAGATAGTGTAGTGATATATTTTTATGCAACGCATGGTTCGCTGATCTACGAAGTCGCCCCGAGGGGAAACGAGACATGACTTATCATTACGGCGTCGTTTGAATAAAGAGAGAAAAAGAGAGAAATAAAGGGTTGTACCCTTTCTTTTTATGCTGATGTATACAATGCCACCTAGCTAGCATTATGGGAAGTTCTCGAGCAGACAAGGTGGGGTAATCCCGTACAACTTTAAATTAAAACATTTATATACAAATACAATAAAATTAGCTCGAAAATCCTAAACAATTAAACCGAGATCTGGTTCTTCTATTTTCCACACTTATGAGCAGATCTCACCATGCACCAACACCAACACTCACTTGAGCTATTATGCTTACTGATCGACTCATTTCTTCCTACATACGGGGGAGTGTCGGCTGCAATTGTGGAATCAACGGATACAAATAATGATTTTTAACGATTTTTTGTCGGCGATTAAACCGACTTACCCGTGCCACTTTAGCGGGGATGAAGAGAATGGCGAACGACATTGCGGAGAGAACATTAAAACCAGGGGGTTCTCGACTAGAAGTGAATTCCCATTAGGACGGAATTTTAGGGGTTTTATTAACACAATTTGGAGCCCAAATGAGTAAAAAAATCTCCTCTATAAAAATAATCCATGTATATGTATTAATATGAAAATGAATTAAGATTTTCAGTAATATATACATATTATTAGGAATACACCTTTTGATCTGGACAGTCATGGAAAGGTGGGGGGTGATATTCTGACTTATGGTGTAAAGAATGAATTGGGCAAAAAAGATTTAAACTCACTATACTAGAAGGAGGGTGGACTTAGAATTATCACGGCAATGAAAATCGCATAAATAACAGACGTGAAGAGTGTCAGTTCCTTTAGAACTAACTCCTGTCCCGTTAAGGAGAAGCATGTGCGACAGGTTTTGCCTACCATCATCCAGCAACATTATGCGAGTAAAAGTAGATGGATAAATAATAGGGACTTTACAACTGACGTCAACGGAATCATATAAATTGGCGGAGAATTGAATGAAAGAGGAGTAGGACTGATATTAGATAAAATATGTTCTGTGTTATTGTCAGATCTTGTTTCTTTTTCAGCTTAAATTGAAAGACAAGACGAACATAGCCACTATAACGCATTCACATCACAAAGCAGAAATAGATAAGTTTTAAAACACACCAGATAAAAATTATTATCAAAATAAAGGACCCAAATTCAAAACTAAGAAAGGAACAAAAAAAAAATGGTTTCATTGGCTTACAGCGAATGAGCAAATAATGACTAAAACTCGGTTTGAAGAAGACAAGATTCTTGTGGATATAGAAAGGGTCAGGTAACAACCAAAAAGACAACCTAATAATCACTAAACTATTAGGAAATGCAGTACTATAATTGAAAATATATCGAAGCGTGGGAGCGATAACCTACCATTTATATGCGAACTAAAGATAAAATTACAAAAATTAAAGGAACTTAAAGCAAAGTCTACGCTAGAATATCATAAAGTTCAGAAAGAGTCAATTTGCAAACAAACGTATGCAGATGTAGTTAAGAACAAATGTAAAAGCTTAAAAGAAGTCAATAACTCAAAGTAGAACACCTTAAGGGAAGCACTTGTGACAACTGTGAAAATGGTCATTCCACGAAAATAAAAAAAAAGTAGTAGATGACAGATGAAGAGAAGCAGTGGATAATAGTGCAGAATATTGGATATTAAGTAAAAGTATTAGAAATAAACACAATCAAGCAAAATATGAATGACTCAACGAGAAGTATGCAGACAGCCTAATAATCACTAAACTATTAGGAAATGCAGTACTATAATTGAAAACATATCGAAGCGTGAGAGCGATAACTATAGAATATAAATGTAGTAAACAGGCATAAAAAGAGAAAAAAGAAACAACACGACAAAAAAAAAAAAAAAAAATCTTCGATAGGATGCATAAAATAAAAATCTAAACAACCAGACAAAATATTCTATAGGGATGAAACAAATACACAAAGAGCTCTTCTGTGACAACAGAGGATAATAACCTACAATACATAAAAATATGGAAGAACCCGTAGTATTAAAATCTGTGGTTAGGGTTGGGAATCAGTAAAGTTACTGAAATGATAAGATAGCGGTGAAATACTGGAAGACTTTAGTAAAGTAATCTTCATATAACAGTTAAAGAAACCACGTGCAAACCCTCGATGACTAGAGCTTGGCAGCTGATCTCTTCTCCGACTTAGCTCTAGCAGCTCAGTGTGGGTAAAAATTAGCTGGTCACGTTCAATGCTTCAAATACCAAACTAGTGACTTTCTACCATCGCCGATCGGACCCGGAACTTCAACCAATCTTGATAAACAGTTGTTTCCTCAGGAAGGCCCCGGACCTATTGGGCCTTAAACTCACCCCAGATCTCAAGTAGTACTTGTATATATGATTCATCTCTAAAGATGCAGGCAAAATGATCGGCTCCAGGAAGAATATCATTCCTCGTGTTACCCTCTACTTTTATACGAGAGCCTGATCAGGTGGAATATGGAGTACTGCTGCCATATATGGGCGAGATCTGCCCAGTCATCATTTTCCTCTCTTGTCTTGTAGGTGACAATCTATTTTCCACTCTCACAGATTAGACATCGCAAGCCTCTCACCGTTCTATTGCTATTTCAATGGAGAGTGTTCCCATGAACTACACTCCTTAATTCCACCAATTCTAACCTTCACGGCTAAAATCCGCCATGCCACGCACATTGTAACGGACCACCTTCATTCACCTCATATACCCTTGAACTACTTCCTTGTGGAACCGACTCCCAGGAGTCTTCTTACCTAATCACTATAATCTTAACCTGTTCATGTTCTACCTCTGTACCTTTGTAACTCTCTACTTCGAGTGGCCTTGTGCCTGGGAAAAACCACGGTAAAAAATTTAATGCAAACTCCATTGGCCAGTAGGCTTGATAAGCCACATAAGTAAATGTAGAATTAGAATTCTAATGATTAGATATCATAACAAAAAGAGACTGGAAATAGGACAAGAACGGTGTGTTGCAGATACTGGAACAAGAAATGTTATTCTTATGATCAGAATGTTATCAGAGCGATCAAAATAAAAGTAGACAGATCACCCAAAAGCCGTTTATTGGGCACGATATGAAAATTCATTGAAATACAATAAAAACTTATATCTGTAGGATATTCGAGTAATTCGTAACCTTTAATGAGAACAAGCAGCCTGCATGCGGAGGGAGAACAAATTCGGTGAATACGCAAAAACAGAAATAGGAATGCGACAAGGATGAATTTAATCACTGGATCTGTTTATTTTATCAGTTCCTAGTTGAGTCTATGAACATTTCGTTGCTTTTCTTTATAAATTGCAATTGTTTTCTCATTGTAGCAGCAAAGTAGCCATTGGCAACAACCTTGATTTGATTGGGATCATTTTTATAATGAAAACCAATTCTTGCGTAACAAACGTTAGTCATCCTACAGACCGGCTTCCCCAGTAGCCATTTTCTTTTCTTTTTTTTATTTCTATGTTGCATTTTTAGCTGCAACAAAATTGCCAGCTGATCAATTCGTAATTAAACTGAAAATATGATGACAAGGAAAAGAGAGAAAGAATGAGAGAAAGAGAGAGAGTCGGTGGAGGAGGGGAAGATCAGAAGAAATAGAGGGAGAGGAGACGATCAGATAGAGAGAGAGAGGCGGAAGAGACGATCAGAAAGAGAGAGAGAGAGAGAAGGAGGAGACGATCACAAATAGAGAGAGGCGGAAGAGGCGATCAGAAAGAGAGAGTGAGAGAAAGAGGCAGAGACGATCAGAAAGAGAGAGAAGAGGGCAAAAGAGTAGGAAGAGAGAGGAGACGATCAGAAAGCGAGAGAGGAGAAGACGATCAGAAAGAGAGAGAGAGAGAGAGAGAGAGAGAAGACGTTCAGAAATAGAAGAAGAGACGATCAGTAAGAGAGAGGAGATGATCAGAAAAAGGAGGGGACGATCACAAATAGAGAGAGGCGGAAGAGGCGATCAGAAAGAGAGAGTGAGAGAAAGAGGCAGAGACGATCAGAGAGAGAGAGAAGAGGGCAAACGAGCAGGAAGAGAGAGGAGACGAGCAGGAAGAGAGAGAGAGAGAGAGAAAGAAGACGTTCAGAAATAGAAGAAGAGACGATCAGTAAGAGAGAGGAGATGATCAGAAAAAGGAGGGGACGATCAGAGAGGGAGATGAGGAGAAGACGATCAGAAAGAGAGAGAGAGAGTGGAAGAGACGATAAGAAATAGAGAGAAGAGAAGACAATCAGTAAGAGAGAGGAGACGATCAGAAAGAGAGAGAGAGAGAAGGAGACAACTAGAAAGAGAGCAATGAAATCGGATCTGGTTATTTTAAATACAACACATCTATTCTTTGCTGGCAGAGGGATGGGCTCCGTCAGACTATCGTGCACTAGACACCCCACTGCTACTATGGCATGGGTACATGCGGTTCTTCAACGGCTCGCTCTAATGGGTAACGTGACTCGTGACTCGTGACGTGACATCAATTTAGACTTTTCACAACACACACACGTGTGTATATATATATATATATATATATATATATATATATATATATACACGCACACACACAAAACATACTTGCATCAGCCAATCTCTTAAGTTTCAGAGAAAAAATAATACTTCTTATTGTTACATTGTCTTCTTGTAGAATTCGTGTGATAGATTTAGAAATTGATATTATTGAGAGTTGGTTTCCTTCTGAACACGGCCATAACTTGCTGACTCCCTTTAGAAATTAAAACATTCCTATTAAAAAAAAAACACAAAATACTATGTATTCAGACAAATAAAAAACATCCCTGTTAATGCCTAATAGAATAGCCGAAATGTCTTGGATCTAAACATCATTTGGATAGTTCTTACACACTATGTCCAGAAAGAAATTCACTTGTGCGATTGCAGTAGAATATAATAAAAAGCTTAATCGAATTACCTTGTCAGTCCTTCTCAATGAAACCTGTATAAAATAAGGTTTGCAACCCAAATACACAATTATATATATATATATATTGAACAATAAAAAATTAAAATCTTCAGACACACTGGGTTGTATATTAATATTCTTTCGTTTTTATTATTATTTCATTTAGATTCCTCGTCTAGTTTCGGCCAACATGGCCATCATCAGGAGAAAAAAAATTCTGCTTGCTGGTAGCAGTGAATTACAGAAATGAATGTCTTGATGGAGAAAATGAACTTTTGTCTGTAGTTTTCATTTAATTTTTATTTTTTTAACATGAATTTTGGTAAGTCCTTGTGTTGGTCAAACAGTCTCTTTTAAGTTGTTATTTGAGATAAGAGCTGGATGGATTCATGCTGCTGTGAGGCCTCAACACCTCTGTAAGCATGCCTTTGATGTGTAGGTGAGAAATGTGGGTAGGTTTTGATTTGTAGGGTTATATATTAATACTATCTATATTGTTAAATTTATAGTTAAGCCCGGCTGGATAGTGCGTTTTTAAACATTGTATCCACTTATTTTCATGGAACTCTAAAATCTTTCTAATGTTATCTGCTCTGGACTTTTCTATTCTCTCAATTATAGTGAATTTGGCATGGGTTTTAAAATCGTGTTTTTCTAGGCAGAAATGTTGTTCTACAGGTAATAATTTTTCATGGGGAGTCGACTTAATTCGATTGCGATAATTATTAATTCTGTAGTGAAAGGGCCATTCAGATTTTCCTACATATTGTTTCTGGCACAGTGTGCATTCTAGGAGGTAAATTATGTTATGACTTCTACAGTTAGAGTCATGGTAGATTTTGAAAGTAGATTTTGTGACTGAGCTAGTGAATGAATTCGTGTGTTTAACATGGTTGCAGCATAAGCTTTTTTTTGTTGTTACTTGGTTGGGAAAATCCTGTTGTTTTTGTTGTTGGTTTATTACGGATTACCTTGTCCCCTGAAATGTGGTTACTACCTATGATTTCTTTTAGGTTCTTAGGTCTACGATATGCTAGAAGGCCGGGTTTCTAAATTTTTTTTTAGGTCTGGTTTGAGATGTAGTATTTCCCAACGACTTTTGATTATTTGGGATAGTGGAGGCAGAGTCGGGTTGAAAGTGGTTACTAGAGGGATGCAGCTGGCTTTATTTTTAATCTTGTACATTAGGGTGTCTTCTCTAGGTGTGGAAATTGCTTTATTTATTTGTTCCCTGATTAGGTGTTGCTTATAGCCACGTGTTGTGAATTGATGCTTCAGATTTTGAATGTGTTTATTTAGTTCTTCATTGTTGGAACATATCCTTCTGCTTGTGAATCTGTGGATGACAATAGCTATTTTTTAAAGAAATAATGGATTTTGTATTTTTAAATCGGATAGATTTTATCATTTTAAACGTTATTTTTTCTACAAGGACGCGGAGACGCTTTTGGAATATGAATTATTCCTTATCTATTTAAGTTAATTTTATCAGTAAGATTTTTGTATGCGTTTATTTGTGTGTAAGCATGACCCGATTCCTGGCAGGTAGGTGGTCAAAGCGACATTCTAGGTACGAGAAGTTGACAGCCCGATGCAAGCTGTCATCATGTACCTGTTGGTCAAGCCCTGATTTGCCGCAACTGATGGTATCAGCTGAACTATATGTGCCATGGTGTGGCAATCCATTGACCACCTCAAACAATTTGCTGCTAAGGCTTTCATACTCAAAGACTTTTCTTCTCATGTCGAAGAACCAATTGGAGAAGAGCACTCCATGTAAAAAACAACATCCTCCGAAAACGTCAGAAGACAAATAGAAGAGACGAAGTGAGATGGAAGAAAGGCTAGAGCTCTCCATCCCCTGAACCCTCCTAACCTATCATCTGGTGGTTGCGGACATCTCTTCAGATCCAACATAGGAATCATTTCACACGAAGGAAATGTTAATGAGCACCCGAATACTCGGCAATCAATTCCGCCAATGTATATATATATATATATATATATATATATATATATATATTACATGAATCATTCATACAAAAAACACATATAGAAGTTAATGATTTAAATGGCGAGAATACATCTTCGCAAACAATTTCAATAATATGATTAATATGATCCCTGTTTATAAATTCCAGTTGCATTGCATAAGGTCTTTTTTTTTTTTTTTAGTTTTTACAAGCTTTCGTCTGCTCCTACAGACATCCTCAGGTATGGAAATAGATTTGTTCTTGTTTTTTACTTCTCGGTAATATTTACCATCGCCACCCACCTCGCACTCGGGCACAGGCCCATATCGCCGCAACGAATGATAATATACAAGTCATAAATGATGTGGAACAGGATTTTCGCTTCGGGCAGGACAAGATGTGATGCCTCGTTCGCCATGCCCCTACGTCAGCCATCACACCTTCAACTTTCAAGGACTCGCTCTCCATTCACCGCTCGTCCAGTCCACCTTCAACTTCAGGGACATCACCTTCTCTGGCGTAGCAATGCTAGACTCTGGATGCTCCACCTGCATCGTACCAATATCTCGGTTACCCAGAGAAGCCAAGAAACTCATGACCCGCTCCGACGTTGTAGTAAAAGTAATCAACGGCAGTGCCACCGCCCTCGGCGAAGTGACTTGCGACATCACCATCGGCAGTCTAGACTCACCCACATTCAAAAAAGTTAACGTGCTGGTAACTACCCAAACCACACCAATCCTAATCGGCCAAAATATCCTACGTCACAACACGCTCGATTCCTATCTAATCGACAACCAAAATGCAACTATAGAATTCAGGCGCACACTTTCCTCAGGATATACAACACACACAGCCGCAATCATATCACCATCATCGTCAACCAACGATCCAGCATATGGCGCCCAAGCTGACATCATCCAAAATCAGCCTACTATGGAACTACAGCCCAACATCCAGACACTGGATCAAAAGCTAACCTGGCTAAAACATCGCTACCAAACCACCCGAACCGAGACGAACTAGAGGCCACTGCAAACTTACTCATTCGCTACGCTGACATTATCGGCACAGAAAGCAGCAGCAAAGGCACATTCATCCGACCCACCCGCATACCAACCAACGGCCAGAAACAACACCCGATAGCCCAGGCTTTGGAAGCAGACGTAGATACCGAAATTAAGCGTATGGCTGATGAAGGTATCATTGAAAACTGCAGCGACCCCAAAGGCTTCAATAGCCCTGTATTTGCCGTACGCAAGAAAAACGGATCGATTCGTGTCGTTGCTAACTTTAAAAGAACTCTCAACAAGGTCTTAGTCGATCTTGACCCTTAACCAATGCCAAGGATCGACCACTTGTTCAACAAAATCGGCAAAGGCAATAGATATTTTACTACCCTCGATCTACACAGCGGCTACTGGCAAATTGAGATCGACAAGCGAGACCGATACAAAACAGCATTTACATGGAAGGACCAATGCTATCAATACACGCGCCTGGCCTTCGGCCTTACATCTGCCGGACAAATCTTCTCTGCATAGCAGAAGCACTAGCCACGGTCACATCCCGTGACAACATTTCCTCCTATATCGACGACAACCTGGTCCACGCTAGGACATTTAGGGAGTACATACTCTCCCTCGAACAATTTTTTACTGCCCTCCAAAAATTCGGACTCAAGGGAAAACGCCACATCCTAACCATCTTGGATAGCTTCAGCCAACATTTTACAGCCATACCATGCGCGAGAGACCGTGCTATCGACGCTGCCCGCGGATTGTACCATTTCTTCCTTCGACACAGAGAGATTCCACGCATAGTATCCTCTGATCGAGGCACACACTTCACTGGAGAAGTCTATCGACAATTCTGTAACCAGATGTCAATCACGCAAGAACTTCACTGTCCTTGGCGCCCGCAAAGCTCAGGAAATATCGAGAGACGACATCGCACGATGAAGAACGCACTTTATATGTTATGCGAAGACAGAAACTGTGAATGGACAGACGTTCTAGAATCTGTCGTTTCGTCCATGAATGCCACGACCAACAGCGCCACCGGTGTCTCCCAAAACTATGCCATTACCGGCCGTCACCCCAACATCGGCCTACCTACACTACACAGAAAAAGAAATCACAAGCGACGATCCTGGAGCATATGGAATGCAAATTAATGCCCTGCTAAAGCAGGTTCAACACCACGTCACCCTGGCCAACGATGAAGCTGACCACAAACTTGAGACTAACTTAAATCGCCTCACATACAAGGACCCAATACAAGTAGGGGACAAGGTTTTACTTCATCGGCCACACTCAACTGTTGCCCAATCCTCTCATCTGCCCTGGATAGGAAATTACACAATTATAAAAACGAACAATATGATGTGTCAGGTGCAAAACGATGATGGTGATACAATCTGGATTCACCGTGCACATATCCGACGACTGGCTCCACGCCCAACACATCTTTCTAATACAATCCCTCTGCCTCCACCATGTAACAGTCACCAGGATCATTCTCCTCCACATCTCTCAAACACATAATTCAGCAAATAACCCAATATCAAAACAAATGCCAACAAGAAGAACACGAGGACAACTTCCCACACGCTTCAGAGACTTTATCATGACTTAATCACCCAAATATACACGAATAACGCTCACTGTAAATCAGACCGAGATCTGGGGGAGCCTTGTTATAAAATAAAATAAGACATATCTCGGCTGATTTACAGGCAAATACTCAAGAGCGAGAACCGGATGTGAACGGGACAAAGCCCCGTCACAAAATGACCATTAACTTTCTTTACAAATGTTTCCGACACACGTGTTCCGGTCGAAAAATAAAATAATATTTAAAGTGCTCTATTTTTCGTCCAATAAAAATGCTTCCCTCCTAATTATACTCGCTTCGTTTCTCGAGCCTGTTAAGCCATAAAAAAACGCTATAAAAGGGGTCACAGGGAAGTTCAGCAGCAGTCAACAGGTGGCCACAAAGGAGACCGGTCACGTTCAGCAGCTGTCAACAGGAGAGCGTCAACCACCGTCAACATGTGTGAACTACTATGAGAGATCGACCAGATCCGAAAGCCGGCTTATGAACTTTACCACACCAAGGTAGCTGTCCCAAACCCTCTCGTTCCTGTTGAAATAAACCACGTAAATCTATTTCTACTGTTGTCGTATTTCTTTCTTGCAACCATACGCTTGTCTATAACAATGGTTTCACTGAAAGAATTGTCAGGAAAACTGCAGTTAATTGATTGTGGGATTTGCTTGATTATTGATGGCAGGTGGTTGAAAAATATGTGTATGTACAGTGCTTTGTCATTACGTTTTCTTGATCTTGTCAAGATTAGGAAATCCACTCACGGTAAGGTTTGTTATTCTTTGCTAGAAGATGATTGGGTTCGCTATGCTTTACATGAAAATAATCGAGTTCGCTGTTCTAGACATAAACATTTTGGTACAAGTAACTTTAAGATTCAATAGCTATTTTCATATACTAGTTTTAATTTATGAATTCAGATATCCAGGGACTCTCAAGATGGATAGATTTACGTTCACGCAGGTTTCACAGCTTTATTCTCTTGAACCATAGTCCAGCAACAAAATATACAGACATTTTGGCTATCCCTTATTTCTACATAGATATAACACCAATGTTGTTCATAATGATCAACGCCTACATTTTTAACTGGATGAATATTTGCTTGAATAAAATCCTGTCAGAAAATCAGATCTTCACAATCGGCTAAATAAATAAATCATTTGGGAGGATAGCTTACCAGTGATTGACTGGATGAAAAACAAATCACTTATTTGACAAGAATTAAATTTTTTTGCTAAATGAAAAACCGTTCACAATACAAACAAAATGTAGCAATAAGAAAAGACTCATTTTTTGTTAAGTCAAAACGAAATACGTCTATCAGTTTATTGGGATTCTGTAATGCAATCATCATACAACACCCTTGTTACGGTAATGCTACTTTTTTTTCTTCTTTTTTTTTGTACGTCGGAATTCCAAAATGATAGATTTTGTTCTTTTTTGTGTCATTATCACCAAACAAAAGTCTGCTTGATTTCTTTTGCACGTCGTTTTTGTTCCAAATGGTGTGGTGAACAGGATGGGTTTTATATCACGTCGGTGGTCACCAAGTGATATGGGATTACTCACATCATACCAGCAGGGATAGCCCCGTGTTCACAGGGCTAAAAAAAAACATACAGAGAAATAACACTAAAAGCATGTTAAATTGTAAATTAAAATCATACAATTTTATCTATTTTTCTCGCACTTCTCGCTTGTGGAACTCCATGCCGGCTCCATGCCTTCCAGCCAACTTTAATCTGCAAAATTTTTAATGCAATGTCAATCACTACCTACTGTCCTCCGGATTACTCTTTTCTCTTCTCGCTCATTATTAATGTTTCTGTTCCTAATTCTTCTCCACCCTGTAATCCCCTTGTGTCTTAGTGGCTTTGCTGCCTTGCATGTGGTGATACCTGTTAAAAAAATAAAAAAGTAAGGAAACATTTCTTGTAGCTGGGTGTTCAAATCACGTAGTGGGAGGAGGTCTGGTTACCACTTCTAAGGGAAAGGGCTTACTGACATTCGCTTGTAATTTTTTACAAACTCAAAAAGATTTTTTTTAATCATTTCACCCCAAGCATGGTGATAACACTACTAGGACGCTGGTAGTTTTTTGAAGATTTAAAAAAATATAATATCTAGCCGAATTCATTTAGAGTCTTTTTCTTTCCATCATTTTTGTTAGTAGGTATTCCATATCTGCTAGATATGGTGAACTGTAAGAGCCAGAGCGCATTTTTTTATATACAGAATTAGATGTAACAACGTTTAGAAAAAAGAGAAAAATCCGTGAACTCCTAGCCTTCTCCTGTGAGTGAGAAAGTGAATGACAATATGATTATTTGAGAATTGTGGTTCGGTTGGGATAAAAAGTCGGTTCATTCGGGGATAAAGAAGTCTTCCCGGAGGGTAAACGAAACACGTCTTGTTACTGTGGGTATAGCGCCGTTGAAAACCGAATGAAGAGAAAAAATAAAACAGCGTCTATTTCTTTTTCTACTGCATTTTTAGAACGCAAACCAATGAGCGTTTAGAGAAATTTAATCTCACATCTTTATTCTCTTGATCCATAGTCCAGCAACAAAATATACAGACATTTTGGCTATCCCTTATTTCTACATAGATATGACACCAATGTTGTTCATAATGATCAACGCCTACATTTTTAACTGGATGAATATTTGCTTGAATAAAATCCTGTCAGAAAATCAAGTCTTCACAATCGGCTAAATAAATAAATCATATGTAAAATGGTAGTAGGTAAAACCTCGACTGAGATCAATAGTTTCAGCTTTGTGAAAGACAATTAAACATCGTCGGTTCAGTTGTTTATTGCTTAGAAAAGTATGGAGTTGCAGATGTTCTGAATCAGTAATTAGCGTAAGTTTCGATCGGACTGAATCTTGATTAATTCTTTCAACATGGAGCAGTTCTCGCATGTTGTCACAGGTCAATTCGTATTGTAGTTTCTTTTCTAATAAATACTGTTTGAAAGCCAGGAGAAAGAACCGAACACTTGCATAGCGAAATGAATAAACTTGTTTTTTACAAACAAATCGCGTGTTATTTTAGAATTCAAACTAAGTTGATCGACTGTAAATTAGACTGTATCAAATGATACACAAAGAATTGGGTGTCATAAAATTTGTTTTTAGGATGACCCAAAACTCGGGGAAGTTTCTTGCATAAAAATAGATTCTCTTAACAATGATGAAGCTGAAATTGAATGAATATGAACGATTAAAATTAGTTATACCAATAATAATTGGAATGCTGATATGATCGAGGTACAGACAAGAAAATTAACAAAATCCTTGGTATAATAACACCAGAACCAAGTCCCCAGGAATTACCAGGCAAACATTCTAAAGAATGGTGCTGAGTCAATATAGAGATTAAGTGAAGAACATGTTGGAACTATTGTCTGTTTAGTCTCTGACTACAATCACGACACTGAAAGAATACAATGATTGAAATGACATGATTGGGCAGTATAACTCACTGGAATATATGTATTAGTATTACAATGCAAGACATGCCAGAAAATGGTATGTACATATCCCTGAAGACGTCATAAAATGACAAGAGGTTGCTATTCATACTGACAGACGCATAAACATCTCATAGACCATACGTTGTAATTAAAGGTAACAAACAAAAATGCTTTCTCATAGACATGAAAATGCTATCGGATAAAAATTTAGCTGTTAAAGAATATGACAAAATTAATAAATATAAGGATCTTGAAATTGAACACGAAAAACAGGGTCACCTTAAGACTAGTGATATACCAATATATAATTGCAGAACTGGGTACAATCAAGAAAGGAAAAGGAATATTTTAACAAGGTTCTTGGTAGCTCTTATTTACAAGAGATAGAAAAAATACAGCATATTGAATTGCTCACCTTATCAGGAGAGTATTATCAGTGCAAAGAAGATATTAATGTTGTACATATTAAGTATTATTTAAGATCAGAATTCGTGTAAGCAGAATGTATATATTTACAACCTTGCCTTAAGCTAAGTCTTGGATAAACATCCAGTAAATGGCTGGACTAAACAGAAAGCAGAAGACGATAATAAAAATAATAATATGGCAAGACAAACCTCTTTATGGTCAATACTCTGTCCGTGCAGGGTTAAAAGCTCGAATAGAAGGTTTTATTCTTTTTCACAGGACTAATGCTTGCTAAATGGAAATTATCAAGCAAATATACTGAAAAATTGTGTTGATCCCAAATGCAGATTCTGTTATGGAATCTCCAGAAACAAATGAACATCTAGTATCAAGTCGA
Source organism: Acanthosepion pharaonis (assembly GCA_903632075.3). NCBI lineage: Eukaryota > Metazoa > Mollusca > Cephalopoda > Sepiida > Sepiidae > Acanthosepion > Acanthosepion pharaonis. Next base: position 35,018 of record CAHIKZ030001672.1, on the reverse strand, counting down.
ATATAAAACTTGGCATGACAGGGTGGGCCAATATCTTCACTGGAAAATCTGCAACTTTTACGAGAAGGACACTGCAAAAAATTGGTATAAATCCCACCCAGACCCATCTGATCGCCTAGACATCGTTATAAAAGATCACAAAAACAGAATTTGCTTTTTTATAGACATGACAGTTCCTGCAGACTGTAATTGAGCTTGGGTAAATTGATGTCGGAAAACGTTTTAGGATAAATAACAAAAAGACAACATTTATTAAGAGCTACAAAGGAAAGGAAATTGTGGAGAGACATGATCGCCTACGTCATGAGGGGATACGGCACCACCACCACCACCACTACCACCACCACAAGAAGAAGAAGACGAAGTAGAAGAAAAAGGAGAGCAAAAAATAAGAAGAAGAAGAAGAAGAAGAAGAAGAAGAAGAAGAAGAAGAAGAAGAAGAAGAAGACATCGTTTTAAGTTGGGTTGGTTAAAAGCTTGTCCTGCTTGATTTCATTTGATACGTTTAGCTTTTATTCCATTGAAAAAGATCGCTTAGGAAATTCATCTCGTGCTCTTGTTAAATGAGAATATTTTCGTTTATGGGTTCTAACATTAACTTTCAGTCTGTTTTAGACTTTGAAATCCCTCTTTTCTCATTATCTTCATTTAACTGTCTCTTCCTGATACTAAGCGGGGTGGTAGAAACCTGTTAGGCTCCCAGCTATAGGCAAATAGTTAACCCCCAAAACTGGAGTTAAAATACTATAAAATTTTAAAAATAGGTTTTAATACCAGCAATACATTTTTGGAAAAATCATTACGAGCAATACCTTTTTGAAAAAAATACCAATAATACATTTAAAAAAAAAACATGAGCAATACATTTTTGAAAAAAAAATTAACAGCAAGACATTTTTGATAAAAAATATTACCAGCAATAAAATCTTGTCGGCATTAAATAACCCATTGAGGTGTTGATATGCCGTAAAATAAAACAAACCAAACAAAACCTGATGATATGTGTTTCCTTTTCCTTTCCATATTCTCTAAAACTTTGTCGTTGCTCACATGTTCGGTTCATAGTATCCTCAGCATCTTTTTGTAAGTCCACATTTCTATTGCTTCAAGTCTTCATTTCTGAGGAGATTGTCCAACATTCACTGCAATATAGGAAAATAGATATCACGTAACAGTTCAGTACGCTTTTTCTTTGTTCCTAACGATGTTTTTTTCCGTTTCTTAATACTCTGCTTAGCTTTTGAAATGCATCTATCGCTATCCAAATGCGCCTTCTTATTAAAATAAGCGGCGCTAAGTTGAGTCTGATTTGCAATCTCTTCGTCACCGAGGCCCATTTGGAACAGTTGGTATGATGTTCGCTTGACAATCCAACTGTCAGGGTTTCAATTCTCGGTAGTGGATGCGCACTGCTGATGAGTCCCAAATATAGGACGAAACGGCCGTCCAGTGCTTTCTGCATTCTGTTGAGGTTTCTATCAGACTCGATGAATTAATTAAATATAATTATCAAATCCTCCTACTAATTACGATCTGCGATTGAAATTTGTACATTCATGCTATCTTTTATTTCAACATCTTAATTTATATCCGATGAAGTTTCTTTTTCTTTTTTATTTTAGATTTGATGCTACCCGGACTTCTGTAGTACAACATGAACAAAGATCCGGATAAGAAATTGTGGATGGTTTCAGCTTTCCCAACTGTAACCAGATCCCAAACTGTCCAGAATCGAGACCATTGGTCAGCATCAGAAGATGGGGATTTTATCGCACTCAAAAATGAGCGAGAGGTAAGAAAATGAATCCGTGTTGTGTATTAAAAATGTTTTCATACTTTGCATCCAATGTCAGTCAATTATTCTACAGGGTGTGTCCTTAAAGGCTGGACATATAGGAAATCTCATTAACTATATTTTTTGTCTCCACAGATTAAACATGGTTGTTTGGAAAGTACATCAATGTTTGCATTACAAATGATAGAAATCATATTGAAAATGTTATTTGTTAATATTCCAATTCAATAAAATGAATTAAAATTAAATAAACTTTCTTGAAAATATGCATTTTTGCCTGCGTCTAGACTTTAGGGACATCCTATAAAATAAGTAAAAAGAAGGACAGAAGAAAAGCGGACAAAAAAATTCAATGCGATATTTTTGGCTATCACTTCAAAAGGATTCAGATCATTGGATATACGTTGTGATGTCATGGATATTGGCTCAGGGTGAGAGCTCGGAGAGTCGTGTTCGAATTCCAGTCGAGTTTATTACTTTCATTTACGCGAAAATTCCCTTGGGAAAGGCATGAACCCATCTCTTCTCCCTTTAGTTATGGATTGAATAGCAGGACAGACTAGAGTCTTTTGCCTTGACTTGTAACCAGTCTACCGCAGAAAGAAATGGCAAGCTGCTGGAAAAATCTGCCTCGTCAGTCATGTATCGAAAGATACATGATCGCTCAAGTGTGTATTACTTGTGGCAGTTGACTGATTAGTATCAAAGACAATGTCATCGTCGGTCCCATCCATTGTATTACGGCTAAACGCACTTCCTAAATATCACTTCTAATTTTTACCCATCATTTCTTCACCTACATGCACACATAAGCAAGCGTCGTTTTTTTCTTTGTCTAGCTATTACGTTATTACGAGTCGTAGCAAAATCTTCCTGCTTCATCTAGTTGTCCCATTCTTTTGTTAAAGAATTAAAAAGCTTTTTAATAATAAACATCGAATGGTGCACATTAGTATTTGAAAGTCATGCTGTTTTTATAAATTACATATTCAAATCAACTAAACCATGCATACCTATTTTAATACCTGTACACATTACTTATCTATCTTATACTAATGTATGCATTAAAATACTGTTAATCCATAGAGTGACGTGATCCTCATTTATAAAACTGTTGTCTGTTGTTTCCAGTTTATATTTTTTAAAATGCAAGTACTTTCGAATAATCCTTTATTCATCGTCAGGCATATGTTTTCCTTATAAAATCAAAAACTTGGACTTCAAGCAAGTTGCCCTGGATAGAAATAACTAGAGATATTTGTGCCAGCGTAGTATCAGAAATTTTGAAAACAGTCATATTGACCGGCTAAGAAACGAAAGACAAGAGTGAGAAGTATCAACAAATACTCTTGTGGTTATGTCCCGAGATCTTTGCTGTTGCACAATATGTGGACTTGTACGCAGGTCACTAGTATCACTGAAGTGTCAGATACGATACAAACATCAGAATTTCATAGGTCTGAAATCGACGGAAGTGCCCATCATTATATATATATATATATATATATATATATATATATATATATATATATATGTATTTATATATATATTTTCATTCATACACGTTTCATTAAATAATATAGACAAGTGTTGTCTATTTATTTGATGTAAATTTTTTTTCATAACGTCTAATAAATTTAATAACATTATCATTGAACGAAGAAAGAAATTCACAATATTGATCCATATTTTTTAATACAATCTAAGCTTTCGGCTGACATAATCCATTATCAAAGATGTCAATTACAACATATTAAGCAATATACGGAAGAGACAGTGATGATAGTCTGTCATTGTTTACATAGATGATTTCTAAGCAACGATAAACAAGTGCTAGACGCTAGAAGCGAAAATCGCACCGCATCTCATGACGTCATACATGACCACGCGAGAGTGAATTGAAGAAGTATGAAGTATGGAAGGCCGTTGGTATAAACCAATGGTTTCTGTTACCAATTATAGACATTTAATGATATTTGTAGAGATTCCATAATTGATTTTGTTTAGGTTGGGTTTCAACTGTTTGATGTATAATGCTTCAAGGATTTTTAGTTTTTGTCTATTGTTTTCATGTCGAAGTATAATTGTGTTTTCGACAAATATTTTACGAAATTGTGTGTGCGGCCAGGCATGTTGTTTTAAATGCCTAAAAATGTTAGAGTTTTCATTCCAATATAGTGTCAAGCGTCGTGAAAGCGAGTTTGTGGTGTGACCAACATAAATATTATTTAATTCGTTGGAGATACAATCTCCCAAAGGGCACTTGAATTTATAAACTATGTTGGTTTTTGCAATATATATATATATATATATATATATATATATATATATATATATATATATATATATATATCTTGTATGTATAGGACGCAAGCAGATTTTGACATTATAGTTTTGAGTAAAAAGTGCATCTTATACACCGGAAAATAACATTATTTTCTCCATCTTTTGTTACACGCTAACAATTTGATTCTTCTTATCCTATTCCCCCTCTCTCTCTCTCTCTATACTCCTCTATTGCTCTCTCTTTTTTGTTAAAAGCCACATAGGTCGAAATCGACGGGAGAACATCATTATATATATATATATATATATATATATATATATATCATACAATAGGAATTAAGATTACATAAAGGTAATGATCATTATCATCTTGTAAATTGAGGTAATTTACATGTATTTTCAAACCAGTCAAGGATGATAAATTAATGAAATAAAAATGGCCATATATATATATATAGCTGCTTGGCCATCATACGTCTAAAACGACTGGAGAATCCAGTATATATATATATACGACACGCACACAAATATTTATGTTCTCAGATAGATTGTATCTGTAGAGGAGACAAAATAAATAAAAAGAATAGTTTTTCCCCTTGTCTGTTATATATATATATATATATTGTATGTATAGAACGCAAGCAGATTTTGACATCATAGTTTTTAGTAAAACGTGCATCTTATAAACCGGAAAATAACATTATTTTCTCTCTCTTTTGTTAAAACCTACCAATTTGATTCTTCTTATCCTACTCCCTTTTCTCTCTCTCTCTCTCTCTCTCTCTCTCTCTCTCTCTATGCACCTCTACTTCTCTCTCTTTTGTTACAAGCTACCAATTTGATTCTTCCTATCCTACTCCTTTCTCGTCCTTGCTTTCTCTTTCTATCCCCGCTCTCTTTCTCCCACACACAGATTGTCTTTGACTATTATTATAAATATTTTAATGTGTCATTAATGCTGATATATTTTTCTCCATTTTTCTTGTTTTACAGAGAAAACAGGCAGAGAAGAGAAGGAGTGATATGCAAAAGAAAGTAGTTGACTTGTTTAGCAATTTGCGAGCTGCAGCCAGGTTCAATAGTAACCCGAATGCAGCTTCCGAAACGGTTGACGGGCAGAAGCAATCGAATTTAACCTTTTTCAATGCTATCAGCATCGGTTCACTGGAAATGGTTAAAGAAATGATTGACACACAGAAGATCAAGCTCCCAGAACTAATTCTAGATGACGAAAGTCAGCAACAGGCCTTACACTACGCGCTCGAAGAGAAACAAGAGGAAATTGCCAAATATTTCATTGACATCTGGGACAGCCATTTGCTTTGCAAGAATTATAATGTGAATGTGAAGAAAATATCTGGTAAAAAGAACGCACTTCATCGAATCACAGAAGAAGGGTATGTCGAACTGGCCAAGGTGTTTTTGTCACGATTGGATGAGGAGAATCGAAAGAAAACCATACTCCAAGAAATTCCAATGGATATTTTGGGACAAAGACCGCGGACATTATCATGTCTCCATCTGGCAGCTTATATTGGTTCTATTGAACTTATAGAACTCTATCTGAATCAAGGCGTTGAGGTCAACAGTCAAAATTCCAAAGGTGACACAGCTCTGCTTTGGGCTGCCAGATGGAATAACACCGGAGTAATGGAGACACTTTTGAAAGCCGGTGCTAACCCAAATATTGGTAATGATAAAGGATCCACGGCACTTCACTGGGCAGTTCGATACCAACATGTAGACGCCGTGAGAATCCTTACTGCAAATCCATCTATCGAGATCAACACACAAAGAAAGCTTGGACTAATTTCGCCCATTATTCTCAGCTCAGCGTTGGGCAGCGTCGAAATTGTTACGCTTCTCATTTACGCAGGCGCAGACGTAAACCAAAAGATACGCGGAGAGGAAAGGCCAATTCATCACGCCGCCAAGGAAGGTCATGAAGAGGTTTTGGAGTTACTCATCCGTCGTGGAGCCGATATTAATGCAGACGACGCCTTGGGAAATACGGCTTTGTTCTTGGCAATCAAAAACGATCATCCGCTTTCTGTTCACGTTTTAGTCAAAGCTGGAAGCGATCTTTGCCACAAAAACCGAGACGGCATGGATGTGTGGTCATATGCGCTTTTTAATGAGAGCAACAAATGTCTGGAGACTCTTGTTTATTGTATAAAAAAACTAATTAACGAGAAGAAAAGCAACCCCATTGAAGATATCAAAGTTCTCCTCACGAAGCAATCGCCAATATTTCAAGCAGCTGCAGTGAATGCAACAGAAAAACTCACCGCATTGGCAAGTATGGACATTGATCTTGAAACTAGAGACCACAACGAGAATACATTACAACATTATGCCGCACTACAAGGAAGGTATGAAGTAATTCGACAATTTGCTGACGCAGTAGATGTTAATTCTAAGAACAGATACGGCGAGACGCCGTTGCATTTCGCCTGTTCTATCGGCTGTTTTGAGACTGTGAAAGCTTTGCTTGACTGCAAGGCAAAAGCTAATTTAAAAAACAAGTTGGGTGAGACAGCTCTACACACAGCGGCCAATTCACAAAAAATGGATAGCAAGACAATGAAGCTCCTAATGGAATATATGATAAAAACCCATTCTTGGGACAGCCTTAACGAAAAAGACAAAAATCTACGAACAGCTATACATGTGGCTGCCCTAAAAGCCAAACCGGAAGTTATTTGGGAATGTCGGTTTATTAGTTGCAAAGATGTAGATGTGGATGGGAACACACCATTCCATTTGGCTGTACGTCAATCACAGCCAGAGATCTTCAGAATGATGCTGAGTATTTACGAGTTCACGAATCGGGATGCCGACGTAGACCAAGAAAACTGCAAATGTGAGACGCCGTTGCATCTTGTTGCCCTCGAAGGCTTCAAAAAGAACACAGAAAAGTTAATTTATTATGGCGTTGATCTGCGAAAACGAGATTGCAATGGTAACAGCATTCTGCACAAACTCGTTGAGGCAAGTGTGGAAGACGCGACAAATATGGAGAAACATTTAGAAATGATGGATTTGATCCTTGACAAAGCGATAACTTCCTATTGTATTCGGGAAGAAATAGACTATCCTAGCAACGACTTGAATAAGATGGCCCAATATCGCTTCACAGCGCTTATGGAACTTCTGTTTGATAATAAAAATAATGAAAATCTCAGTGTGTTTGATTTTGCGTGTAAAATGGCCGCTAAGGAAGCTCTCGAGAAACTGTTGATGCTACAAGGTGTAACCCGATTCAGTATAAGCAATCAGGAATATTTTGATATCACACATATGACTCCTAGAACCAATGACTCTCTTGAAAGTTTCTGTAGTCGAAGAAAAGTTAAACCACGCATATCTTGCATCGAATGGTTGCTTAGTGTCGAGGACACTGAACGAGCATCAATGCTTCTGGATATTCCACCTTTAAACGTGGTCGAGGAAATGTATGGTCGAACGTGTAGTTGGGTTTATTTTATTTTAATGACACTTCATATTATATACATGGGATTGATCAGCTTCAATGCTGATAGACTCGAGAAAAAAGCACAGATCGCAAACGTGTCTGATGTTATCATCATGGACGATATGGAACATATAATATTCCACGGTGTGACTCCCATAGAACCGATTATCATCTTACTGTGTAGTTTCTTGGCTATGATTCGTTCTAACAGTATTTGGCACGTGAGTCAGAAGGGCTTTTTTCGCGAGATCTGTTCCCTGAGAATGGTGTGTTATATCTACAACAATTATACCCCTTTAGTTATTATGCTGCTGTTTTCGGCAATGATAATCACATGGATGATTCTATATTTGTACCGTTTTAATGTACAGCGCATTTTGCTGTCAATTTCTCTTTGTATCGGTTGGATGATTTGCATCATTTTCACCCGCGGTTTCAAAGGGGTGCACCATTTTTGGCGCATGCTCAGAATTATGATCTTCCGAGACGGTTTAAGATTTCTTTTTCTATACGCATTCGTTCTGCTTTCATTTTCTTTCTCAATGCACGTCTTGCTTAATCTCACAAAGGGAGATACTGCATTCGGCACCATCTTCTCCATTTTCAATTTAATGCTTGGAATTACAGACACGTTTAGCGACGAACTGACGGCATCGTTGCGTAACAGCCTTCTCGTCGATTTAATTTACTCGGCCTATATCGTGTTGGGTAGCATCATTTTGTTGAATTTACTCATCGCCATGATGAATGATTCGTATCAGGCGATACAAATCCATGAATCTCTGTCATGGAGATTAGATTCCATGCGTCTTGGCCTAAATGTCGAGAAATTCATCCCTTATTTTACGAAACTATCCAGCAGGGGTAAAATAATAAAGAGAAGCTGCATGGTGCAGGGCGACATTATTCGATGGTATGTCATCTTGCCAGCAAGAAATATCAAGAAATATCAACGCAGAAGAGACTGGATTCGAGAAGAAAGGTCACAAATTACTCGCTACAAATCTAAATAAAAATGATTATAGATTCTCAACAAAAAGTCTAAAATTGTTATTTAGATCAATAACAAAAATAATGTAGTTTATTTACTATAAAGACGTTTATATCGATTAATATGACTTCATTGTGATTTCTAATCTACGAGGTATGGCAAAAAAAAGAAACGACACTATCAATAAAATTCTTATTTGCTGAATAAGCAAGATTTTATTTTTGTTTTTAAAATAATTCCCCTGTAATCAATACAGCTTTTCATTCTTCTCTCTAACGACTTGTCTCTTTTAAATGTTCAATCCTGATAGCCTTCAGGAAGTCAGACATGCCCCCACTATACTTAAAAAATGATCTTTTGAAGATCTTTATTGAAGAGTCAAATGTCACGTGCTTCTAGTTCTGGATATGTTACCTGGCTCAAGATCTAGCTAGGAGTTAGAAGTCACACGTAATTCTAGATTTGTGGGAGAGCCAGAAGACACACGACTCTAGATCAGACGAAACTTCAAACGTCACCTGACTCAATATATACTGAAGTGTTAGAAGAAAAACCTAGTTCTAGACCTGTGCTTGAGCCAGAAAGGACACGCTTCTATATACGGCAAAGATCCAGACGTCATCTGGCTTAAGGTCTAGCGAAGAGTGATAAGACAAACGTGGATTTACATCTGTGGGAAAGCCAGAAGATACACGACTTTAGATCTTACAAATATCCGGATATCACCTGGATTAAGATCTAACGAAGTGTCATAAGACACACGTGGTTCTACGTTTGTGGGAGGGACAGAAGACGCATGGTTCTAGTTTTGATGAAAAAATGGAAGTTCCGGCGGTGCTGGAACATTGTTCCTCGCTTTGTTTTTTGTTTTTCCGTCTCTCTTGAATTTCCGTCAGTTTAGCCATGAACTTTGCTCTAGGCTCATAGCGCTACGGATTTCATTTCAGAGGAGTTGAAAGGCCTCGTAAAGGCAAGGAAAAATAAGAACTGAACGTAAATTGCATTCAGATCTTGTGCAGATAATTAAGCGTCACATTTTCAGCAACATTACCTCGTTTCTATTTTACCAAATTCTGTGCGTCATTTCATAAAAAATGGGCGTAACTTATAAACAGGGTCAACAAAAAGTACTTTATTACACACACAATCCAGAACACCCACAAACACGCAGAGACGCCTTTGGAGTCTATCGAAACTGGAACGTGAGGACTGGGCAGCTCCTGCCTAAATATGACAGCAGTATAACTGTGATCTGGCTCTTGTAATGGTGGACGATAGCACGGGGAGTCGGGGATTTACTGGAATGATACAGTGAACTGACCATTTTTTTCAACATCTTTCTTGATGGATCTTATGTACAAGTTCCATTTGAGATCTGGATTGAGTCTAAGTCTCCCTGGGGGGGGGGTGAGCATCCATTCATTGTGATTGGTGATAGTTCAGAGTCTGATTGGTGATAATAGAATGTATTATTAATGAGAAACTTGTAGTAAGTTCTGTCGTTCATTTTTTTTTATATCAAAAATCTGAATTTAAAACAATAATAAAATAAAAATAAAAATAACATGGCCCATGCCTGTTAAATAAATCATTTGTATTTATGAATATATGTACATGAATTCAAAGGAGTTGAAAAGGAGTAAAAATAGTCTTTAGTTGAGTTAAAGTCTCTGGGTAGTTGATACACAGAAAAGTAGTGATTTTTAAGTAATTTGTCATCAGTAAAAAAACTGTTGTTGAGAAAAGACTTTGATCGTCAGCAAAAATTCACTGACCATCTCAGCTGATGTTGCTGGGGATGATTCTTTTGAAGTTGCCGATAATTGTTTCTTTCAGCACGTGTTTGAGTGAGTGGAGAAAAAAGCTATGTAGCCACGTCTTCTCTTGTGTTTGAACGGCTTGAAGTCAGTTGCATCTCTGCTCATGAATGCCAAAATCTGTGGGGTTTTTATAATAAATTTTTCCCGAAAGTAGTCTCGAAAAAATAGGTTTTCTCTGATTGGTCAAATATTTCGTATGGTGATGTTAATTTCTAACCAATAGAGACTTTAATTTAAAAGGTGTGTGTTGTATTATGGAATCTTTTTAGTATGTTTGTAAATATTGTCTTTTATTGGGAAGAAAATAAAGTTTGGGAGTGTTTTGATATGTTATGTATGTGGATATATAATTGTGTTGGAAATAGAGTTTATTACCGCTAAGTTTCTCTCGCCATTACTGGAGATGAAAAGTTTCTATTTTTCACATGGATTACAACTGACAAAAGCTGAAGAATGGATCGGCCGAAATATTGTCTTAACAACAGTAACTATCCAAGCGTTTGAACAATGTTTAATGTGTTAGTAACCCTTATCAAAGTTATAGTGTTAACAACAGTGACTATAGAAAAAAGCATCCAAACGAAGCATTCAAAGTTTATAAACAATACGAATAATAGATTAACTGGTGGTATCATAATATGAGGGACTTATTCAAGAGCGCAGGGTCTGCATTTTTATTCAGGCAGTTCAAATAATAGACAAAAGGAATTCAAATCATTTCCTCTGAATTAGGAAATAATATCTGCTTTTCATGTCATTAAAAATAGACAGTTAAAATTTTGCTACTGTATTTTCCCCTTGCACTACAGATGTGACACAAAAGGTCGCTGCTCAATTGATTAGGAAAATCTCACATAGAATAGAATAGGGGTCAGCAATCTTTTGCTATATGCTGACTTAGGGTTTTAAAATCATTTAGTGTACCAACAGCATACCTATTTTTATACAAGTCAAGGTCAATATACCTGTTCTACAATATATTTTATAGTCATATATAGTATATATAATTTAGTATATATTAAAATTGAAACAGCTAAATATCTTCTTTGAGTTGTAGTAGTTATTGGTTTAGAATTTGTAATGTCATTTGCGGCTGCGTGCCATTGGAAATTGCTGGGCATACCACGTGTGCAAGTAGGTTGTCGATCCCTGGTCTAGAGGATTGTAAATGGCTTTATCCAGGCCTGGAATGACTGGCAGGTTTTATGATTAGCAAAAGTGTCGCCAGTAAAACTGAGACGTGTAAGTTCCAAAGCATGCAAATGATGGCCAGAAAATGTGAAAAGTCAATATATCTATATATATATATATATATATATATATAAAGTTGTAGCCTCTGTCTGTCTGTCTGTTTGTTTGTTATAGAACTCCTCCTAGGTTTTTGGAGATAGAACCCCATAAACATATATATTCTCAAACTACGTTACCCAGAGTATTTGGCAAAGTATATTTCATCTTGATCAAAGGGGGTCCCTGCAGGGTACAAACCCCCCACTGAATTTGTTTCCCTTTAATCTAAATTAAATTTAAATTTGCCGGGTGTGGTGGATTGACTTTGTTTCCCTTTGATTTAAATTAAATTTAAATTTGAACAAGGGAATGACTCCTAAGGTACTTGGATAAATTTATTTCATTTTGATCAAAGGGGATCTCCAGAGGACACAACCCCATACTGAAAATTTTTACCCTTTGATTTAAATTAAATTTTAATTTGAACAAGGGAATAACTCCTATCCAAAACATAGAAGGAGAAAGTCAGAAGACGGAGGTCATATTGGCAAGATCATTGAGTAATACTGAAATGCATCATTTTTCTCCACAAATTATGACAATAATTTAAAATTAATCATCATTTTCTTACCAAAAAATAGGTGATCACAGAAAGGCACGGGTCATTTGGCCAGTAAATAAATAGCTAAAAACTTTTGAGATCAAGTGACACTTGGAAGGTAAGGGATTCCAGTCAGGGACATATATATAGTCAGATTGCATTCGAGATAAGAAAAAAGTCAGAATCTATACTAATTCTCCATTTTTTTTATATTAATCTATTTTAGTGCTGATGGTAAATGCAGTAAAAAAGAAAGCTATGGAATATCTGTGTAAATTTCTTCTGATTTTGGATTCTCAAAAGTATTTAATTAAAATTAGATCATTGGTTTTGGTCAACAATTGTCTTTCCATTTTCATCTAAGCCAGCAGATATCCCTATATTATTTCATTTGCCAATTTTAATATGGCATCAAAGAATTTATTAACATGCAAAAATAAATATTAATGAAACAACACATTTTTTCTGTTGCTACTGTAGTGTGGTCTACCAATGTATTAAAGGTTTACTATATTGTTGTATGTAGTTCTACATAACGATCTGAGTCATGATTTGTCTCATAGTCACTGATTGTGTCTCATGCATTCAAAATAGACTGAAATAAAAAAAGAAATATGACAGCATAAATAATAAAGTAGATGCCAAAGAATTTTATCAAACTGCCATTCCTAATGAAGAATTTGTTTCTGTATTTCTGAAAGATCACAATCTCCTTAATAGTTTGTAGAACTGTTCTATAAATGCCATGAATTTGGAAGAAAAGGGAAGCGTAACTAAAAAAAGTGTATATTTACTAGCCTATTCCTACTAGCAAGGCAATAAAGCCACTAAGATGCAATGGTTACCAAGTGTTAGAGAATATGAGAAAAACTACAATAAAGGAGAGAGAACAATAAAAGAACAAAAATTAGAAGACAGAAGATAACGATTGACATTGCATTTAAATTTTTGAAGATCAAAGTTGATTAGAAAGCAAGAAGCCAAAAGAGAGTTCCATAAGTGAGAAGCATGACAGAAGAAACTTCATAGAACTTACGGTAACATCTAGCAGCCATTTCAAGTGTAAACTAATGAGACCTTGCTGCCATTCTAGTACTATGTTTAAATGAGGTAAAGTTGAGGTACCATATAGGAAAGCCCATCAGAAGAATTACTATAAAAATATTGATAGAAAATACACAGGGAAACTATGTTATGGAGGTGAGAAAATGATTGAAGTTGAGATGCCACATGAGGACCAATAACATTGCAGATTCTTTGTAATTTATCAAGACTATCTAAATACATAGCAGAAGCACCAGACCAGATGTGGTAGCAATATTCAATGCATGGTCAATGGTAGACTTATAAATGTATAAGATAAATTTTGATTACAAAAATTGTCTAGCACAACACAGTGAATCAACTTTCTTCATAGAAGACCTGGCAATTGATTCAATACAATCTTTCCACTTCATGTCAGTGGAAAATGTTAGCCTGAGTAGATGCAATGAGTCACTCGCAGAGAGGTTAACATCAGCCATATTAGTGAAAGGCAAAAAGTTTCTCTCAGAGGATTAAAAGAGAGCAGTTTTGTTTTGGAGGTATTAAAATTGACAAGCTAGTTATCAACAGTTTCTTGAATTTTTAAAGCTTCGTAAATTACATTTTCTGGTGAGATTCTGTTTCATTGGCTATAAGCAGATTTATTAAGAACAATAAAGACTGAATATCGCCAGTAATGGCATCCGGACAACGTGAAAGAGATTGAACTTACATTGACGATAAATTGAAAACAGTAATCGAGCACAATGTTTTAATGTTATTTTTTAAATAATCAGGCATTTTTACACCAGAATCGTACATTCTCATTACCGAGGACTTTTGGTGCTTATACTGTAAATAAACCATAACTAAAAAAAAAAAAAAAAAAAAAAACTCTTTTTAGACCTAAATCTTTTCTGAAAAAAAGTAGTTACTAAATGTAGAATCTAAAGTTCATATAAAAGTTTTTATAAAGCTGTCTTCATTTAAAATTTTTTTGAATTAAAAGTTATGGAAAACAATTTTTTTTGTGTTAAAAAAAAATTATAGAAAATTTTATTTTGAATAATACTTTTAAAATATAGATTACATATAAAATTTACAGAAAATGATCAACCATATGAAACGTTAAAAAACTATTGATTTAAATACCATATATTTCCGTGTATAAGGTAACCTTTAGATAAGACAAAGTCAAAAAATATAGTAAATTTTAATGAATTTATCTTATACTTGTAGTATGATTGCTTACTGATTATATAAAGATAATGTTATTAGAAATGTTGTTGCTTGCTGTATCCTTAAAAATTCAAAATAAACGAAATAAAATTGATTCTATATCATATTTTTCCTACACTCATCTCCTAAAAGGGAAACCATATTTTGTTTACGATTCATTACATGATGTCTTGCGATTACCAATTCTTATTCTTCTATCTAAACAGTTACTAACAGCTTGGTCTACTAATGGCCATTTACTTATATTTTATTGACAATAATGAATTTTTAATGAGAAATGAATATTATGTTATCCTAAATGTTATTACTGCCATAATTAACACTCCGTCAGTGACACATGCTTAAGCGATCATGTATCTTCCGATAAAATGACTGACGAGGCAGATTTTTTCCCCGCAGTAGGTTGTCATTTCTTTCTGTGGTAGACCAGTTGCCACCCAAGGCTATAGAACCCTGTCTGTCCTGTTATTTACCCATAGCAGGGGTTAGCACATAAGTGTATGTAATGGATTCGACTTGAATTCAAACTCAGCTCTCCGATTCCTCAATCCGACCCGCTATTCATTACTTCACTGTGCCTAACTGAATTAACACTACCATGATTATTGATGATTAGTGAAAGTTTAGCAAAAGATAAAGGTTGCAGTGAATTGCAATCATAATTCAATATTTAAATTTTTTCAGCTGAGCTTTCATGGATACAAGTTGATTTCATTGATATGGAATTGTTCTTTGAATAGGCAATTTATTTTGAAGTTATGCCAGGAATATATAAGGTAGAAATGATTTTATTACATTTATTTTCAGTTTATTTAACAATGTAAATCTTTTCATGTACGTTAATGGTTATAGCACCAAGGTCGGGGTTAGTCTACTGACAAACATCACTCGGAATTTAATGGTTCTTTTTTTAGAATTGTAGCATAAGATGGCGCCAATTCTTTTAGGATGATTTTTTGGAGTTAAAGGTCATCTTATACATGGAAATATAAAGTAATTAATTTTTCAGGAAAACAGAAAAATAAAAGAAGATAAAGAAAATTTATATTTTTTATTATAATTTCTTTATTAAATGCCTATTTATTTCCTGGTAATGAAATTTACCAGATTTTTTTTTCCAACAGTCAAATAACAATTGAAACCAAGAAAAAAATCTTTATAAGTAAAACAAATAAAATAGAATAAAACTGTGTGGAACAATACCTGATAAAATCTTAAGAAACAAACAAAAAATATATATTTTTTAAGTTTTTGTAACATTGTACCAAAGTCAGATACCTTATAAAATAATAAAAATTCCACAGCCAAAATATAAAATGACAGTTTGTCGTATCTACTAGGCTCACCCCACATGTCATGCAGAATGAACTTTGTACTCAGTATTCTTCAGTACAAGCCTGAAGGATGACCACCTAGCTAGTGGTGGAGATCCACACTGGCAGGTGAACACATGATCAATCCAGATGTGACTGGAATGCACATGTGAGGAAAAAAAAAAAAAAAAAAAAATGACAGGCAGATATATAAACACTCACCCCAGAGGGACAATCTCTTCAATGTAGGATCACCATTTAGAGAAGTTCACAAAGTTGCATACTCAAGGGCTAATGGTGATTTATGATTTTTATGGCTTATCAACCCTCTGTGGGTTATTCAAAACCAAAACACGTCAGATTGTTGGAGGTTAATTACAGAACCTGGTGTTTCCAAGTGGTCACATATATCCAAGTGCTGACATGGCTCAACACTGTTTAACTTTAGTGATCAAACAATTGTTTTGGTGACTAATGAAGTTTGGAGTGAAATAAATAGTTGTGATGCATACTAATCATGTTAGTTTAATAATATTACGAATTTATAAAGTTTCCAACGTTATGAATAATTAAAAAAAAGGAAGGTAATTATAATCATTATTGATCTTATTTTCAAGCTGGTTTGTTTGCTCTACTTTCTTTGTCAGTTGATATTCATCCACACTCATCTTTCTGGAGGGTTTGCTTAGTCTCAGCAAAATATATGGCCAAGGGTTTTGTGCAGGTGGCATAACAACTATTGGTACGGAAAATAGAATCAACAGGCCAGGTTCAAATTCCATCAATAGTAGTTGTACTAGCACTTTTTCTTGTTACTATAAACAGTGTTTTTGGTGAGTTGACATGTTTGAGTTGCTATCCCCGTTTTTTTTTATTTTATTAAATTTTGAAATTAATAACAATTGGCCTAAATTGAGAAGTCTCATTAAAGAAAAATTGTGCCTCCAACAGGAATTGAACCTGCATCCCTTTTTTCAGCCAAATTAGTACTCTTGGGAAATCAATCCCTTTATTCTCCCTGCAGCTATGGGTAAAATATTAAAGCAGACTGGAAACTCTAACCTTGGTAGTGTAACCAGTTTTAACAATTTATAGATATTAAAGAAAAGGAGTCTATGGCGAGCTATGATCGACCCACATCCTGAAGACTTATTTTTTTTTTATATGGTCATATTGAATCAGGATATAAATCCATTAGATCTATACAATTTCATCCAGCCTATTCTCCAATGTTTCTGAATTGACACAATATTTGCAGAAATGGCTGTTCTATTTAGAACAGTACATGATCATGATAATCAAATAAAATTAAAAAGTACTGATATCAAGATGAACAGACAAGATGAGTAAACCCTGAATATCCAAGATGACACAAATGTTTTAGGGGTAATGTCTAACCTTTGACCGCACAAAAAAAAACTATGTCAAAAGGACAGTTACTTCCTTGACACCGCTATTATTGTATACACATTTGACTCCCTTGGTAATGTTTAATTATAAGATTAAAAAATAGATGAATCAAATACAATGCAATATTTATTATTTACCATTTTATAAAGAAATAAATTTGAAAATAAATCTTTTTATTCAAAATTTATAAAAAATTATCAAAATATAGAGACTGACTACAATACAATATTTATAATTTACTGTTTTATAAATAAAGAGAAAACAATGAACTCTAAAACAAGAAAATTTCAATAAATATATGATATTACCTATTTTGCTTTTGGAAACAATAACCAGTGCTGAAGGAGTCAAAAGTGTCAACAGCAATAGTGAAATCCTTTTGACAAACCATTTGTTTTGTGAGCTTTCAGCTCAAAACATTGCCGATTTATTTTTCTTTGACATTTGGCTTGTGTTCTGTCAGGAATTTCAATTACATTTTCATCTTCAAATTTAAATCAGTGCAAGAGAAACATGAGACAGGCACAGGCCAATGAACAGAATAAATGAATACAATTCTCAAAATGCCTATATATCCTCTTGGCATCAGTTTAACAATTTCTTTTTCTCCCCCCCCATTTATTGTCATCATTAGGCTTAAAGTTTAGATTTTCTTAATTTCAGATGAAAATTTGCAAATTTTCCAACATAGTTCAGTGAAATTTTAATTTTTTAAAATTATATTTTATAATTATAATTTCAATAGATGGAAAAAAAAAAGGCATTGAACATACGTCTTCTTTTTTCCATATATTGTCATCATTTGGCTTAAAGTTCATATATTTTTGATTTCAGATGAAAACTTGCAAATTTTTCAAACGTATTCTAATGAACCAAATTCAAATCCTGATCGATTCTGTTTCATTCACTTCCCCTTGTGTTTTGGAGATAGAGAGTACATAATCTGGAATGATCAGGATAGTTGAACAAAGACAGTACGCTTGCACCCTCAGTCATGATGACTTGTTTTCCTGTTCTAAATGGTTTCAATGATCTAACTTCACTCACAGGGGTTGAGGCAACCTGTGGTATGAGATTTACGCATTCCAAATTAGATATATAGAGAGAAAAAAAAAGGAGATGTCAGTGTAAACTGACACCAGGAGGATAAGGGTTTAAAATCAATAGAAAGTAAAAAAGAAAAGAAAAAGAACCATTCTTAGAAATCACAAAAACAAACTCTGGACAATATTGATTTAACAAGGAAAGATTCATTCATAGTCTAAATATTTCCACCTATGAAATCATCTTTTACAAATACAGGAAGATATTTTGCTTGGTAGCCATAGAGAGTGAAAAAAATGTCCTCAGGTGAGCATGTTGTTTTATAAAACTAGTACAGAAGTCATTATTATAATATCGTAATTGTGTTCTATAGTAGATAAAGACATTAAAAACCTATATAATTTCACTGACTGAACTTAGACCCTTTTCAGAAGTGCCTTGCCACTATAAATATGCGAATGGTATTTGCAGTCAGAAAAATAATGCATTCAAAAAATGAAAATGTTTTAAAAAAAAATTGTTTATAAGAAAGGAAACAAGAAGAAACAATGCAAAAAATGAACTAAAGTTAATTTATGTCAAAATTTCTGGGATAAGGAGGAGGAGTTATTATTATTGACACTATTTATATTTAGACTATTGTTTCAGTTGTTATGTCTAAAGTTATTCAATTGGCAGCTGTAGAATTGCTAGGACTATTTTAGTCTTTTATAAAAGCTTGATGAGTTCACTGCTTTATTTTACTGCATATAATTTTTCCACCGTTACATTGTACTAATCTCAAAGCAGTTTTATGTAGTGAATATAAGTTGCGTGAGTTTGGATTTTTATTAATATGCAATAAATGGGTGGAGCCTTAATAAGTGGGGACAGAAAATCATTTAAAGGGCCAAAAAGTGCAAAATTAATAAACCTAGTCATCTTAATAAACTCAGGAGCGGCAAGGGAGAAAAAAATAAATATGTCCTCTTTTTCTTTTATTTAAAAATATAAGACAATAAAATGCCTTTTCAACCAAACAGTATCATGCAAAGAATAATTTTTTACTCAGCTGGAGAAGGCTCTCCAGGTGACAATCATGTACTTTTCTGTACAACAAGTCCTTGCATGGTTAAATTATATGATTCTGTGAGGAATATAGTGGAGGATCAGTTTTCTCTTGTAATTAAGCAATAAAAGCTGATCTCCCACTAGTATTTCTACAAATTCATTTGATAATTTGAAAAATAATCTTTTGCATGGCACAATTATTTTGTTCCAATTTACTGAACTTATAAAATTGCAGCATAAATTGAAAAACCTCCCACCGACATGACTATTCCAGATGGTTTTTATATTTGGTAAAAAAAAAAAAAAAAAAAAAAAATGATGCTTAGCCTGAACTTTTCAAAAGAAAAGAAAATTCTGATTATAATTTTATCAACAAAATTTTATTGATTTTAATAAAATTTGACTGAAATGATTTATTGTTGGAATATGAATTATTTCTTATCAATTTAAGTTAATTTTATCAGTATTCACAAGGGTTTTTGTACGAGTTTATTTGTGTGTGTGTGTAAGCATGATCCAATGCCTGGCAGGTAGGTGGTCAAAGTGACATTCTAGGTTTGAGAAGTTGGCAGACTGATGCAAGCTGTCATCCTGAACCTGCCTGGCAAGCCAACACTACCAGCGGTGTTGGTCAAACTCTGGTTTGCCGCAGTGAATGGTGTCAGCTGAAGTGTGTGTGCCATGGAGTGGTGGTCCATTGATCACTTCAAACAATTCGCTGCTAGGGCTTTCATGCTCAAAGACTTTTCATGTTGAAAGAACCAATTGGAGAAGAGCTTAGAGATCAAAAGTTTTATTAAAGAAAATGTACGTCAAACATGCATTCTCTTTATAACCCGAGAAACCACGTTCAGGCCAGGTGTGATTTTTACCATTAAGCAACCAGAAGTCATCACAGCAAAGCAAAACTCTATTATCCTATTCAAGAAGTGTATGTTGGAACATTTCAAAGTCTATATCTGCTCACTTTATTTTCACACCCGAAATATCAAAAAAAATACTTTTTAACAATATATCTTTACAAACTCTACATTTTTTCATATTACTATAAACGTTATATTTGATAGACATGTTTGAGTAGATATACCCGTTTTTTTTTTTTTTGTATAACAATAATTCAGAAGCAGGCAAATATGAAACAAATCGCCAAAACTGTTCCTCATAATACACTGGAGAAACATGCAGAAATTTAAAAAAAAATTTATGAACACAAAAGGGACCTTATACATAACAATTTATCAAATGCACTAGACATACACAGAAGCAAATTCAGCCACAACTTTGATCTAAAAAATAGCACACTTATCAAAAGAGAAATTTACTCAGAAGGAAAATTATCCATAGTGCCGCTATCAAATCTTATCAAAATATAAATCTATGCACCAGTTTCTTTCCAATTTTACCTTTCCTGAAAGAATTACTACTTTCCCAAGCCAACATACATGACCACAAATATATTGAAAAATCAGAAGAAAACCCTGTTAAATCCTCGTGTTTTTGAAGATGTACAGCAGATACGTCAATTCCAAACCATAACAATCTGATCACAATTTAAACAATATTCATTTATAAAAAAAAAACTATTTTTTGAATATTACTCACTTTTGCCTTGGCAGATTTTAAATCATGGCATTCTGTGTTCTCCACGTTTTGACTGACCTTTCAACCATCTGATGAATATTCATGAATGTTCTCAAATTTAAAAGCCTTGATAAACCAATTACATCCTTGCTTTTTTTTTATAAACACATGCAACAAAATAAATTGCTTAAATAAAATTCCTAAGAGGAGAAAATGCATAAGGTAAGAACAGTTTTCTCTCGTTTTTTTATTTATATAATTCATGAAATTATTTTATTTCTCATGTATTACAAGTGAATTTAAAGGGGTTTTCCCCAACATAAGTCTCACTCATGTTCATAGATGTGAGCTCTTAAATTTTTAGAAGTTTACCAATCTACCATTTCTAGCATTTTATACCGTAAATCTCAGCATCTAATGCGGTGTTGCATCTATGCTTATAGCTAATTAAATCTTTGATTGTCTTAGATGTGGCGGTAATGATATTAGTTTTAACTAATTTGTTCTCAAATATTGTTGACAAAGTATTGGAGGATAGGATAATGAATTTTGTATTTTTGTTGTCATTGGGACACAACCCTTTATATTTACATGTAACATATAGAAATAAGATAAGCCACGACTTTGACTTCACAAATGCCACCCCGATAAGAAAAGAACATGAATTATTATGCAGACAATACTTAGAAAGAATACTGATAAATATCCTCTTATCAATAAACACACACCAAACACACTTTATTATATCATCAACTTATATAAAATCTAAATTTAAAGAATCTAAGATTAGTTCACTTACAACCATAACTGTTGTAGTTTTACTCCCATATAAAATTTCCCCCAATCAACATCATGGACTTTTACTAGGCAGAAATAAAAATGCCCATGCACACACACGTACATACATACACGAGAATTATACAGACGAATGTTGATGAACAAGACAAAAACATGTGTGATCTATTTAACCAATGAAAAGCAATGAATCTATTTAACCAATGAAAAGCAAACAGCACAAAAATAAAAATACTCCAATTTTTTTTCTTTCTCTTTCATTTCCATTACTATAGATACACATATATAAAAATCTAAATACTTTTTATCAAATGTTATTGGAAGCTTGAATCTTAAAATCTTTCACAAATCTGTCATGCTTACTGAAAGAACAAGTCTTGTTACTTCAATATTAAGCAACATATTGATTGTTCATTTTCAAATGGGTAACCACTTATGAATTTTGTATAAATCCAAGAAAAATATGAAAATTAAACTAATTTTCTTCCCAAAAATGTTTAGTAAATACAATCTACTCAACATGGCTGCTTCGTTCATGTTAGGATAAATAAAAATGAGAAATAGATTTTGCACTCAGTGTCATACTAGAATGGAGTAAGCTGAACAAAAAGGTAAGCCATCAGATACAAATCTGTACCTCAGAGGATGACAGTTGTTGCCCCAACATATTAACAACTCAGATGCACTTAGGATGTGTGTATGTGGGACAACAGTATCACAAGATGATATATAAGCACCCCACCAGAGAGGGGAAAAAGGAGAGAAACTTTCACATAGTTGTCATAAGAAAAATCCACAGTCATAGAAAATCCACAAAGCCACACACCTACTTAATGATATTAACTGACAAAGCCTGGAGGTGAATAAACATATTTTACATATGATAGATTTAGTCTTGTGTTCGTATTAGCCTAGACCATAACATTATGCTTTATTGCTTTTTTTTTCAGATATCGGTCGCTGAATTAGTACTATCTTAGTAGTCATGCTAGGAGAACATGGATTTGAACTGTGTTTATTAAATTCTAAGTTATTTTGGAAAAAATCATATTTAAGTCAGAAGATTTCACAAGAAATCTTATGTATGCAAAGATTTTGAAAAATCTTCCCCTCTTTCTTACAGAACTTTTTATTGTATAACATCAAAATATATCTTATGAAGACGTATAAGTTAATAAATGTCATTGTGAGGTTAGCATTTATTAAGAGAAGAAAATTTGGTCACTATAACTCTAATTGTCTTTGGTAAAATCCAAGGATACATGGCTCAGTGGAAAAAAAAGTGTTGGTTGAATAATCCAAAGAGTTGTGAATTGAATACCTGGCCACAACAGAGGGAACAAAAACTCAGAGATTTAATTGAAATTGAGATATTAAAAAAAAAAAAAGGCATGGCATGTGGAATTAGAACAATCTACCCCTGTGGACTACATAATGGATTTAGTTTGAAATTCCAACATATATCACCTGAAGACATACAGCCAAAATGTGATCACCTCAATAAAGATGAGGACAATGTCTCTATAAGTCTACTATTCATCCAGGCCTTGAATATTGCTGCCACATATAGTCTGGTGCTTCTGCTATATATTTAGAGATTCTTGATAAAATCCAAAGAAGAATCAGCAATATTATTGGTCCTGACCTGGTGTCAGTCACTTTCCCACTGTCATTAAGTTGCTAACCTGTGCCTTTTCTATCAATACTTTCATGGAAATTGTTATGATGAAATTTTTGCTATAGTACATAGACTTTATGAATTTAACCATATTGCTAGATTGGTAGCAATATTGTCTCATCTTACATTTGAAATGTCAAGATGTAACCATAAGTTCTATGCTAACAGTTTTCTCTCTCACACCTTATGGAACTTTCTTCTGGCTTCTTGCTTCCTAGTCAACTTTGATCTAAAATTTAAATGCAATGTCAATCATGATCTACTGTCATCCTGATTACTCATCTATTCTTCTTGCTCCTCAATAATGCCAAGGGTTTTTATGCACAAGTGAACATAATGAACCAAATTGAAATTTGAACTTGACTCTCCAATTTCTCATTCCTAGCTGCTACACATTGCTCCACCTGCACATTAGATAAGAAAAACTTAACTCTTATTTAAGCCTGAACAGAATGCTACAAGATGTCTTTTTTTAGAATTTTTTTTTTTTTAAATTATTGATGTTTTGCACTGGAGACAAAGTAATAAATGTCTCCACCCCACAAGAGTTTATTGTTTAATTAAATACTGCAAATAGTAATTTTAGTATTTAAAAGAGAAAATAAGAACAGATCAGTTCAAATTTTACAAGTACTTTGGATCTAACAATACTTAAGTCATGAACGGCTGGTGGAGGCAGTGGGAACTTCGATTATTACAGTTCTAGGGATAATTGGGAATGATGGAATATTTTTTACCACAGTTCATGGATTAAGTGAACTTAATTATTACAAATGATGTCATTTTATTAGAATATAAAGATTTGAATTAAAATTAAATATTTTGCTGTGCAGTGAAAAAAGACCCTAAAAATAAGAGAGTTCTTCATCACGCTTATTAAAATTGTAAATCAACTGATGTAGTTCATAAATTTTACAACAAAGTTTACTTAAAAATAAACCAAAAAAATACTACCATAACAGACATTTTATGCATACAAGCCTATCTTTAAAATTTTTTAAAAAATCTTAGATTTTTATGTAGGCATTACCTGAATGTTCATTTGTTGGAAGAAACAATTTTTGTGGAAAATATGTGAATCTCAAAAGGCAAAATAGAAGTGCAAGAACAGACAAGAAAAACAAGTCAAGCAAATTCATCTATTTCAAATAATACAACTAATTTAAAACAACTAAGGTAGTGTTTACAAAACGTTCTTGTAAAAAAAAAAAAAAAAAATGTTTTAAGTCAACATTTGAATAGGCCATTTACATTGTTTGGACTGTCATCATATTCAAAATGTTTCAGCTATTATATGCTCAAGCCTTCTTCAGGTGGTATATGAACCGACTCCTTTATTTAGTCCAGGATGGGGGAGGTAGATTGTTCTAGTTCCATGTGTCAGTAATTTTCCATTTATTCCCTTTAACACTAGGATGGCCAAGGTGTCATTTTTGACACCTTCAAATTTTCAACAAATTCCTATGGAATAACTAGTTTTGGTTCGATGCTGAGGCTTATGGACAATTATTGAATTTTAATGTAGACATAGTGTACACAAACGATTATTATTATGGAAATAACTGACAGAAATAGACTCAGCAGTTACTTCCCTTGATTTGATGTCGTTTGTCACTCATGATAAATATCACAATCGACTGGGGAAAGTTTGAAAGGATGACCCGAGAAAGAGTTTATATATTCATCAAGGTAATACTTCTAAAATTCATTTACACACTTGGAATATCTAGCAGTTTTTCTTTTTGATAAAAGGCCGTGAGTGGGCAGAAGACATATTTTTCAAGAATTTAATTTTTTAGTTGCCAACTTAAATTTGCCAAGGAAATCTGGGAACAATTTTTTTAAACTCTCCTAGGAACACATTATTTTGTTTCTGCAGTCAGAGAAAAATATCCGAGGAAACCATATTTTTATTTATGGTTTGAAATTTCATTTGAACTATCTTGGTCTTTAGAGTCAATTTTATTTTGCCAGAGTTTAGATGTATTAATGGCAAAGTATGAAACATAATTCTCTAGAAAAGGTCTCTAAATTTTGAAGACTAAGTACTAGTACTCCATAGTTTATCAACTTTATTTAGGCAAAGTGTGAGACTGCCAAAGAATTCCTTAATAACTGTACATATAAAAAGTGTCAAAGAATTATTTTTGCTTTAATAAAAATATAGTATAGAATTTAAAATGTCATTCAAGTTTAAACACTTGTAAATAACAGAAGATTAGAATGTTTTCATTTAATTTAGGTTAATAATTGGTTATTATACTTTTTAATTAGTTTGGATCTAACAAGTTTTAATTTATAAATTAAATGTCCTCCTGTTGTATATTATTACTTTACAAATTAAAAAAAAATCTATGCATTTTATGCACTTTGCTGGAATAGATAAAAACTTTTTAAAAAGAAATTCAAGTAGCAATATTTGTAACAATTCATTAGAGATCAATACATTTTGTATTGGAAATAAATGCGTACATGGGAAAAGCCTTATTCATACAAATAAAATACAACTGATTATTTTTCTGTCTGCTATAGACTCAGAAGCAACTGGATGGATTTCAAACAAGCTTTGCATGCAGATTGAAAGTTGATGTAATTCAAACAGGAAGGTCATAAAAGATAAAAAAAAAAAAATTCTCAAAATAAATTAAACATTTGTTCCCATGTAAAAATAGTGTCAAGGGATGTAAATCAACTTTTAGAAGTAAATTAATTTGTGGTTACTTCCATTAGGCATTTTAATAATTTATACAAATAAAATGAAGTACCAGTCTGTCAATGAGGCAAAATTAACTCCTGAGCAACACTAGACATCTCTGCTAGTTTGTATTTTTTTAAATCTATTTACATGTTAATCTTTAACAGTAAAAAAAAAAAAAAAAAAAAAAAAAATGGATTAACAGCAAGAAAAACCTTTAATAGAACGAAAAATACAGGATTCTAAAAATCAATCCTAATATCAAATTTTTGTTTCAAACAATTAACTGACTTCTGTAAATAATATAATTTTCTTTTTTTTTTTTAACAAAAATGAGAACAGCTTACAGGAGTTAAAGTTGCATTAAAATTAAAGGAACCCACTGACCATTTCATTGGAAGGTCAAAATTAGAATGAATATAAAAAAAAAAAAAAAAAAAAAATGAAGCAGCAGTAAGTAAATAGGAAATAATTCTCAATAGTAAATGAAATAACCTGCTTTACATTATTGGATAAAAAACTAAGCTGACTCTGTCTCGTACACTGTTTATGACTGTACATGTCATGTATATGCATACATCGTGTTGTGCATGCCAGTGACATACAAGTGCTTCTACCATTTAATGTATATACATACTCAAACAATTTGACTAAGTTTGAAATAAGACATAGGAAGAATTCATCCCCCCCACTCAGTCTGGAAAACCTCTTCCCTGAGCTGAGCAATAGAAAGTTGGAGCCAGGAAAAAAAAAAAAAAAATTCAGATAATTGTAAGATTTTATTGAACTTTTTAGAAATTACTTGGTAATAAATAAAATTATTTCAATTTTTTTTCTTTTTAAATTTTGTCCAAATATTTTTAAGTCTATTGACAGACAAACATGCATACAATTTGAATCGAATTGAAATGCATATCTGTGTTGTGAGGTTTAATTTCCCTTTCTGTCTGGTAACAGACTATGGATAAAAGGAAAACTGTATAAATCAAAAATGAGCAAAATCCTTTCAAGTCATATTTAAAACTTCTGTATTTAAACTGAATACATTTCCTCATAAATGTACTATTTACAATGGACAGACAATTTAAATTTGATCATTTTGATGTCTGTAAAAAAAAAAAAAAAAAAAAAAAAAACAGCCATTAAACTAGTAAAAAAAAATTAATGACTGATTTCAAACATTTTATTTTTCACCAAAAATTTGAAAATTTTTAATGCATTTATCAGAGTTAAAACATTTTTAACAAATTTTTTAAAATAAATACTTTAATTTTTTGAAATTATCAAGCATTTTCTGTGTGCCTTGTTAAATTTGCTTTTTCAGCATTTATTGTTTCAGTGATGCATAATTTATATGCGAAGAGGTTATTAGAGAAGCGTTTATATGAAGAGGCATATACTTAGATTGGGAGCCAGAAATTTATGCTCTATTTTTTATTAGTTTATTTATTGACAACTTTTATTTAATAATGTGTAGGTGAAATATTGCTCAATTTGAGTAATCATCTCAGATTTCAAAACCCGTATCACAATTAAGAAAAAAAATAAAACAATATTATTGTGTCAGGAGAAATATTTAAAGTCTGTCAGGCGACTAAATCAGAATTTGATTATTGCAATGGTTACATTTGCTGTTTTTTTGTCCAGAATTTTGTTTCTAAATTCTTTACTAGTGCGGATTTATTGTGCAGGAATTCTTTTTGTCTAGATATTTTAATAACAGCTCTCATTTTGAAAGTTTATCATTCATGATATTGTTTAATGCTATAAAAGGAATGTAACAAGTGTGCTTACAGATCCACCAGTTGCTATAAATGTAGATCCTTAAAATAAGTAAAGAAAAATAATTGCTTTAAAACGATTTAAACAAAAACTTCATATATATACTGACAAAATATTAACATTTTGAAAATCTTAGTGAAATTTTTAAAAAAATGCCATGTTCCTTCAGGACTTCAAGAATCATGGGTCTCCACAAATTACTCTTCTTTATTAACTGTAAAATGCCAAGACTTCTGGTGAAATATACGGGAGTGGTTTCCTGTTGCCCCTTTTCCATGGTTTTGACTTCAGAGTAATCCTTGTATAATGGTTGCAACCCAAGAGTATTATTGTGAAAGCGAGTGCAACAGATGACTTGGTTTGTCAATTTTACCTTCCGTACCAATAACTTATGCACAGGTAACATGATGGCTACTTATATGGTAAGTGGAATAATGCCCTTGGAAATGACAGGAATTTATTTCCTCTCCTCCAGTTATGGGTTAAATAAGAGAGTAGATAGGGCTCAATATCCTTAGGTGGAAGCTGGTCAAGAAGGACTATTCTGAATTGAAAACTGGAGAATGTACTGGGAAACCTCTTTGACAAAAAAGCTATAGTATTTCCCAGATAATAAAGGAAAAAGAAAGATCTTGTTGAAAGTCATGATTACCTACAGCCTTACAGGAGATGGCATTTGAAAGAAGAAAAAAAGTGGAACTGCTAGAATATAAACTCAGTTTAAAAAAAAAAATCATGTTCAAGGAAAGACATATTTTAGAGAAAAATCCCATTAGCTAAGAAGCTACTAGATCATTTATCAAAAAATTTTACAGGATTAAAATTATTAAATATTTTATTAGAAAAAAATCAATTTAATAGTTACTAAATAAAAAATTATAAATATAATTAAAGGTGATGTATCTCTATTTTGTTGAGACAATACATTTTGTTGAAATAATACATTTTTGGGGTTAGCTACAAATGAAGGCAATTTCTTTGACTTTCCTCTGCTTTTTTTCTCTGTTTCTTATAAGGAGTTCACTCAATGTTTTATAAACTTGATAATTTTTTTTTTTATTTATATGAAAGTTTATGATCCATTAGAAAGCTTCAAAACTGGATGTGTTTTAAGTCTGAGAAGTGAGATAGGCACTAAAGAGGGCAGGGGTCACGGGGTTAAGAGATAGAGGCACACACAAATTGGAAGAGGCAAAGAGGCGGAGCACAACAGAAAACGAAAATGGCCACAGGAGTTGGTCTGAAAATTTAGTAAAAACTAAAATGACAAATGAATAAATAAATGCCCAGGTAATTAATTAATAAATAAAAATAATAATATGTATATTTTATTTATATATATATATATATATATATATATATATATATATATATATATATATATATATATATATAAATATATACACACAACTCTCCTAGCTATTGACATTTTTCACATAGTCAAAACATTTCCTTCTGTTCTGGTGTAAGACAATAGCATGGAGTAGAATCTCTGACTGATGCCAAATTGGTCAAGTTTTGATTCCGGTTTGAAGCAACTGGATGTCTACCCACACTGATGAGCTGTGATACAGTGAAACAGTCTGTGGATGACATATATATATATATATATATATATATATATATATATATATATATATATATATATTGTGTGTATTTAGGCAACAATTTTTCATTGATGCAGGTTTGATTAAATAATATAGACAAGTTTTGTCTATTTATTTTAAGTAAGTTCCTTTATGTATATAGCTTCAAGAATTTTTAGTTTTTGTTTGTTGTTTTCATGTTTAAATATTATTGTGTTTTTCAACGAGGATTTTTTAAAATTGTGTGCAGCGAAAATAAACTAAAACTAAAAATTCTTGAAGCTATATACATAAAACAGTTGAAAACTAACTTGAACAAAATAAACTACAAAATCTCCACAAATATTCTTAAATGCCTATAATTCATAACAGAAGCCATTGGTTTATATCAATGGCTTCCCATACTTAATACTTCTCGTTTTCACTCTCGCGTGGTCATGTGTGATGTCACGAGCTGCAATGCGATTTTCACTTCCGTGTCTCATATGCACGAGTTTGTTGTTGCTTTAAAATTTTTCATGCAACAAAAACAGACTATCATTATTGTTTCGTCCATGTATTGTTTGATATATTGAAATGTAATTGTCATCTTTGATAATGGCTTATGTAAGCTGAAAGGTTTGA